>OY998247.1:15786735-16386735 GCA_963922005.1 Cornus suecica | reverse complement strand
CAAGAACATCTTCCACAACTCCTCTAGGGACTTTCACTGAACGGTCGGCTAGTTGTAATGTCACATTAGTTGCCTTAAGTTCCCCCAAACCCAATTGTTCGTATACCGAAAATGGAAGTAAGTTTACACTTGCTCCAAGATCAAGCAACGCTCTTTTTATATGACAATTCCCGATGATACAAGAGATTGTGGGACAACCAGGATCTTTGAATTTTAAAGGTCTCTTGTTTTGTAAAATTGAACTTACTTGTTCAGTCATAAAAGCCTTTTGTCTTACATTCATCTTCCTCTTCGTTGTGCACATGTCTTTTAAAAATTTCGCATAAGAAGGGATTTGCTTGATAGCATCAAGCAATGGAATGTTGACTTTTACTTGCTTAAAGACTTCAAGAATTTCAGCATTGGAACTTGCCGACAAAGATTGATTTAATCTTTGTGGGAATGGAACAGTGACACTATTTTTGATTTTTTCAATTTCCTCATTTTCTTGCTCATTCTCGCTCTTTTTCTCAGCTTCCTTTGAAGGTTCCAATTCCTCGGGCTTTTGGGCCTTTGAAATAGTTTTATCAACCACCTTTCCACTTCTTAAGATAGAGATTGACTTGGCATGTTCCATGTTGACTTGGGAAGGTTCTCCACTTTGGACCATAAATTGGCCTTGTGGATTAGGAAGAGGTTGGGCAGGAAATTTACCTTTTTCTTGAGGTGAAAGCATGGGGGTTAATTTTGATATGTGAGGCCTTATATCATCAATGGCTCGGTCAGTCTTTTGCATGTGTTGCATGAATTGGTTGGTACACTGCACAATTTGGTCAAACTTTTGATCATTTTTTGAATGAATTGTGCAAGAATATCTTCCAAATCTCTTTTGGGAGGTGGAACATAAGGAGCTTGTGGCCTTGGTTGGGGTTGACTTTGTTGAAAATTAGAATTACTCAAACTAAAGTTGGGGTGATTCCGCCATTCTCTATTGTAAGTCTCAGAGTAAGGAGAATTATGTGGTTTTTTGAAAGTATTGAAAGCATTGACTTCGACCGGAGCATTAAGGACTTCCTTAAATGCAGGGATTGTCGGACATTCATTTGTCAAATGTCCAAGTTCATGACAAATTCCACACACTACTTCTCCTATTGCATTAACCCCATTCACATTTTTGGACTCTAAGGCTTCCAATTTCTTAGTTAAATGCATTACTCTTGCTCCTAAATCATCATCACTTTTTAAATGATAAATTACACCCCTTCCCGGAAGTTTAGTTCTTTCATCAAGATGACAAGTGTCCCAAGTTTGGGCACTTTCGGCTATTTGGTCAAAAAACAAAAAGGCTTCCTCGGGATCTTTGTTTAAAAAGTCTCCATTACACATGGTTTCGACAAATTGGCACATATGAGCCGGTAGAGATTCATAAAAGAAACTCACTATACTCCAATTCTCATACCCATGATGTGGACAAGTATTTAAAATTTCTTTGAAATGCTCCCAACATTCATAAAAAGTTTCATTATTTTTGGGAGAAAATTTTGAAATTTGTCGTCTCAAAGTATTGGTTCTATGAACCGGAAATTTTTTTTTCAAAAATTCCGCTTGTAAGTCTTGCCATGATCTAATGGAGCGAGGCCTTTGTGCATTTAACCAAATTTTGCCTTTGTCTTTTAAAGAAAAGGGAAACAATTTAAGCCTTACAACTTCTTCAGTAGTCCCCCGATCTCGGAAAGTAGAACATACCTCTTCGAATTCTTTTAGATGAAGATAAGGGTTTTCAGATTCCATACCATGAAAGCTAGGCAATAATTGAATCATACCTGGCTTGAAGGAAAAAGTATTGGCATGAAAAGGAAGAATAATACATGATGGTGCAGTGCTTCGCGGTGGTTGGAGATAATCCCTCATAGTTCGGAGATGAGGACCGGGAGGAACTTCCACTCCTCTTGGGATTTGATGTTCTTAATTATCTCCATGCACACTTTGATCGTCCTCCATTGAACACGATGATCCTCAATACAAAGGATTACAAAAAGATGTACCCACTACAAGATTTCTTTCAACACGTCCTACAGAATTTCGTGTCCAAACAATCATGAACAAAATGAAAAAAATAAAATAAAATAAAATAAATTTATTACAAAACTGAAATTTCTTCTTTCGCTGTCTCTCCGGCAGCGGCGCCAAAAACTTGACGTGTCTAGAAATGTGTTCCACGTTACAATACCCAAGTATAGGTAGTCAAGTTATTATATAGTCTTGGTGAGTGCAAGTGTCGAACCTCAGGGAGAGTCGGAAAGATGTATGAAAAATGAATTTTATTTTTGTCCTTGAATTGATTTGATTGATTGCTTTTGGTTGTTTTCTTGAATTAAATTAAATACTAAGGCATTGGGAATTCCTTTACAATGTCGAAACCAAGTGTACCACATATCCAAATAAGTAATAAAAATTAACCAATACAATCATCATATGTTAATTATATTTGCATGGCAAGAAAGGGGTCGCTTGGTAGGATAATCCATACTAACAACGCAACTCTCCAAATCATGCCTATAAGCAATAAATAATTAACATACTAAATGAATTATATAAGTTAACTAATAGAATCATTATATGTTCATTATAAATGCTATGGCAAGAAAGTGGTCGCTAATGAAGCAACTCTACAAATCATGCCTATATTAGCAATAATAATAAACATACTAATGATCTAGTAAATCCCATTAAATAAGTAGTATTATTAATTACATATGAATCATAAGAATTGTGAACTATAAAGATGTAATTACATTCAAAGTATTTATTATACCTATGTAAGATCATAAGAAATCAAGAACACCACATAAAGTGGGTTGAGCATTACTTATATCATTGTATGGCATAATGAATCTTAGATGTAATTACCTAAGTGTATTCATTGATTCAAAGAACGCAATATACATGGCATAAAGAGCCAAAGAATCATTGAATAAAAATTATTAGATTCATATATTATCAATAATACTAACCTTGAAGCATTAAATATTTGGATATGCAAACACTTGGTTCTTCATTTTAAATTCATTCCCTAGCCTTAGCTAGAGAATTACTCTTCAATTAAAAATATATCAATCACTATGTTTCTCTTCACTCCTATTCCTCCTCCCTTACAAATGAAAGACTACCTCTATTTATAGGGAAAATATGGAATCAAATGACAACTAGAAAAGAGAAATTGGATTTCTTTTGGTTTGAATATTCATTACTTTCCACCCTATTGTCTTCTTTTCACATGTGCCTTTGTTTCTTGATATGGATCAGATTTACTCTTGTAAAATCATAATCCAATGAATGTGGTAAATCTTCAAGAAAATGTAAAATTCACATCACCCTTTGGTAAACCCGAACCCGTATTGATTTCTGCACAATTCTGCAGTTTTGAAGCTGACTTGCAACTGCCATAACGCCTTCATTTCAAATCGAAATAAGGTCATTCTTGTGCTCAAATTGAAGGTCTCTGAATCAACTTTCCAATGGTACCAATGCCATTTCCAGAATCAAAACACAGAATTATTTATAGGCATTTAAGTAAAGGGTGGTCAGGATAAATATATTTCATGCATAGTTGATGACCCAATTTGCGTGGAATTGATTGAATTCTTCATGAAGACCTAGAAAATAAGATAAACACAAAAATATCATAAAACTTGAATAAAAGATATCACTATAGAACTAAAAGATGTAAATTAAGGGGTTTAAATATATAATATTTGACACTTATCATTACAAACAACTCGATGAAATCTACGAGCTAGAAAGCGTATATGATTCAGATATCGATGATAATGTCAATATTTATAGCATAGAAAGTATAAATTATGTAAAAGATGATGAAGATTATCTAGAAACTGGATTAAAATCTTTATAAGCATTTGTTACAACAATAGACACTCTTTGTTAATATGCACACCAGAAATTTCCATTTTTATCTTTCCCTTGTAAACAGTGTAATAATGAAATAACTGAAGGTTATCGATGTAAAGAACATTGTAGAACACTCTTGTGTCCAACCTGTTATAAAAAAATTGAAGATGATAATATTGAAACTATAAATTAAGTTTACAAATTTTCTACCCTTATACAATTTTCTATAACCATAGAATTTCCCAAACATACTATTTAAACAACAACAATGCTAGATACTGGAGCTTCCAAAAGCTTAATCCAAAAGCATTTGGTTCCTGAAACAAATTTAATACCAATTAAATACCCTGTTAGTATGCATCAGTATAATCAAGAGTCAATATCGATATCTCATTGTATTCAAAATATACCAATCCTTATTAATAGTGAACGTTTTAATTTACCTCAAACCTATGTTGTTTCCACACCCAGTACCTATGATTTTATATTAGGATTAAAATTTATTAACTCATTAACCGGAGGATTTATGTACACGCCTACGGGATTACAATTTTATAAAAAGGGAACCTTTGTTTCAACAAATGATCAGAGTGCGCTTGCGAAACGTGGTGAATCCCTTACATATCTCAACACTTTACCTACAATAGTAGCAAATATTGAAAACGAACCTGAAATTATAACAGAAGAAACATATATATCTTCCGACAATAGTGGAGAACATAGTGAAGCCATAAAATTTCTCAGCTATACTAACGAACCTAAAGTATGTCTTAAAAACAAAATGATATTAAAAAATACTAACTTAGGATTACCAAATTTAATACGATTAGCAAAAACCCCTGAAATATTAGGTGAAAACCCTAAAAATATTGGTAAAAAAATAAGATTAAAGTTAAGCTTAATATAATTAATCCCGATATAACTATAAAAACTCAAGATATAACATGTTTTATAGAAGATCAAGAAGAATTCCAGCAACAAATAAATGAACTCCTAAAATTAGGTGTCATAAGAAGAAACAATAGTAGACATAGGAGTTCAACCTTTATGGTAAGAAACCACGCTGAAAGCAAACAAAAAAGATTAAATGATAATACTTATGATGATAGTTATAAAATACACAATAAAGAAGTTCTTATTAATAGAATACAAGACATAAAATGGTTTTCAAAGTTCCAAAGTTCGATCGCAAATCAAGATTTTGGCAAATTCGCATGGAACAAGAATCAATAGAATGAACTGTATTCCCTTGTCCTAAAGAACATTTTGAATGGTTAGTTATGCCATTTGGACTGAAAAATGCACCACAAGAGTTTCAAATAAAAATGGATACAATATTTAATAAACATGCATCGCTCTATTGTGTTTATATTGATAATATTTTAGTTTTTAGTTATACTAGACAAAAGCATAGAAAACATCTTGAAATTATATTTCAAGAATTTATTTCTCAAAGACTTATTATTAGTAGTAGAAAAATGATGGAATAAACTTTATTCCAAAATTAGGACAATTGGCAGGACCCCTATATTCCAAATTAGGAAAAATGGACAAAAATATTTTAATTCTCAAGATATTGAATTGGTTAAAAGGATTAAAACAATAGTTACGCAATTAGAGCCATTACAACTTCCTTTAGAAAAAAAGCTACAAAATCATACAAACAGACGCATCTGCAAATGGATGGGCAGGAATACTTCTTCAACGACCTACGAAAGAATTATCTCGCAAAGAAGAATAAATCTGTAAGTATGCCAGTTGAAATTTTAATAAAGCTTAAGCAGTGTTACCATCTACAGATTTAGAAATATTAGGAGTAATAAATTCTGTTGAAAATTTTCAAATATTTCTCAATAAAGAATTTCTCATTAGAACAAATTGTGATAATATAGTAAAATTTTCAAATAAAGCAAAACAATAGAAAATGCCAACAAAAAGATGGATTTCTTTTGTTGATTGTCTTACAGGAAAATGTTTTAAACCATCATTTGAGCACGTTAAAGGAAAATATAATTATTTAGCAGATATATTATCTCATTTGTTTTTGAATGTTAAGGAACTCACACACCCACACATGAGCCCTCGAACCCCAATTCTCTCCCAATTTGGGGAGGAATGGAAATACCATCAAACCATAAGGCCATTGGGTTTTTTTTCTTTCTTTTTTGAATGGTAAGAAACACACAAACCCATACATAAGCCCCATAGGGCTCGAACCCCTAACCTCTCCTTTGGGGAGGAAATGTGATACCATCAAGCTACAAGGCCTTTGATTTATCTCATTTATTAATAGATTGTTAGTTTTTACAGGAAATGAATCAAAGGAGCAATAACAACTACATTCTCATTCCAGGAACTTTGACCCCTCTTTTAGTCATGCAAAACCCAAGTCAACAGTTTCGCCATAGAAATAACCTTCTCCCAGATTAAAAACTAATTATAGATAATTTATGGTACGCCAGAGAACAATACCATATCACCATCGTCAGGTATCTTAATACCTTAAGTTAATATTTTGTTAATATAAACTCTTCTCTAGAGAATCTCCAGAATGAACATAATATTCTGATATCTCATTATAAAAGATTAAATTTAGCTCATCAAAAGGCTACAGGAAAACCCACAGATAACATTTCTGACACTCAGTTATTGCAAGTTCCATGGAAACAAGCCCAAGAGCTATCTTGTTTTTCTTCAATTTATAGAAAATTTATCAGAAACCAAGTTTCAACTCTACCTGAAGACATTAGAGAACTCATCCTAGAAAAAGTAAACACTGCAGGAACAAATTAATGGATAGCAATACAAAACTACTTAAGAGACAATAATCCACCAAAAGGATTAAGATATCATTACCTAGGAGTAACCTTTATGGACACAAAAGACAGAACAATAGTATTATTAGATATAAATTTGTGTCTCTTTTCTCCTTCTGACTTAGAAATTAAAACAACTTTCATAACTAAAAAGATCACGTATACCGCTAGTAAACTTCTTGAGTTAGAAATGGTCAATAACATTACTGTCCCAAAAGGTATGCCTTTAGAAATTTTAGAAACTTTTGGATTTCCCAATCATTTTAACTGAGTAGTCATCTATGAACAATCTCGTTGGACTACGTTAGAAATCCCACTTTATTTTATAATTCATAGCATTCCCCCAGAATGGGTCAAAAATGGTTCAGTTATATTTGGTCATCACAGAATATATATGGTAGGAGAACCAGTAGGAGTTCAAAATTTTATAGCCCACATACCATTTTATAATGATTTTAGATACAATATGAAATCATCTACGATTGAACTTTTTATCCACTATAAAGCTTTTCAAAAAATAAATGTCCCTAGAATGATAGATTTTAAACTAATAGATTGTAATATTAACATGGAAAGTTTTGGAAAAATCAAATTCCCAGATGTCCCTAGAAGTCCCCCAGATATTGAAGCATCTCAAGATGTCCTGGATATTATTGAAAAAGAAAAAAAAGTTATTGATGAGGCTAGAGAACCAGGAGAACCATGGTTTGGTCATGAAAATGATAGGCATACTCATTACTCTTATGACAACATTGAAGAACACAATATTGTAAATATGATGGAAGGATATATAAGACATTACCTCAAGAAAAACAAGCAGTTTCAACCATAACTTAAGAATATCTACAACAATATCAAACAAAAAATCAGCTTTATCTACAGAAGTCTTCTCAGCACAGGAAAGCTTATCTCTAGCACCTAACAAGTTGACAAAAGAGATCAAAAATATTATCTTGAGGAAAGCTATACCACATAAATCTTATCTTCAGTATCTAACCTTATCTTCAATCCTGACCCTTGAAGAAACATCTATAATCTCAGCCGTCCAGATATAGTCTCCATCTGCCTATAAAATGAAACAATCATCTTCAGTATCTTCAGTATCTAACCTTATCTTCAATCCTGACCCTTGAAGAAACATCTATAATCTCAGCCGTCCAGATATAGTCTCCATCTGCCTATAAAATGAAACAATCATCACTTTGAAGAGTGGAGTGGAATTAAGAGTTGAATTGAGAGTGAATTCACCGAGTGCAATCCTGTGTTCAAGTCTTTTAGTTGTATTCCCAGTTGTATTTTCATCTCAGTGTGAGTGTGAGCTTATGTATCATTAGTGGCTTTCAATATATATCAATGTGTTGTGAGAATAAACCTATGTATATACAGTGTGTCTCTATGTACCAGTTTGTTATGCAATAAAAGTTTTCTATCTTCCATTATCATTCTGTGTCTATTACCAATTTAGTAACCTTTCTTTTTGGGGCAACAGACTTCTGTCGACACTAAGGTCTTAGCATATAAATTTATTTTAGCCAAACATTATAGATCCGTATTGAAATCTCTCGAATCCAACCAATACAAGTAGCCGTAAGCAGTTAGCAACTAATTTTGTGAACAGACTTGAATCGTTGACTCATTTTGTCTATCCGTTATCTTAGTGTTTTAAGGAGCGTTATCAGATTTGTAAGTTACCGCTATGAATTTTTGTTGTATTACTTATGATTTAACTGTATGCTTCTATTGTTTAGGACTTTTGATTCATTTTGGTATCAGAGCTATACTGTTTCGCTAAAAGATAATTTATTACTAGATCTTGTGTCTAAAAAGTCTTAAAGTCTCATTAATCATTATTAATCCCTTTTAATCGCAATTATAAATTATTATTATCTGTTATTAAACATTTTATAACTTTAAAATATAGTAGCCTAGTGTAATAAATACAAAGTCTTTAATAGCTATTGCAATTACATAAACTTGTAAAAGAACCTTGTGTTATTACCCAAACTAGTGTCATATCAACAGAAGAATATTTTCCAGTGAGATAATAACTGGACCCCCAACATATTGAATAATTTTATGGGCTAATTTCAATAAACCCCCATATGTTGGCTTTGAAATTTATTTTATGCAAATAATACCGAAATTGATAATAACAAACCATTAAAGAGTATTTGATACTAATGAAAAATCAAGTTCATGTTTTAAGCAAAAGAAAGATGAATGACTCGAAAAACATGGTCGGAAAGAAAGCTTGCACAAAAGTGAAAAATCAAGAAAGATATTGAAGCACGAAAACGGAAAATGATCAAATATTCAACGAAAAGGCGAAAGTCGAAGACTCATGACTCGGGGTAGATAAGTCGGGGTGCGATCATTGTAACAAGGTATTTTATGCATTGATAAAATCTTATAAGCTCAAGTAATAATTTAACCGAACTCAAAATGAAAGAAAAATGATTTAAAACAAGTGTTCTTTGAAGCCATAGTCGACTAAGACTTACCATGTAGTCAACTGAACCATGACGAAAGTTAAAGTTTTAAATTAAATTGAGTTTTAGTCAACTAAGTACACCAAGTAGTCGACTAAACCATCACCTAGTTGACTAAACTACTTGAAGTAGTCGACTAAACCATGCCAATGATTAACTAGTTTTTCATCACATCATTGAGTCGACTAAAGCCTCCAAGTAGTCGACTAAGCACCACCATCTAGTCGACTAAAGCCTCATGTAGTCGACTAAAGACCACCAAGTAGTCGACTAAGACTTCTTCTAGTCGACTAAGTCCCTCCCCGTAGTCGACTAAAGCCCTTCATGTAGTCGACTGAACCAAGACGATAAATTGTGAATCAATTGTAGAGTCCATGTAGTCGACTAAAGCCTGTGAAGTAGTCGACTAAAGCTTCATCTAGTCGACTAAAGGACACCATGTAGTCGACTAAAGCTTCATTATTCTTCAATTTGACAGAAACTTTTTTCCATCATTTAAGCAAAATGTCTAATGCTTTTGAAACAACTCGTCTCTTTTCAAATATCATATTCATTCTTAAAACCCCAAAGCCTTCATATATAAAGAATGAGATGTGTATTTGTAGGGTGTGGTTGTACAAGAGAGAAAATCAAGTCTTTATCTTCATACATACTTTGAGAAAAACAATTATAGGCAAGAAGCAAAATACAGATTTTTTGCAAGAACTTTGAAGTTTCAAAACTCTAGTATCTCCTCTTATTCTCCAATTATTATTCATTGATTATATCCTTTCAGAATACATATCTAGAGCTATTGAGAAATCACCGAAAACACCTGAACTTATCTTGATTTATCTTCCATAAAAACCTTAGGGTTTTTGAGTGTTTTTGTTCTTGAGTGATACAATTGATTACATATAAATTTTGTGATCTCGGACAAGTGAAGTCCAACGATTTTTAAAGAGAGGATTGTTCTCTTGATTGAGAGACAATCTTGTGAAGCTTGTGTTGTAAAGGTTTGTCATTCCACCTATGAAGGAAGAACCATCGTGAAAGGATCTCGTAAAAATCACGGTGTCAATCTCTCTATCTCTTTCTCTTTACTTCAATATTGTGCATGTTATATTAACCATGTGATTATTTACTAGACTTCTTAAATTAAATTTATCATTGAAATAATTACTTGTTTCTTAAAGTAGTTGTTAATTTGATATAGCTTGGTTTAATATCCGAAAAGATTGAAATAGTTTTTGAACTCCTTATTCACCCCCCTCTAGGGTCAATTAGTGACTAATAATTGGTATCAGAGCTTAATCTCTATCCGTTTTTTAGACTTAACCGTCTTAGAGAACGATCATGGCCTCAAATTTAGTCACTCACGTTGAAGGACAATCTAAGAATAGCCCCCCATGGTTTGATGGATCAAACTATAGCTATTGGAAGACTAGACTGATAGATTTTCTGTAACACCCCGTGTTATTTTCCTTTTTCCTGAAATTATATTTAATTTAATTTCAGTTATGACATCAATTGTTCATGACGTTCATATTATTCTTGGTATTTCGCGCGTAAATTTTTCGCGCTTACTTTTAAAGTCGACTAGATGACTTTATGGTTTCTCTTTGACGACTACGTGAATTCTTGTTGTCAATCACACGGTCTCGTTTCGACGTTAGTTTATTCGACGTTTAATGATTAGTGTTTCGATTGGATGACGACACGTTGTAATTGGTCGGGCTTGTTTAGTGTTCCGACGTTTGGGTTCCTATCCCGGTATATTTAATTGGGATTATTAATTGGGCGTCCCGTTGTTATTTCGGGTTGCGAGTTTACGATTGGGTGTTCCCGATATTTATTGGGATTTATTGTATATATATATATATAATTGTAATTATATATATATATATAGTTTTGGGGGTTATTTTGTGATTATGGATAACTGGAGGGTTGCTTTTGTAATTAGGTCATATATATGGATATGTACATGCATGTCTGTATATCTTCTCCTACACGACTGAAGTTGCAGCTTCTCTTCCTTTTCTCCTTATCTCTGCAGCCGACCGAAGCAGCTCATCACCTTCATCTTCTCCATGGTCGGCGAGCAAGAGAGAGAGAGAGAGAGGGGGGGGGGGAGGGGGGTTAGTGGAGAGAGAGTCGGCTGAGAGGATGAGAGGCGACCGCGTCTCAGGAAGGAGATGGCTGGGACAGGCGGCGCAGGCCAGGAGCGGCGGTGCCTGTGGACGGTGACGGCATGGCGGCGTCGTGCAGGGGTCGTCGGTGGCGCAGGGTGGCGCAGGGCGGAGTTGGGCTCACGCAGAGGTGACGCGCGTGAGCAGGGGCGACTCCGGCCAGGCTTCGGCCATTTTTTTGGTCAACTTCCGGTGATCGGTTTGAGCCGATTTTTGGTGAGTAGCCTCGTCTCTACCATGTATTCATCATACTTTAATTTCGTATTTTTACGTTTAACGGTTTGGCCGGAAATCGCATTTATAGATTATAGTTTTCATTTGGGATATTTTAAATTTAACCAAATTAATTAACCTATTATTAATGGGCTTCGTATATATCATATAGGTTGTCGAGGCGGACGTTTCGATATATATGAAATATTTTTCAGGCGACTTTGGTCGGCGGGCATCATATTCGGGCACCGGTACTGTTCACGGTGGGCCCGAAACGGCTGTTCTGTAAGCGTATTTCAAGTGGGAAATTATATTTCTCACTCCGTATTCATTGAAGTAGTTTAGGGGTGCAAACCCTTATTTAATTAAATATAGATATATTAAATTATTAATTTAAATATCTATAATTTGCTTAGAACCGAAATGGGACTTAGGGATTAATTTAAGAAAATTAATTAAATTATTCCTACGAGATTAATTAAATTCCAATTTAAATGAAATAGGAATAGACGGCTTAGAAATCCCCTTGAGAATTAAATGTGCTAGAGGATTTCGTAAACGTTGGATGTGAGAAACTTAGACGCTATGCTAGGTCCCTCTCATTATACGTAGATTATCTGTTTAAATTATTTTAAAGACATAATAAGGGAAATTGAATATTTTCTTAAAGAATTAAAGAAAATATATTGTTTAAAACATGAATCTATTTTCTCACGATTTAAATGCTTTATTGTATTTTAAAAGCATGTTAAAAAGAGATTTTGAGATTTATGTTGATATTATCATGTGGATATTTACATAAATATGATGTATTACATATTTATGTTGAGGCCCGTGGTGCCTATTGAGAATGTCGTGTAGTGTCAAATCACGATGTTGATATATATATACGGGTTGTGTACTCAAGTATGGGTGTTTTTGTGTCGGATCAACACAACAACTGGCCAGGAGGTATCACGCCTACGGAACTAAAAAGCCGGAAAATGTGGTTAGGAGTCCAGGTAGAGGCTCATTTTCTTGACTTTTGTAGTCATGGCGCACGGAGTCGCAAGTTGGGCTCTCGTGCAACCGTCTTCCCTGTTGAAGTGATAGAGAGAAAAATCACTTGGGAAGGGTCGGTGTGGTAACTCTACATTACTTGATGAGTGGACAGAGTATGTATCCGTTACCCTTGGGAAAGGTGTGTTCTTTGTGAGTATCACGGGTAGTGTCGAGTCACATAACACTGCATACCATTTATGTGATCTCGTTTGACATGTATATGTATTATATTACATGTGATGTTGGAGCATGCTAGTTATGAATATTGCGAATTAAATTCATATTTTATAAATGCTCAACCGAAAATGAAGAATATGAAAACATGAATTAAATGAGAAAATTGTTAAAGTATAAATGAAACGTATATCTTTATACTTGTTGTATACTTTAGTACCCTTGGGGGAGGTTATGTGTATTGGCATAGTGATCTATGTGACTGGTTGAGGCTAGTGGTGGACCGTAGGCTTGATTTTGAGTTGAGGCCTTAGAGAATGTGGTTAATAGTCCTGTGATTGTGGTTAATAGTTTGGTGATTGTGGTTAGCTGTGTGACCTTGTTAGAGATTGGAAGTTAGAGATTGATTTTAGTATCAGTTATGAATTGGGGCCTTCGAAAAGGCGGGTGATGAGGTTGTGAGTTGTAGTATGGACCTTTAGGTGTCTTCCACCTTTTGAGGAATGAGTTATTAACTGTAGTTGAGAGTTTGATTGGTGAGAAGAGGTTACGGTTGAGTGACTTTATTTAGTACTCGAGGTATCGTAGCTTGACAGTCTCGGTTCTTGTGCTTAGTTCATTCCCCTAAACATTCCTTGTACTGTGTTTTGTACACTAGTACGTGGTCGTTGACTTGTATGTCATTCCTAGATTCGTTGGTTACGGCGTGGTGCCGAACCTCTTCCATGTGTTGTCATTTGATTTGGTGGAGTTGGAAACGGATGGTTGTCTTCCGTGAGTCCAACGTGTTGTTCTTCCTTTACTGTCCTTTTGGGCATTATAGGAATCCGTGGAGTTGTTCATTCTTATGTGGCTGTCATTTCGAAAATGGTGTTTTCTAAACCTTGAAACAAACTCTTTATATTTAAAAGGAAAAACTCGTTTTCGCCTACCCCCGTAGAAATGAAAAGTTTTAACACTTTATAAAATGATCTTAGGATCTTCTTTGGAAAGATTTTTAACTCTAAAAGCCGGTGATGACAACTGACGGAGACCGGGGGCAAGACGGTCATTTTTACTATGTGGTTTCTTAAAAGGAAAACTATTTTATTACTTGTCTTGAGATTATGAGATTTCGAGACTTCTTTCTCAATATCTGATCCTGTAGAGTTTTGAAAGGTGTTCTATTGTTTCACCTTTGCTTCCTATCATTTCTAGGTCTCTGTATGAGCTTTGTGTTGTTCAGTGCACACATATAGTGTTGCCTTTCACTTTCTTTATTGTTGATGTCACCACTTAGGTGATTTGAGTTGTCACACGTGTTAGGGGCATGGATACCGAGTGGATTGGTTTCTTTTGTCCGGGTGTTCTCACTAAATACTTGTGGTGTTTTAACCTTGACATTGTTGTCTCGGTTATCTGTTGGGTTAGCATTGGGAAGTCTTTTCCTTCGCTTTGCTTTGGTGACCCTGAGGTGGTCGTTCTTGTGAGTTGAGTTTGTGTACTCTTAGTGGTTTGAATGGGTGGTTTCCCTCACCTACAGTGAGAGTGTTAGTGATGAGATTGACCCTATTAATGGTAGTATTATGCGGTCGATATGATTTATGGTACGGTGATATGATTGATGTGATCTAGCCTTGAGAGGTAGATTTCCTCTAGGAATTGGATGAGGTTTTATATATATATATATATATATATTGTACATCAATATATATATATATATATATATAGATGACGGTTGTGTTAGTACGGAAGGACATGAGTGTTTTTCCTCCTGTGTTCTCGAGGAGTGAGTTATGAGTATTCCTTGGTACTAGTGGTGGATTATGATCCTTGTGGATATTATAGGTGAGTGTGTTTTCCCTCTGTTGTATTTTCTGAATTGTGTTGTGAGTAATTGAGGAATTATTAGATTGGATCCTAGTATCGTGTACCTAGTGTACGTTGGTGAGAGTAGTGTAGATTACCGGTGTGGGTACGTACGAGTCTTAGTCGTATCTTATAGGCTTATGTTGTGTATTTATACTTATATATATATGTATATATATATCCCCGTTATATACTTACGTACGGTAGTATATGAGCGTGTGCCTTGGGTTTTGCGTGGATGGGATCAGTTGGGCTATATATATCTTGATAGATAGTTAGCATTACCTAAACTGCCAGAGGATGTGGTAGTTAGAGCATCTTTTCCCACTGAGCTTATTTGCTCACGGAGGGAATTTCATTTGCCCCCTAGTATTCCACGCCAGGTTGCAGGAAATATACTGCTATGGGCAGGATGCAGTGCAACGACAGCTTTCTTTTGTTTCTTTGTTACAGGTTTGGAGTTGCGTTGGGTGATGCGGTTACGGATGCAGCACGACTAGTTTTGGGGACGGTAGTTGTCTTCTGTTAGCTTCCTTACCCATGTTTTGTGGGATTGTCATTTATTTCTTTTGGGAGCTAGTCTGTTGGCATATCCCTATCGGTGTATCATTTATTTCCTGTATTTATTCTTTCAGGATGTTATTGTATCTATTCTGTACAACTAGGCGATTTTTTGTATTCTTATTCGAGCATTTGTGGCTCTGTTGATGTTAGAGGGTTTGGAGGGGTTTTGGTTTCTTTCCATTACCTCGGCCCTAGTAGGATTGATGAATGTGGGGCTTGGAAGCCATTATTATTATCGAAATGTTATTGCCAGGTTCTTGTGTTGTGGTTGTGTATCCGGATGTTCCATTTACAAACGGAACTCTGCCGAATTTTCGTTAGATTCTGCTCCTTAGTTTTATTAGTCATTTGGGTATAGAATATACCATTTCTATCATTATTCCATATATTTTCTTGGTTAATGATGTCTTAGTTGGTCATTCATGTTAATGATCACATCCTGAATTCCTTGGATGTCCCAGTTTGGGAGTCTTAGGAATTTAGGAGTGTGTCTGTTGGTATCTGAGGATATTAGTGAGTTCCTAGTATTCGGTTTGGCATGGAGTATATTTTTCGTTGTTATTCCATGTAGTTCTTTGTTATTGTTGACTCTAGTAGTCGCTTGACTTACGTCACCCTTCGGAGATTCGCTGATTCTCTAGATTAGAGTTTCGGGGATTTTAGAGGCGTGACAGCATGGTTAGAGCGTGACATTTTCATCCTTTTGTGGGTGTTTGATGATTGAAGGTTATTGTTCTCGTTTCTTTTTACTTCCGCAATCACTCCCTTAGCTCTTAGGCTCGGGTTTCGGAGTCCTAGGAATTTGGGGCATGACATTTTCTTCAAGCTATTGATTATCAAATATGACAAGTAGTCCTTGAAGGACCATTTGTATTAACTAAAGTCGTTGATGGAAAAACCGTTCCCAAATTACCCAATGAGTGGGATAACGATGACCGTAAGCTCATGTCCTAGAATGCTAAAGCCAAAGTAAATCTAAATTGTGCATTGAGTTCAAATGAATTTACTCGTGTATATACTTGTTCAACGGCTAAAGAAATGTGGGATAAGCTTGAGGTAACTTATGAAGGTACCTCTCAAGTACGAGAATCCAAAATTGACATACTCATGCATGAATATGAATTGTTTGCCATGAAAGATGATGAAAATGTGAATTCTATGATGCCTCATTTTACAAATATTTTGAATGGATTAAAGCATCTTGGTAGAATTTTTCCTAGATCCGATGTATCACGCAAATTGTTTAGAAGTCTTCCGGCCAAATGGGATGCAAAAGTAACGACAATCAAAGAAGCTCATGATCTCAACACCATAAGTCTCAATGAGATATTCGGTTATCTTCTCACTTGGGAAATTACATTAAAATTTCGTGAAGAAGACACCAAGCCAAGAAAAGGCGTAGCTTTGCAAGCCTCTACCAAAAGTGAAGCCAATGAGCTTACTGAAGAAGAAGTGGATGAGGACATTGCTTCGATCACCCAAAAATTCAAGAAATTCCTTCAAAGAAAGAAAGCCAACGGTGGAAGATTCATGAGGAGAATCGAACCAAAAGGTGAGCCTAGCAAAAGGGAACCCCCAACTTATTTCAATTGTGGAAAGTCGGGACATTATAAAAGTGATTGCTTCAAGCTCAAAAAGGAAAACGAGAAAAGGCCAAACAAGATGGATATGAATGTTACATGGGATGACTACGACTCATGTGACTCGGATGAGGAGGAAAATTGCGAGGAAATGGAAAATATTTTTCTCATGGCAAATGAAGATGGGATACATTTAAATTCACATGCATTAGATAAATCCAAAATGTCGTATGATGTACTTCTCTTCAATTATAATTAATTGCAAGATGCGTTTGAAGAGTTACATGATGAATTTGAAAAATTAGCTAGCAAAAATATTCTTCTTAAGAAAGCTAAATCTTCATGTAGTTCTACTATATCCAACTTAGAAGATTCATGTAATGACAAAAGCATTGAGCTAGAAAAGGAAAATAATCGGTTAAAAAATACAATAGATGATCAAATAAATGTCTTAGCTATATTTACAAAAGGAAAAGATAACCTAAACATTATATTAGGAAGACAAAGATGATCATTTGATAAATGTGGTCTAGGGTATGATGTTTTTGACAAAGATGCTCTTATTTTGAAAAAGAGAAAAACATTTAGTCCTACATTTACAAGACAATCATCTCATACATCTTCAAATGATTATAAACATGTTACTTGCTACTATTGCAAGAGAAAGAGACACAAAGCTAATGCATGCCTTCATAGGAAGAAGAAAATTATAACAAAAATGGTTTGGGTTCTAAAAGGAACTATTGCATGCTTTCATAGAAAAAATAATGTAGCAATAAAAATGATTTGGGTTCCAAAAGGAACTACTGCATCTCTATCTAACCTTAGTGGACCCAAAATAGATTGGGTACTAATGAATGTTACTTAAACTTGCTTTGTAGGTATGCTTGAAATCCGCATCAAAGGAAAATGGTTTCTTGATAGCAGACGCTCAAGGCATATGACGGGAGACAAATCAAAGTTCATTTATCTAAAATCCTATGAAGGAGGAAACGTAACTTTTGGAAACAACTCTAAAGGCAAAATTATAGGGATTGACTCAATTGGTATATCATCGTATCTCTATAGATAATGTGTTTTTAGTTGATAGTTTGAAGCATAATTTGTTTAGCATTAGTCAATTGTGTGACGAGGGTTATGATGTTATCTTTAGGTCAAATGCATGCATAGTTGAGAAAGATGGAAAACAAATGTTCAATGCTAAAAGAAATGGAAACTTGTATACTTTGTTGCTATGTGAATTGCATGAACAAGATGTTAAATGTTTGATCACATCTAGCGAAAACAGTTGATTATGCCATAAACGCCTAGGACATGCTAGCATGGACCTCATTTATCGTTTATCCAAAAATGATTTAGTGATCAAAGGCCTCCCGAAGACTAAATTTTCAAAAGATAAAGTATGTAGTGCATGTCAAATAAGCAAGCAAGTAAAGTCCTCTTTCAAGAGAAAGAAAGACATTACCACTTCTAGATCATTAGAGCTATTTCACATGAATTGTTTTGGTTCGGAGAGAACGGCTAGCTTAGCCGGGAAACTCTATGTACTTGTTATAGTCGATGACTATTCTAGATATACTTGGGTTCAATTTCTTGCTCATAAAAATGAAACTCACTCCATTCTTGATAAATTTTATAGAATCATTCAAAATGAAAAAGATTTGAAAATCAAGAAAATTCGAAGTGAGGGGTAGGGAATTTGAAAATCAAGACTTAGAGAAATTATGTGATGACCTTAGTGTATCTCATGATCTTTCGGCCCCTAAAACCCTTAACCAAAATGGTGTGATTGAAAGAAAGAATAGGTCTTTACAAGACATGGCTAGAACTATGCTAAATGAACACAACATTTCCCGAAGCCTTTGGGCGGAAGCTGTAAACACCGCTTGTCATATAATTAATCGAGTCATTATTTGAATGAAATTGAGAAAAATACCTTATGAGTTGTGGAATGGTTGAAAGTCCAATATTGGGTATTTTAAAGTATTCGGGTGTAAATGTTTTGTGTTAAATGATAAAGATAACCTAGGAAAATTCGACTCCAAATCGGATGAAGCAATTTTTCTAGGGTATTCTTCAAGAAGTAAAGCTTTTTGAGTCTTTAACAAGAGAACTCTAACCATGAGTGTGTCAATTCATGTTGTCTTTGATGAATCACTTTCACCACCATTACCTAGAGTTGACCTAGAAGAAGATGAGGCTGTTGGGATTGATGATAATCTAAATACTCTCAATATCTCTAACTCATCAAGTAGCCAAAATGAAAGGAGTGAAGTTGAGCATCAATCCAATGATGACTTGACCAACTCAATGCCTAAATCATGGAGGATTGTACACAATCATTCTCTGGATCAAGTCATAGGTAATCCATCAAAAGGGGTTAATACTAGATCTCAGCTCAAGGATTTTTGCAATCACATGGCATTTGTATCTCAAATCGAACTCAAGAACTTTCACGAAGCTCAATGTGATGATTCTTGGATCGTAGCAATGCAAGATGAACTAAATCAATTTGAATGCAATCAAGTTTGACGTTTAGTTTAGTTCCTAGACCCGAAAATTAAACTATAATTCATACAAAATGGGTTTTTCGAAATAAAAAGGATGAGAATGGAGTAATTATTCGAAATAAAGCAAGATTGGTAGCTCAAGGATATAATCAAAAGGAAGGCATCGACTACGGTGAGACTTTTGCACCCGTAGCTAGATTAGAAGCAATTAGAGTGCTTCTTGCATTTGCATCATATAAAAACTTTACTTTTTATCAAATGGATGTTAAAAGTGCTTTCTTGAATGGCGTCATAGAAGAAGAAGTTTTTGTAAATCAACCACCTAATTTTGAAAATAACATTTTTCCAAATCATGTTTTCAAATTGGCTAAGGCTCTATATGGTTTAAAGCAAGCTCCTAGAGCTTGGTATGAGAGACTTAGCGGGTTTTTGACTCAAAATGGTTTTACAAGAGGGAAAGTTGATAACACACTTTTTACAAAAACTATTAAGAAAAATTTGTTGATTGTCCAAATATATGTTGACGACATTATATTCTGCTCAACAAACGATTCTTTATGTAAAGAATTCGCTACAAGTATGCAAAATGAATTTGAAATGAGCATGATTGGTGAGTTGAACTTATTTTTAGGGTTGCAAATCAAATAAAACTCAGATGACTTATTCATTAGTCAATCCAAGTACACTAAAGATTTGTTAAAGCGATTTGGTATGGAGGTTACCAAACATGCCATAGCTCCTATGAGTACCTCTATTAAGCTTGATAAAGATGAAAATGGTAAATGTGTTGACATTACTAACTATAGAGGCATGATCGGTAGTTTGCTTTACTTAACCGCTAGTGGCCGGATATAATGTTTAGTGTGTGCCTATGTGCTCGTTTTCAATCATGTCATACAGAATCTCACTTACTTGCCGTGAAACATATTTTTCGCTACCTAAGTGGTACAATTAACTTAGGGCTTGGTATCCACGTGGAACTTCACTCGATATTATTAGCTATTCGGATGCCGATTTTGCGGGATGTAGAATGGATCGAAAAAGCACTAGCGGCACTTGTCACTTTCTATGACACTTTCTAGTATCTTGGTCAAGTAAAAAGCAAAATTCTGTTGCATTATCTACGGCCGAAGCCGAATACGTTGCAGCCGGTAGTAGTTGCGCTCAAACTCTTTACATTAAACAACAATTACTTGATTTCAGTCTTATTTTCTGCACTTATATTCATAATTGCTTGATTTAATCTGATTAGAGATTTAGGGTTTCGTGATTGATTAAAATTGAATTTTCGTTAAATAAATTTAATTAATCTTATAATTGACAAAAAACATATTCACCCCCCTCCAGGCTATTTTCTTTGATCGTATAAGTATAGATAATTTCAATCTTTTATATTCCGGTGGTTCATGGTTGGGAGGAGGGATGGTTTCTTTTGTGGATTTTTCTTAAAAATCAGGACTGACACATTTTGAATTCTTAAGTCATCCCCATTTCTCAAGTTTGTAAAACAGTTTGCATTCCATTTATTTTTTACCATCTTAGTTTTCTGCTAGATAGTAACTTGAAGTTAACTTCGATGGGATCCATTTAAACGCTCTAATTGTTCATGTTTTTGTTTTTTTTTTTTTGGCAGCTTCTTGGTAACAATCATAGGTTTAGTCATTTCATGGAGCTTGACCTTGGCACTGGTGGATGCCTACTGTATCTTCGTCCAACGCCCATTTCGCCAACCAGGAATATTGTCAATAATCATCTTCGGAGATTGGGTACTTACCTATCCGATTAATTTACCGCCTTTGAATATCTTCTTCAGCAGTACTGAATGAAAATGTTGTTGTATAACACAGGTTATGTCATTTTTGTCAAACAGAGTTAAAGGAAGGTTATCTCCGAACTCCTCGATGTGCCTAAGCTAAAATCTACTAAAACGTGAACTTTAAGATGATTAATAAAATTTTAATTCAAAAAAATAAAATATAAAGTGCGATAGCGAGTCCTCAGCACACCATTTTATTTAAAGTGTCTAACTTTACAATTGTCAATCATTTTAATACATGTAAATATTAAATAAAATATTCAATACACTTTCTCCGTCCCAATTTAAGTGTCCACATTCACTATTTAATCCATTCCAAAATAAGTAAAGTCAATGCCACTTTATTTGATTAATTTATTAATTTACCCTTCAATAATTCAAGTTATAAAATATCTAAACTACAAACATGACATTACTTGGCGGGACAAAAGATAAAATTAATTTTTCATTCACTATCACACCAATAAAAATTATATCTCTAAAAACTTGGATTCTCCAAAAGGGATTTATAATTTAGGCCAGAAGAGTACATTTTAATTCAACAAAATAAATTGCAAAGAGCTCATGTCGCATCTCACCACAACTTTCTCTTCAAAACATTACTAATAAAAATATATACAATCAGACAATTATACTATTATAAACAGGGTTAGTAATTATTTTAGAGCTTAGAAGTATATATATATATATATATATATATATATATATATATACATATATATTACAAGAAAGAACTAGAAATACCCAAAGCAAACGGCCATGATGAAGGTAACGGCAGGGACGAGATTGGACATGGCTGAAGCAAATGTTGCAGAGGTTAAAGCCAAGCTCTCTATGTATAAATTCTGGGCCAAGGAACCCCTGTGATGAACTAATCGCAAGAATTTGATTCAGCATTCAAGAAAATATTTATTTAAGAATGGACATGATTATCAATTTATTTATTTCACAATCAAGTTTCTATAATTAAAAATTAAGAGAGAACTTTTGCTTATAAGTCTTGGGTAATGATTGAAATGTCCCGTAAATTTTCATACACATTTTTTTAAGTCTAATTTTTTTATAAATATATATCATCATATTAGTTCTAAAAAATTTCAATGTTTAGCCCAATGATTTGTGTTCTTGAGATATTTGGCCTTCTTGAGAGTTGAGAATCCAGTAAAATGGGAAAATCAAACTTATAAAAATGATATTATATAATTAATTTTTTCTTTCATAGAACAGCACTAGAAACATGTTTTTGGTATTCAAATAAACATTAGTAGTATTTAAAGATAAATTTTACTTCATCCATCCTAATTTAAGCGATTATCTTTCCTTTTCTAGCCATTTCAAAATAAGTAGCTCGTTTTTAAAGTCAATGCATTTTAGTTTGTTAATTACCAATTTATCATTCAGACATAAAAATTATAAAACATCTAAACTGTAAAACATCACATCATTATGGTTGTGAGTAAAGTTGGTATTTCATTCACTAACATTACAATAAAATTCGTCATCTTATTAATTTGGATTCTCCAAAAATGACTTATAATTTAGGACGAAGGAAATATTATACTTAGCCCCTGTTTGGATTGGCTTTTCAAACGCTGTTTTTGACTTCCTGGAGGTAAAAGCTGTTTTGAACGGTGTTTGACAAAAATTTTAGAAGAGCTTTTGGGTCTTGGAAGAGCGTTTTAGAGAAGCTGGGGGGTACTAGTTTCTCAAAACAGTTTCTGCTTCTCTTTTTCTTCTGTGAAAAGCCAGAAGTATAAGTTATGCCAAACAGGGCCTTAGTAGTGATCTTTTGCTCACTATTGTGAAAGAGATCCATACACTCAAGACATGAATAGTGGTATGTGATTGATGCGCGTGAATAAAATAATTAACTTAAATTTTTTAAACTCAAAAGGGTTGACCCAAATGGATAAGACTTGGGACTTAGTGCCGCAAGAAGCATTAGGTCACATGTTCGATTTTTAATGGGTGTAAATAATTCATTAGGGTCATGACGGCGGATATAGTTTGAGCTTTACTCGATCCTTATGGAGGGGTCGCTTTTGCATAGACCCAAGACGAAATGAACTATTTAACTTGTTTATCAGTAAAATCAAATTGAATTTGACATGACTCAATTACAATGTTTTGATATATATCAATCCATGACCAATTAGAGAAGATAAAATATATATAAATATAATCCGGTCAAACGGGTTCTTCGGGTTATTTGAGTTTGACCCAAACATAATACTAATATTTTCGTGTCGTGTCCAGATCGACCCTTATACAACTTGAACCATTTATGGTGAACCCCAACCTTTTTTAATTTATGTCATGTTCGTATCGTGTCGTGTCTCATTTTGCCAGCTAGCTCTACATCAAGCGATAATTATGACTCACGTATATGTGTTTTCTTAGATCATTTATGTTAGTATATATAAACTAACAAAAATTATTTTAAATGATAAGAAAACACTAAAAATGTTTAAATAGTCAAATAATTATCTTAAAGATAATTTTGGATAAAAATTATTATTTTCAAATTTTAGTTCTAATTTAAGAAACTATAAAAATTATTATTTCCAAATTTTAGTTTAATTTAAGAAACTATAAATAAAAAATGTGCTACATTTATATTTATGTTAAAAAGTCATTTTAAACTTATGATTTGTCAACTTTATTTGTGTTCTCAAACTTTATAAAGGAATTAAATATATCTAGATGTCTCCAAATTGTGTGTTATGTATATATAGAGAGACAGAGCTAGAGAGAGAAATGAAAAAAAAAGTGCCTCACGGTTCCAGAGCCTGGAGGACACCAAATGAATATACAAACGCACTAACACGTACACTACATCAAGATATACCCACAACTTACCCAAATAATCCAGAGAGAAATGCTTGTCCTAACACTACCCATGTCAGCTTTGGCCTGCTTTTTCTTCAATAATCCAACAATAAAATAATTTTTTTTTACAATAATTCACACTAAATATAATTATACATGAATATAATATATATATATATATATATACAGCTGTACCACAGTTTATTGTTCGGTTACAGGTTACTATAATCTCTTGTTGAAAATTTGAGTCGCATTTTATGCGTGTAAGAGACATTGTTGTCAGTTTGGAAAAGATATATAATATTACTCAAGATTTATGCGAGTATATCAATTTATGCTTAATTAGTTTTGTCAGTAAATGCAACTGCATGTGTATTAATATTCACACGAATTGACAAATTTTGTTTTTTATAAGCTGTTATCCTACTTTGGAGATTTTGTGAATTTGGACATTTAAATTATTGGTATTAAATTTTATAACAAAGACCTTAATTGATATGTTAAAAATTAGTAATAATAACAATAATAATTATGGCATTGGTTATTCTTCTTTTTATATAGGTTAATTTCCTACTTTAGAGAAATTGTAATTAGGCAATTAGTACAACAATTAAGAATTAATCATGCCTAAGTCATAACTGTCAAAGGATTTATTTGCATAAAACTCATCATACTTATTACACATTCTTTGTTATATAAATTTTAAAAAACAATAATTTCAACAATAGATTTTCACGATTACAGAATTATAAATAGTATAACCCAGGATATGAGGAAAATTTTAATTTGTTCTTAAACTCGTTGTACATAAATAAAGATATGCATGTATAAAAATAGAGAGAATGGTGAAGAGACAAGAAGGAAAATGAGGATAGTGATTATTAGAGTTTCTTGGCAGTTTTAATTAATCGAAGAAAGAGATATATATATATAGAGAGAGAGAGAGAGATCAAGGGAAGTAATGCAATATGTACTTATAAAATGAATTATTTCAATATTAATCCTGAAAAACATGCAAGAAATTAAAAAAAAAAAGAAGATATATATACATATATATATATATACAGAGAGAGAGAGAGAGAACCTTTCAATATAGAGAGCAATAGGAACAATGAAAGCTGCAGCAAACAAAAATCTGTTGGCAACCAAAATCCTCAAATTCATTCCATCATTTGAAGCCAATTTATACAATATATTAACTCCAGCCATTGCCACATTAGCCACTACCATTAGAATTACAGGCTTCAAATCATGTATAGCTTTGCCTATCCTTCCCATCATGACCATATCTGGACTCATCACTAGACACTACCTCTATAAATTATTAATCCTGTATCAATATTATATATATGTATATGTATTTATATATGGAGAGAGGGACAACAAAAAAGATTGAGAAGCTTGTTCTTGTTGCTTGTTTGTTTAGGGTTGAAAAGAAAGTGAGAGAGAGCGAGTCATTGGGGGTGTTCTTAAAGTACTAGTTACTTGTTGTAACAACAAAGAAATAGTAAATGAGAGAATTATATAAGGGGTGAATGAATGTATTAGGGTGGTGTGTGTGAACTGTAAACTTTAAAAAGAGGGTATTTATTGTAAGAAGAAGTGATGAGTTTCGAGGGTCTAGATGCGACTTTTCACGTCATGTAATACGTATATATAGGGTAGTTTGACACGTGCGAGTTTAGCACTAACACGGTGGTTTAGTGTTGTACTTAAGAGGACACTCACAAGATTCGAACCCTGACCTCTCCTTAAGAGCGCGAAGTGATACCATCATATTACAAGATCTTTAGTAAATAGACACATATTGACTTTGCATAGCAGTGGAAATTAAATGGGGTGAACATTTACAAAGGTTGAAAAAAAAATTTATAGTGAGTGAGAGAAAGAAAATGGGATTTTAACATTTAAGGGAGCTAACAGATTGAGTGTGAGATTAATATGATTTATTAATATGTTTTTGAAATTTTTAGAGTTTTAAATGACAGAATATATATATATATGTAGGGGTTCGCAAGTTTTAGATGATGCAAAGATAGTTTCTATACAAGTTCGTCAATAAAATAACGACAATGATGTTTTTACTGCTTTTGATTTGCTTTACAGAAAAAATGGAGGAAAAGATAACAAGTACAAGTGATTGAGAAATGCTCTCTCTCTCTAGGAATTTCTCTCTCTTAATCTCCCAAAAAAGTCCCCCCCAAATGAGCTATCGCACCTTTATTTATAGACGTGAGTGCTCAGTAATCCTCGCGGATTTGTATTGCCACATCAGCATCTATCTCGCGACATGGCTCCTGCGTACCAATCCGCGATCTAAGTACCTTGCACAGTATCATCTCGCGCACTTGCCTACGCGAAACGGATTCGCGTAATCTCATGCGCGGATTTATACAGTGCGCCATATATACCTTGCACAGTGTTATCTCGCATTCGACTATGAGAAACGGATTCGCGTAATCTCATGCATGGGTCATGCTGTGCGCCATGCCCCATGATCCGCGCCTATTTCATCGCGGATCTGATTTATCCTTAGCCAAGGATGCCGTTATAGCTTTGTTGGGTCATGACCAATCATGCATGTCTTGGTCATGTCCCTGAATACTATCGGCCTCTCTAAGGTACTCTTGCTTAGGATGGTGTAAATAAGGTCGCGACCCACTATTTACTCATCCCCAACATTTCCCCTAGATTCCGAGTAGTACTCCCTACGCGAGCAGCATATAGGGTTATGAGTTTCTGATGCGAGCTATAAAACACATCAGCCCCTCATGCCTCCCTTTGTATAATGCAAGCTCTTGAGTAAAATCATATCTGGGCTATTTCCCCAAGTAATCAATTATTTGGGCCAATCTCCCAAATAATATTTTACTTGGGCCGGTTTTCCCAAATATTCCAATCCTGGGCCATATCCCAGATAATTAAAGCTTGGGCCATATCCCAAATAAATAAGCCTTGGGCCATATCCCAAATAAATAATCCTTGCGGATTAGTTTTTTTATCGCGAGTTACCACATTTACAATATATATATTATAGTTTAAAATGACAGAATATATATATATATATATTTATATTTCTCGGATTAAGGAGATTTTCTGTTTTGATAAGATGGTAAGGAAATATGTTTGAGACATTTTAAACTCATTTCCAAGATATGAAAGTGTGGACACCCTAAATGAACTAACACATGACAAGGGAAAGATGGTGATGTGACAACAAATTAGGCCGGATCAAGAAGGTGGGCCGAGAAAGAAATTAGAGTTTTGGCCTATGAATGGAAGCCTAAGCAAGAGAAGATATAGTTGGCTTAGGGTTAAACACTTTGTGTAAATCAGCTTGGAATGGATTACCATATAAGTTATAGTGATTTATTGCTTGGATGTGAAGTTTACTTAGGAATTAAGTTAGTTTTAGATAATTATCAAATTATTTTATCTATTTTATTAGGAGTTATCTTGTAATATATTCTCTATATAAATATAGAACGCAGACCTCTGTTTTAGAGGTCCCCGACCAAACACAAAAATCATGCTCCTTCTCTGCGTTTAGCAGCCCTTTATCTTCATTATTCAATTTACTTTTCCAGCAATGTTTATTTCAATCCGTTACTTTCAATTATCATTACTTTCAATTCTTTGTCTTGCACTTTCAATATCAAATTTATTTTCCATGCAATATTTCAGTTCCCAATCCTTTAAATTCTTTGCAATCGCATTTTTCAATTCTTTTTTCTTATTCTTCTTGGTTATTGAAAGTCCCTTTGTTGATGCAATTAGAACCCTTCACGAGAGTTGAACTCTGTCACCGATTCTATCACGCCCGCATCTCATAGAAAATAGAAGAATTAGTCAATTATTTGGCCGATTATTTTTGGAGCGAACATATTTTGGCACACCCGGTGGGACCCCACTAGGTAGCCGAGAGAAGATTTCGAACATGCCATCATAAGGTTCAAAGGCTACACTTTTGTTCGATGCCCATTCTAAGTGGATGAAATAGTCGCATGCTGAGTTGATGCAGGAACTATAAGTTTAATGATCTATTGAAGAAAATATTTGTGACTCATTCGAGACATGGGGGGAAGCCGATGACCAGTTCATACAAACCACCATCAATTGAGAAAGAAATCACTGTTATTGAAATTATGGTTTCGACAGAAACAAAAGAGGCTGCCGAAACCACTATTGTAGAAACGAAGGTTTCGGCAGGAACAAAGAAGGCCGCAGAAAACACCGTGGCAGAAACTAAGGTTTCAGCATAAACAAAGAAGGCTGCTGAAACCACTATAGCATAAACGAAGGTTTCAGCAGGAACAAAGGAGGCAGCCGAAATCAAACTTGCCAAAACCAATCTGGCTGTTACCAAAGCTGTTGATACCAAGTTTTTTTTTAAAGCGATTGATACCAAGTTTGTAGTGGCTAAAACTGCAATTGTTGGTCCCAATTTGGCCCAAACTAAAGTGGCAATTGCCAATTTGTTTTGACTTATAATGATATAGCAGTCGATACCAACTTAGCCAAAACTGAAATTACTTATAGGGTTTCGGTCTATAATAATAACTTGGCCAATACTTAAACAATTTATGTGGCTTCGGCCTATGGTGATGATTCGGCATATAAGGACCATCATTGGTATGGTGTCGTTCTATGAACATAATCGATAATAAAATCGGCTAATATGACTTTGATAATAATTTAATTCCAGCCGATCGTGTTCGTTCCCCACTACAAGAGTTTAAAAATTCGAGTATTAGGGTCATTTATGGGTTCATTGATCCACTCTCAATAAATGCCAACCAATTTCTAGCAAGTTAGGATTAGAGTTTGTTAAAATAAAGACCATTTTATTGTCGGTCCTCAATAAATAAAGCATTGAAACTACTTCATTTATTTTCTTTTCCAGGTGATGAATTCGGTCATTGACGTCCAGTAGGTTCTTTTCTAGAGGTGAATGTCGCAGAACCGAGAAGGGCTGAGTCTTGTTGGGGAGCCATAGTGAATATGCTAAGCTATATGGTGTCGTAAATCTCTTGGGCACACCACTGTTGTTCGAAAGTTAGAGATACTTAGTCAACCCACTCTCGCTATTTCTTTTGATGGATGTTGCCAATTGCAGAGGGTAAATTGGGGCAATATCCACTGGAGGAAAAGGTGAACATCTTGAGGTAAGAGAAATTGGAGTTTCGGCCATGGGATAACAAAGGACCAAATGGGCCGGAAAATAATTCGCAAAGGCCGGACCAAAAGCATATACAACATTGATCATGAGGAACATAGTGAGATGGAAGTTGGTGTGGGACATGGCGGCTAGGGTGTTGCGAACTTGGATGTTGTGAGCATGGAGCTCCGGTTTGGGATTTTCATGGGATTGGTCAAACTATTGGATCATGGTCGTGGCTAGGGCTTGTGAGATGAATTTGGGGGGTTTTTGAGAAGGAAGATAAAGTAACATTTTGGGTTGAAACAATATATATTGATATATGTATATATAATTATATATATAGATTTATATGTTTTGTGACTTGATGGGATAAGCAGAAAGTCTTGGCAATAATTGGGTCATTGGAAAATAACTTGATAAAAGAGTCATATTGGCATTATTTTGGGTTAACGAAAATTTTCAACATACCATATGTTTTGGAGCAAAAATGGTGTTGGAATTGGGGGAATTGTTGACACCCAAAATGAGTCAACACATGGCAATGGAGAGATGGTGACGTGGCAACAAACAATGTCGAATCAAGAAGCTAGGTCGAGAGAGAAATTAGAGTTCTAGCCTATGAATAGAAGCCTAAACAAGAGAAGATGTAGTCAGTTAGGGTTAAACACTTTATGTAAATCAACTTGGAACAAATTACCATATGAGTTGTAGTGATTTATTGCTTGGATATGAAGTTTACTTAGGAATTAAGTTAGTTTTAGATAATTATCAAAATAGTTTATCTATTTTATTAGGAGTTATCTTATAATGCATTCTCTCTATAAATAAAGATGCAGACCTCTATTTTAAAGGTCCCCGACCAAACACAAAAATCATGTTTTTTCTCTGCGTTTAGGAACCCTTTTATCTTCATTATGATATTTACTTTTTCAGCACTCTTTATTTCAATCCATTACTTTCAATTATCGTTACTTTCAATTCTTTGTCTTGCACTTTCAATATCACATTTATTTTCCACGCAATATTTCAGTTCCCAGTCCTTTAAATTCTTTGCAATCGCAGTTTTCAAAAAAAAATTCTTATTCTTCTTGGTTACTGAAAGTCCATTTGTTGAAGCAATCAGAATCCTTCACGAGAGTTGAGTTCTCTTTCTCGTAAATCACCTAATTCTATCATTTATGTTCAAAAGAAACAAAGACTCGTTCCTTTTGAACCGGTTAAACTTCGTCATCAGTTCTGGCACGCCCGCATCTCACATAGAATAGAAGAATTGGTCAATCCCTTGGCCGATTATTTTTGGAGCGAACATAAAGGAGTAATACATTTATAAAACACTTCACTTTCTAATAAATTTATAACAAGATTTATCTGAATAGTTTTTGCTCCTGAGAAGCCTCGACAGTTATTATATGTCAAATAACAATTTTCAGACTTTCGATTTGTCTTTAATTAGAGCGCACACAGAAATACACTAATTGAGACACTTTCATTTAAAAGTAGAATACAAATTTAGAACAAGTTTAACAAATCCTACCGATGGCGATAGGAAAATCCATCCAATAGCAATACGATGGAGTCTGGAGACCGAGCATTCAAGGAGTGTTTTTATTCTTCCTACAATTTTCTTATAAACATATGCTTGAGACTTTTAACAACTAGTTCTCATGAGAGTTAAGTGTGTGTGAGCTTCAGATGAAGTGCATAATACGTAAGTTTAAGATAGTGAATTGTTTTGTTCAAAATTGTAGAAGTTTCGACATAATTCTTATCATGAATGGTTGATTTTTTCCTGAATTCCTATCGATATACATGGTTGGGTAAATGGCGCAAACTATCTTTATAGTATTCAAATTGTGTAAATAACACCCTTTCATTTAGGGATGACAATTTGGCACCCCCGCCGGTTACCCGCGTTGCCCCAGTTAGGTTTGTGGAGTGAAAGACGACGCCTAAAGTTTGGCACCGCCCAAGACTACACACCAACTAAGGCCAAACTTCGGCAGCCGAAAAGTTTGGCAGCTTGGCACTGACGAAGGAAATTTGTGGCAACAAATTTGGATCCATCTTCTCTTCTTCCACTATAAATACATGAAGAATCAGTGTAAAGGATAAGCACAAGCAATAGTGAAGAAAGATGTAGAGGGTTATAGAGAGTAGTGCAGAGAGGGCGCTATATGTTGACCCACCTCTCATCTTTGTAATTCCTTCTATACTAGTGAAGTGGTGTGTGCTCCGTGGACGTAGGTCAATTCTTGGACGGAACCACATATAATTCTCTCGTGTCCCTGTGTCTGTGATTTGTGTGTATCTGTGGTGTGTGAGTAGCAAATTTGAAGAACCTCGATCCTAATAATTGGTATCGAAGCATAGGTGAGGGTTGTTTTTTTACTCACTATGAAAAATTCACGTATTCGCACCACCACCGTGAAAACCTAACCAGATCAGGTTGTCGACACCACCGTGGCTCCATGATTGTAATACCCTGTGATTTTTGGGACAAAGAAATTAAATATATATATATATATTAAGTTGGATAAATTGTATTTATTTAATTAAATAATATAAGTTGGGCTTATAAGCCCAATGAATCACTATTTAATTACTTTTGGGCTATTACATATATATATAAATTATTTTTGGGCCCATGGGAATTATGTAAAAAATATATATATATATATATTTATAAAAAGGAAACCCTAAAAGAGTCTTACGTTTCTGTCAGAGGAGTAGAGGGAGATAGCAGAATCGCGATTCGCGTAGAAGAGATAGAAGAAATCATCGATCGGCCTACCGTTCGTGTGTGATTTAACCTAACGATCAGGCAAGTAGAATGTTCTTCTCTTCTCCTTTGTACCCATAACCCTAGCATCTACGTATTTTAGTTTTGCATTATTTTTGTGTATTTATATAATTATATATTACGCTCATATTCCTTCATGTTCCACAATCAGTGTATAGATTTGTATGTGATAATCTATATATGTTAATACAGTAAATAGTTGGTCTGTAAATTAATTATTTAACATGCGTATATATATTCTAATAAATTATAGTTGAATTCGTATATGTATCGACACGTATAAAATTGAAGTAATCGGGTATAGTTGATTACTTGTCGGTTAACTTAAAAGAAAAAAAACATGGATTTGTATAGTGGGCTGGTGATCAGGAGGTGAGGGACACCTATTAAAGGTAATTGGAGACTTGTACTTATCCAACATATTTCTTTTGAACTTAATTTATATATTACACTAGTTAGGTAGGAATCAGTAGGTGATTATAGTCTTCACAATGGTCAAGTATGCGTCTATGACTCTTATGTATATAGCTTTATAGCTATAGATCATTACTGAATTGTTGGTTATATAATTTTGGATCAGTTAATCTTTTACACTTATCGATATATGTATATCTATATGTATATATATATAATTCGGTGTCTGGAATTAGCCTTGTTGTACGGACACGTGTGTAGGCAAGGTTGTGGAGTTAGGAATAAATTTTATTGATGCTAAGAATGGATCAGAATCTTTGACTTATTTTAGGATAATTACTGTTATGGTTATAACTATTGGGTGAAGCAATTGAGTAAATAAAATATATATCAATAAATAAATATATTATTTTATTTTGTTGACCTTGAGAGCAAATCTAATAAATTCTCCCGAACACAGAATAAATAATATTTATTATTTATTTTGTTTTACTTTATTGAGGAATGGAGAAAACCACGATGAACTGATTAATAAGCCAGTCTCATCTGTACCATAGTCGACTAGTCATGATAATGATAAGTTGTTGGGTACATGGTTATGGTTAGGCATGGTTAAGTTGCCAATTGACATGTGAATTAATTATGGTTGCACTTTATTTGCTTTACCTATTGACTTGTGATTTGATTTTAGTTGTGTTTTAATTGCTTTGTTTATGGACTTGTTATTTAATTATGATTGCACCCTATTTATTATGCCTATTTTCTGGAGGTTATATATTTAAGTGTGGTACTTATAGGAATTATAATATTAATCTTATACAATTGGTATCAGAGCTAGAGCCCGGCCGGAATTAAGTGTGGGAGCATGCACATCACCATGGGTCGCCAGCGAGGATGCTGGGTCTCAAGGGGGGTGATTATGATGTCCGACATCGCCCGGGTAGAGGTCTAGGGATGTGCTTATATGTGCAGTGTTTTCTCCAATTGGTATGAGGCCTTTTGGGAGGAGCCCAAGAGCAAAACCGTGCGGGCTTGTCCCAGAGCGGACAATATTATACCAAGTGTTGGAACGGGGTGTTACAATGATCCTCATACTTTGAAGACCCATTCACCGTACCTTTACGTAACGGTCGTGACTGTTCATCCCTTCAATCACTTTTAATGAAAATTTTCCAGGGGGGCTATAACTATAGCACGAGGAAACAATAAAGATACGCTATACACAACCACCAATTTTAACACAGTGATTACAGTTGTAGAAGGAAAAGAGGATCACAACTTGTAGCACCAGAGGCTTGGTCACATGAGTGTCTAGGGGCCAACAATTGTCTCATCTCTTGGCGGAAAGTCCTACTTTGTGACTTTCATTGATGACCATTCCAGGAGAATATGGGTTTATTTCTTGAAGCATAAATCTAAGGTGTATGATGTGTTCAAGAAATGGAAAGCCATGGTAGAGAACGAGACAAGGTTGAAGGTAAAGAAATCGAGATCTGACTTTGGTGGAGAAAATGAAGACTCCGGGTTCAAGAACTTATGCTATGAGAACAATATTAGATTAGAGAAAACTATTCCAAGTACACTACAACATAATGGCATAGTAGAGTTATATGAACCGGAAAGTGACTGAGATAGCCAGAAGCATGTGCATTCAAGCAGGGTTGCAGAAAAAGTTATGGACAGAAGCAGTCAGTACAATAGCGTATCTTATTAATCGCGGTCCATCAGTACCATTAGAGCACAAAATACCAGAATAGGTATGAAGCAGTAAAGCACAGAGTGATCCGGTGTATGTTGAGATAGAAGATGTTCTAGACAGCGAGAGTCCTCAGTCAGAAGAACATATTGCAGACAAAAATACTCAACAGGATGATACACCGTAGACTTCGACTCCTAATTCTGTGTTTAGGAGGACTTCACAGCCGAATCGGAGATACCTGAATTATTTGTTACTCACAAATAGAGATGAACCAGAATGTAATAATGAAGCATGCAATGCAGTAGATGCGAGCCAGTGGGATCTTGCGATGGAAGATGAGATAAAGTCCCTCATATCCATCAAGACATGGAAGCTAAATCGAGTTCCTGGTAGGGAAGAAAGCTCACCATTCTTTGGTTTGAATACCATTCATTTAAGCATTGATGAAGTAGAGAGTTTGCATCTAGAGCTGTTAGATGGGAAATCTGCTTTCCTCCAAGGTGACCTGCAAGAGGAGTTTTATATGCAGCAACCAGAAAGTTATTTAGTGAAAGGGAAAAAGAAGACATAAGCGACAAAGTTTGCAAGGCAAAGTCATAGGCGACAGTGGTTGCAAGACAGAATGAATAGACACAATAGAGGTCGAAGGTTCTGTAGAAGGCTAGATATTGCTTATGCAGTGGGAGCTATCAGCATAGGTTTATTGACAGAGTTAGGATTCAAGCAAGGGAATTTGCAATCCAGCTTGCATGTTAACCAAAAGTGATATTATCTTTGAGACTGAAGACAGGATGTGAGCGCACCATTTTTCGCTAATTAGGGATAGAGCATCTTTGTCTCTAAGTGGGAGATTGTTAGGTTTGTGGAGTCAAAGACGGTGGTTAAAGTTTGGCATCGCCCAAGACTACACACCAACCAAGGCCAAACTATGGCGGCTGAAAAGTTTGGCAGCTTGGTACCGCTGAAGGAAATTTATGGCAATAAATTTGGATCCGTCTTCTCTTCTTCCACTATAAATACATGAAGAATCAGTGTAAAGGATAAGCACAACATAAACACAAACAAAAGTGAAGAAAGATTTAGAGGATTAAAGAGAGTAGTGTAGAGAGGGCGGTATATGTTGATCCACCTCTCCTTTTTGTAATTCCTTATATACTAGTGTAGTAGTGGGGGCGATTTAAGTTGCTCCACCCATCCCGTTTAGACATATTATAATATATGCATATATAATAAATAAAAATTAAGTGAACCTTAGACTCTTATATTTCTCTAGAAAACAGGATTCATGAAAATCATTGAAGTGATTTATATCAAAAAATTTTGTTTTAGTTGTTGTTGTTTTGGATAAATGTTTTTGTTGTTGTTGTTTTTCTGAAAAAATGTTTTGTAATTTCGATTGTTGGATAAATTAGTGGTTTACATGGTCGTCTCAATGAAATTGGAGGTCTTATGGAAAAAGTATAAAAGGGGTATTCTGTTTAGTAACACTTATTTAAAAACCATCTTTCTTGCTTTTTGAGATACAAAATTACTAATCAGATTCTTAGATTCAAGTGTTGATAAAAATTTATTTTTTAATAGATAATATAGTCAATCCATTAAATCTTTCTTGCTTATGAATAAAATTAATCACAATTCAAAAATAAAACAAAGAACTCTAGAATAAAAAAATTAACAAACTAAAAAATAAGTTTAATTATAGAACAATAAAACTTGATTTCGTAGTACGATATCCAAAGCCTCCCAAGCTGCATTCAAGAGGGTTTGATAGAGTGAACTTGATAATTTTACTGAATAATGATTTTAATAAAGAAGAGAGATTGTAAACTAAGAATAAGAGAATGAATATGATATAGAAGATATACGAGTCTGTTTGATAACACTTATTTATTACTTAAATCTGAATAGATTCAATATTTATTTACTTAAGTGTGATTGATGAGAAAAGTTGAACATCACTTAAAACATTAAGTATCACTTAAAGTGAAGTAAAATTTTAAGTGACAGAGTCACCACTTAATACTGAAGTTTGAAGACTGAAAATTTACAAAAATATTAAAAAACATAAATTTTTTAAGCATCACTTAAAACCTTTGGTACTTAAAATTCAGATCTTAAAACTTTTAGTACTTAATTTTCTGTTTTATCAAACAATACTAAAAAGAATCAAAGATAATTATAAATAGAAAGTAATAATATTGAATTAGGATAAAAATATTTTTTAAAAACTAATTTTGTTATAGGATGAAATCTTATATATATATAAAATATATGCAATATATATTAATAGATTATATATATAAGGCACCAAAAAATTTGGGGCCTTCCTATTGGGTTGGGCTTTAGGCGGCTGCCTAAATTGTCTTATTATTGAGACTAATCTGGTAGTTTATTTAGTTTTTATAATGTTAGATTTGGTATTTTTAACATATAATTTTATGGGATTGTTAATTTCTAGTGACATGTTTTAAAGAATTTCAATTGTTATGAGTACCCGGGGATGCCCGCGAGTTTTAAAAAACCTGACAGGATGGGAACGGAATGACCTCCCACCCTTTTTAGTTGGTTTTGGGCAGGAATGGGGTGAGATTTTTTTAACAGTTACTGGGGCGGGGGAGGGTACACCCGCCCAAAACCGCACTCCCTCCCCCGTCCAAAACCGCACTCGTTGCCATCCCCACTTCTATTTCAAGTTATATATATAACTACCACAAGTATGATAATTTTGTGTAGACTGACTCCTTCAAATGATCTTTCGTTAACTTTAAAGCTTTAAAATGATCATGTAATGCTCACATGACAAGTTTAAGACCAAAATCCAAAAAATGTCCTTTATTAGTTCCCAAAATAACCCCAAATAACTAACACTTATATGGCATGTTTGTGAAGCGATCTGGTCTAGTTTGGTTGCTTATTTGAAATTCTGTTTGGTAAGCGATCTGGTTTGTTTTGTCTGGTCTGAGAAAACTAGAACTTTATATATGTATTTTTGAATTTTATATATTATTTTGGAATTTTATATTTTGTTTTTTGAATTTTATATATTGTAAATGAACTTTTATATAATTTTTCGAATTTTATATATTGTTTTCGAATTTTATATATTTTTTCAAATTTTATACATTTTTTTCAAATTTTATATATATTGCTTCGAAATTTATATATATTTTTTAATTATATATATTATTTGAATTTTATATTTTTTTTTCAAAATTTATTTATTTTTTCAAATTCTATATTTGTTTTTGAATTTTGTATATATTTTTGAATTATATATATATTATTTCAAAATTTATATTCTTTCACCACTATATTTCAAAATTTATATATATATATATATATATATATATATATATATATGCTGTCTTTATTATAAGGAATAGCTAATTCATTAAGAAATCAAAAGTCGAAAATGACGGCTGAAATTAGTTTAGATCGTAAAAAATGACGGCTCCAAAAACCATCAAAAGCCATCATTTTAAACGGGCTCTAAGGGTCCGTTTAGGAATTTGGTTTTGGTCTTGGTTTTGTGATTTTGGTTTTGGTGGTCTTGGATGGTTTTAGGTAAATCTAAAACCATTATATAATGTTTGGTAATGAGTTAATTTTAGTCTTGGTCTTGGTATAATTATATATATATACTAATATGTATTAAAAATATATAAATATGAAAAATATATATATAAAATTGGAAAAAAATATTAAAATGAATATATATATATATATATATATAATTAAAAAATATTTAAAATTCCCGAAAACATTTGACATTTTTATTTTTTTTTATTCCAAAAAATATATATATAATCGAAAAACATATTTTAAAATGTGAAAATTATATATAAAATTCAAATAATAAATCTTAAATTCGAAAAAATATATATAATTCAAAAAAAATATAAAATTCTGAATAATTTTATTATATACTGAAAAAAATTAAAAATTTAGAAAAAAAGGATATAAAATGGGGAAAAATAAATTTTTTCCGAAAAATTAATTTTTTTCCGAAAATTAATTTCTTCCCGAAAAATAATTTTTTTTCCAAAAAAATACTTTTTTTCCGAAAAATAATTTTTTTCCGAACAAATAATTTTTTTCAGAACAAATAAAATTTTTTCCGAAAATTTACTTTTTCCCGAAAATTAATTTCTTTTCCGAAAAAATAATTTTTTTCCGAAAATTAATTTCTTCCCGAAAAATAATTTTTTTGCCAAAAAAATAATTTTTTTCCGAAAATTAATTTTTTCCCGAAAATTAATTATTTCCCGAAAATTAATTTTTTCCCGAAAATTAATTTTTTTCCAAAAAATATTTTTTTCAAAATAGAAAATTTGAAAAATACTTTTCCGAAAATTTATTATGTCCCAAATTATAAAATTTATTAGAAAATTTTATAAAATTATAAAATTATGTCCTAAAATAATTTTTTTCGAAATATTATATATTATATTTTTTTAAAATAATTCCTATTTTCGGCCATATATATATATGTATAGAGAGAGAGAGAGAAAAAAGTCAAAATTGGTAGGCCAAAACCATGATTTTAGTGGTTGGTTTTAAAAAGCCCAAAACCAAGTCCAAAACCCACCAACCAAACATGGTTTGGTCTTGAAATCAAAGACAAAGACCAAAACCAAGCCCAAAACCGGCTTCCCAAACAGGCCCTTAGATTGTAAAAAAGGGTTGTTGGTTTTGTTTGGTCTGATTTTAATAATAGAAATCAAAGCCGCTAAATTTGGTTTGGTCTTAGAAACAAAGACAAGATCAGACCAAATGAGCCCAAAACCACCAAACAAACAAGGCCTTAAATTGTACAATTAATGTATAAATCAATATATATATATATATATATATATATATATATAAATATATAGGGTTTCCTTTTAGGATATGGAATGATGGTACATGTAGGAGACAATGTCATTTTGGTTTTTTAAAATTTTTAAGTGAGAGCAATTTTGTCATTTCACATAAATTTAAGGGTAATTTTGTAATCCTATAACGGACATGGGAGTATTTGATTAAATTAGAAACTATAAGGGGATTTTTGAAAGCACATAGAGTTTTTTAAACAATTTTTAAACCATGAATTTTTTTTTTTATTTTATGATAATTGCCTATATATATATATAGCCACTACATATATATATATATACTCTTTCTATCCCACAAAAGAAGTCCAATTTTAACTTTTCAAAATTTTATTAGATATTTTGTGTTTCTAATTTGTTCTTTGATAATATAGTATAGTGCTACTTTTTAGCAGATTTGTCAACGGATCGGATTCGGATCGGATATAATTAAATACAAATCCAATTTGTTAAGAAATCGGATTATCGGATTCGGATCCTAATCGGGTTTTTGATTTTATTTTCAATCCATATCTGACTAATCAGATTCCGATCATAATCGGATTATTGATAAGTCCTCTAATAAGATGGCAAAATCCCCCAATCCGCGATCTGCATCCGATAATTCGACTTTTTTTTACTTAGTTAACTCATATTCAAATTTCTTCATTATTTGATATCTGATCCGATACTCCAATCCGATTATCCAATTATAAAAAATACAAAAATCAATAAATAAATTTAGATTTTTTCTTGTTCTCCAAGAATCAGTAAATACAAAATTATGAATCAATATTTATAATACATGTCTATGACAAATATAAAAATGAAAAAATGAAAAAACAAATTGGAACATTATTAAGTATACTACATTTACAACTCAATATATTAATAAATAGTATATAAATTTAAAGTATAAATATTGAAAACACTAAAATTATTCACACTTTTAATAGTGGTATCGATGATCAATTATTATTAATAAATAAATAATTAATTAATAATTAACATTTATATACAGGTATAATACTAAATATATACACATTAAAATATCAAATATATATTGATATATATATTATACAATTTCGGATCGGATTAACATAAATCCAAATCCAAATTGTTAATAAATCGGATTATCGGATTCGGTCCTAATCGAGTTGTCGCATTTTATTTTCAATCCATATCCAGCTAATTGGATCGAACTCGGATCAAAATCCGATCCATTGACATGTCTATTTTTTAGTGGGATCTATTGCTTTTTTAAGTTAATGAAAATGGGTATAATTCGGAAAAATATAAGATTACATTGTATTGAGATTCAAAAGTGGATAATTATTTTGTGACGAATAAAGATATGAAAGTGGATTTTGATGGAGTAATATTTACCATAACTATAAATTCATATAAACATATAAATATATTGATGTATTGGATGTATTGCGAGAATCAGCTTCAATGGGATTTTCATATGAAAGGTCTACGGCATTTTCGCCGCCCAAATCCTCCTCCCCACTATTGTTTCCTCCATCGGTGTCCTTTATGCTCCCGTCAACGATCTCCTAAGGCAGCCACAACTCTGTCGTTTTTCCCCTCTATCTGGTTGGATCCCTCTCTCTCTCTTTCTCTCTGATCAATCCTAAGTGAAATTTCATTTTCAAATAGGTTTGGATACAATTGTGGTGAACTTGAGTGAACAATTTGTTTATTTGGCGATTACAACATAATTTACTATCTTCTTCTAAAAATGAAAAGTAGATTACATGTTAATGGTTAGATACAAGTAACTTATACGGTCGAAGTTAAATCTAATCACTTATTTTAGTTTTGATTAAAACACGTAAAATCGAAAGTATCAACATTCATTCACATAATAAGAAAAAGAATTTGTTAATCATAATATCCAATAATGTCTACACCTAAAACCATATAATTACAGATGACTAGGGATTTCTCTTAGTCTTGGTTGAGGAAATTAGTTACACATGAAAAGTAAAACAAGATACCAAATCCCGGATCATAAGTTGAAGAATGTCCATGATTTCTCCGTTCATCGTACAAGTCTTCCCATTTCGTTACCAATTTTTTCGTGTATAACTATGAGAGACTTCACATATGATTTTCACCATCCTTGGATACGAATTAGGGTTTATTAGTGAAGTACCAATATGCCCATCAGTGAATAAGATTTTGTAAACGGTTGGGCATGCATTAATTTGATAAACAAGTTGAAATTTACTGCCCATATACAAATTAAGACATGTTTCAAAAAGTCTTGGACTTTTTTTTATGGTTTAAGTCTTTTCACCACAATATTTATTATAAATTTATCAAGAATAATTTCAGTGTTTAATTATGCACAAATTATACACATATCGATAGTGCAATGAATATTAAAACTAAATTATACCATGGTTAGAGGAGAGAGGCGTATCTTGATTCCGATATTAAAGCTTTTTGTTTTTGAATTATTGATGAAATAATCACAATTGAGCACAATAGTCTTCTTTGGATTAATGAGTCATAGTAATACTGATGTTGATGTGAATAAAGATGGGTAAATACCTACATTGGATTATGATGCTAGTCAGTCAATATTGCAGGTGATTAGGATTATCAACCATCATTACCTTCTAGATCTCAATCCGACTTCAGTCATAAGTGATAAATTGATTGTAAATGCAAAAAAATTAAACAATAAAAGAATTTGAATCCAATGCCCTTTTCATTATTTCATATCATATATATATACAATTTTCATGGACCTTGGCTCATCAAACAAGCTAATCACCACCCTAATTCCTAGGGTTTGTCATTATCTATTTCCTTATTCATCCTAATCCTTTAATCTTAGGAATTTATTTCTTGTAGCCCACAATAATTCTAGAAGGCGTCATGGGCCCTGGCCCATCGGATCACCTAATGGCCCAACTTGTTTGGGCGATTAGATTTTTTGCTATTACATAGACACCTGAGGTTATGGGCCTGTGATCCACTTCAAGGCTCATGACCAAAAAAATGTATAGGTGCATATATATTGTTGATGTGGCAGTTCATTAATGTTGGGCAGTTGAACAATCATTTGAATTTCAAATGAGAGGCCCACGATCTCTTGATCACCTCGTTTGTGTCTGGAATGACGGCGCACATCTTTTGGACTTCGTGTGTGAGTGTTGATCTCCACTGGTTTTCTCTATAAAATCACATCTTGCCAGTTTGTACTCCACACTTTGCAATTCTCTTCCTTGGAGCTTTCCCTCTACTTTGATTCCTGAAATTTACCGGCGACCTTTAGGGATTTCCACCGGAGCAATCTTCAATCCTTATCGGAGTTCTACTCACCTCAATCCTTTGATCTTGTGTAAGTTGGTTAGCACTTTTATCTTCATTTTCATCCCCACCCCTATCTGTCTCTTCTACCTTTCTGTAGAAAACATGTTTGGGAGTGATGACACTAGGTCTGTAGATGAGGTTATCTTGTCCTCTAGGACTGACCCAGAGACCCTAAATAGTAGTATTCCCTCTTTTGTTCACCTAGAGACTTCCCCACTTAAGAATGCTCCTCTTCATACCGATCTCCCAAGCTCATCGGTAAATCCAGAAGTGTTTGACGAATGAGGCTCCTATGATGATGAGAAGCCTGCGAATCCTTTTAAACCCAAACCCATCGTAGTGGCCCCCCTTAAGGGAAATTATTATCCTGAAGTGGACGTCAAACGCCTTCGGGTCGACACTAGCATGCCCGATGATGTATTTCTAGCCCCCTGCCCACATCATTTAAATTTCACTAAGAGTAAGGGGCTTGAATCGAGTAATATCCTTCTATCAACGGTTCATTTTAAAGTACTCAGATTCCCCCTTCATCCATTCATCCCTTCTTTCTTTATGTTCTTTTTATGTTGGGGTTACACCCTCTCCAACTTAACCCAAATAGCTTTAGGATCCTTGCCATGCTCCTTCTGTATAATAGAGATTTAGACCTTAACTTAGGCTTAGCTGAACTACTCATTTGCTACTTCTTTCAGAATGCTAGAGGAAGTAGAGGTAGGTATAACTTTTTTCCTTTCCAGGGTCGAGGCATATGTTTCGATAAGGAAAAGTCTGATAAAAGCTGGAAGGAGAGAATGATAGTCATCAGTGGAAACTGGCTCTACCCATTATCTCTAACATTCCTGATCCCTAGAGTCTCCAGACCTATTCGACTTCCCATCTCCCGTCCCGTTCACAAATCCATATGTTTTTGTGAATTTTGTGATTTACACCGGGGAGATTATGCATATAGGTTTCTTGGCTATGAGGACAGTGAGATCCCCCCATCCCTTATGAAATAATGTTTTGCCCATCTGAAGGCCAAAATTTGGAGCAATGTCAAATCTGCTAGTGAGCTTCTGACTAAAGCCAATCTGGAGATGATATCTAATTTGGGCGCTACTGTTGACATGATGGATTTTCCCCTCAGGACCCTCTCTGCCAAACGCACTCAGGGCCCCGAAGGATCTAACCTGGTTGATGCCATACCACTCTCGACAGTGCCCCCGGCACCTCCGGTACGCCCAGCTGCACAAAATCCTTCAGATCCTCCTCAGCCTCCTCATGAAATGCTTCAACCACCAGGCCACGATCTGGTACGGGTGGTGGAGTGGCCAGTAAAAGGCCCAGAACCCAGACTATCGATGCTTCAACGAGCGACCCTCCCCAGGCTTAGGACACTCCCCGCACCGTAATCTCCTGGGAGCCAAAGTTTCTCCTTCCGGATGGTTCCCCTATATGTGTTGACCATCTTACTATCTGTCAGCTAGATGCCCTTTGGGCTATGGCCAGAGGAGTCTAAACCCTTGCTAATAGGGCTACTCAGACGAAGATTACCAAGACTGAGCTGTTCTAGAAAGGTTCCACGATGGCCATGGAGGTATTCACTTTGATATTTTTGTACTTTGCTTATTATTTTATCTATTTTTCTTCGTTCTTTACTAACATGTACCCTTTTTCTATTTGTGTAGCTCTTTTATACGATCCAATCCTATAATCATATCCTGGAGGCTGATGTCCGGGAAATGGCCAAGATGCAGGTTTAACTACAACAGAATAATGAGCATCGTATCACTTTGGCCAGGGAGGCGGATGGTCTTTGTCAGAGTGTCTCTGAGTATAAAAGTATTTTGGAGACCGGGGAAGCTGAGAAGAGGGTTTTGGCTGTTGAATTGGCAGAGGCAAAGGCAGCCTACAAAAAGATTGCTGCAGAGAATGCGGAGTCAGATAATCTTCTGACTCTTGAGCGATCTAATGTAGAGATGTGCCGCTTGGGTGGGTTGTACATGCACCAATGGTACATCACTATCTGTGATGTTCGATCGATCAGGGCATGGCGGGAGTGACATGAAATGGAACACATTTCCCTAGCAGATCGGGAGTTCAAAACTGCTAAGGAATTCGATGCTTTCATGGGGGTGCCTCTTCCTTATTAGGACCCACCGGCCTCTAAGAATGAGAAGAGGTTTGCCGCCTTTCTGAATAGTGAATTCTAATTTTGGCCCTGAATTCCGGGATAAATAGGACTTAGGGTTTTTCTGAACGTCGCCATGTATTGCCCTTCAGAAGGGTTATTTTTGTATCTCTTATTTATATTAATGAAAGAATTTTCACAATTTATTATGGCTTTCTTGTTCTTGTTACTTCGGTTAGCTATTGATTAACTCAAAATAAACATTTTTGAACTTAACACTTAGGAAAGTTTTCATTTCAATATGGAGTTTTCAGGAATCTGGCCCCTGAGACTCGTCGATGTCCTCTAGTTAAATTAGATTTGAATTTTAACACTTATGAAATTGGTTAAATAACCTTACATAAGGGAAACTCTTTCAAAGTTTGTCATAAATCAATTCTAAGCCGGTTAAGGCAAGAATAGAGCCGAGGCTCTGATACCTGTCTGTTGGCCACATATTGACACCTAGAGGGGGTGAATATGGTCAATGACAAACTTTGAGACTTTTTCGGTTTGACTTTATTTAGAGAAATATATGCATCACAAGACTCTAGTCAAACACTTAGTGGTTCATATAATCTCTTAAGTGACTTTCACATTTCATACTTGTAATCATGCATTAGTAATTTATACAATTGAATACATGCATCATTGATTCAAGTAAAGGTGAATTGTTCTATTAACCAAGTAAACAATTCGACCAAACAAGTTGAAACACTTATCTCATAATGATAATACATGCATTATGGATTCATGTAGCATATGAACCAATTCAAGCACCAAGTGAATATGTTATTCAACTAAACATGTAAATCACTTTCATCATATATAGACTTAATGTATAAAGTGTTATTTGTCATAAAAAATATATTTGTAGAGTTTTTACAAAGTGATTAAATATTAAGAGTACACATAAACCCTTAAAGAAAAAGTTGTGTTGAATATGCATTTTGTCAAACATTTGGTGTACATATGGAATTTCAATGCTATTGTGTTGTGGAAGATGCATTTGATCAAACACTTAGTGAGCACTTATATTATAGATAAATAAGATAGTAGATAAGTTATAATCTACATCTTATCTAATCAAGTTCACAATTTAATTCACTTCAACTATGCATTTTCTAACCACTTTGTTAATACACTAACACAAGCAATTTCATAGCATATATATATATAAGGCTCAAGATTATAAATGACAATTGCTTTTATGTTATGGTGTGGTGAAGATACATTATATCAAACACTTGGTGTACAACTAGATTATAGCAAACTAATGAACAAGTAGAGAATTTATAATCTAAGCTATAATCAAGTTCACATTGCAATTTACTTCAACCAAACATTTTCCCAACCCCCTCATGAATATTTAAGCACACACAATTTCCAAGCATTGATAAATAAAGCTCAAGATTGAAATGAAATTGCTTGTAAAGTAAGGAGTTAAGGGATAGAGAAAATGCAAACCAAGACACCGAGCTTTTTCATGGTTCAACCAAAGCTTTGGTTTACTCCATGCCTTGAGAAAACCTCTCAAGGATTCCACTATCGTGTATTTCTTGCGGGTGAAAAACAAACTCTTACATGCTCCTTCTTCCGGGTGAAGAGTCAACCTTGCTCACTCTTGCGGGTGGAGAGCCAACTTTCGAACACTCTTGCTTCCGAGTGAAGAGCCGACCTTTGCTAACACTTGCGGGTGGAGAGTCAACCTAATCCTCTCTTTTTAAGGTATAGAAAAACCTTTACAAAGCTTTAACAAGCCCATCCCATGCCAAGACAACTTCTTGGTCTTTCACTCACAAAGAATAAGAATGGAATTTGAGTGTACAACATTTTCTCTCAATAGATAGATATGGAAATTCAAAGCTCACTTTCTCACATACTTAGAGTCATAAATGAAATAATCAAATGAAAATCTCAACTCAATATGTGGAAGAATGAATCACAAGAAGATGATATGAGTGATGCACAATGGTGTGATTCCTATAGGAGAATTTTCTACTCAAATATGAATTCAAAAATGAAGCACATGTATGGCATATATATAGAGATTTCAATACAACTCCTATCCCTCTCTTCTTCAACCCTCTTTTGGCTCATGTATGGCATATATAGAGAGTAGGAAACATTTCTAGCCGTTTGGGGGTGTTTTGGGTAGTTTAAAAGAAGTTTGAATAAAAAAATAGCCGTTGGAAGTCGTTCCAGGCCAAGTCGGTCGACTGACTTTTGTCTGTCGGTCGAATGATTCCTGTCTATCGGTCGACTGACATTACAATGTCGGTCGACTGGCAAATAGCCCAAAAACTCTTTGACGAGGTCGGTCGACTGACGTGAAAATGTCGGTCGACTGACTTTTCTATGTCGGTTAACTGAAAAATAGCCTTTAAATTCTCTGACGAGGTCAGTTGAGTGGCATGAAAATTTCAGTCGACTGAATGTCTGTCGGTCAACTGACTTTTTAGTGTCGGTCAACTGATTCGGATCAGTTCTGTCCAGTTTCACTCTTTTGGTCATACCTCGAGTTTCGTAAGTCGGATTGAGGAGTTTTTTAGATTTTTGGAAAGATGACTTCAAGATCTTGATTTTAGGATTTTGAATCACTCAAGTTAACCCATTTTTGAGTCCTATATGGTCATTTGAATGTGATGCTTCATTTCAATCTCTTAAACCGCATAACGGTTTTTCGGGAAATCTTTTGGGATATTTCCGAAATGACTTAGAGACATTCCTAGGATGTCTTAGAGACTTATTTAGGTTCTTGACATTCCTAAAAACAATATTGAGATTATAGAATAATATTTTCATTTAATTAAAATCTCAATATTTGACAAAAGTTTTGCATGATTGAAACAATTTTGTTCAAAGCTTTAATACATTCCTATAATCCATTTCAAGTTATATGAAATTTGTTTAGGTTCTAGGGCAACCTTTTTGTTGAGTTCTTTCATAGCTTATGAAAGCTTGAACTAACTCAACTCTAGCAAAGATTATATATATGAATGTATCATTAATGATGTTCATAGTCTAATACTAAAGGTTCAAGGACACATGAATGATGTAAATGATATGCATGGTCCTATATGCTAGTTTGTGAAGAGTTGAGCTTTCAAATAAGTTATTTCAAAAATAACTTTCTATTTAATCTAGCACTCACCCAAGATTATTTTACCCATTTCTTTGATCTTCAATTTCTTTAAGCTTTGGGTTGATGTCTCCATCCTTGTCTCCAATATCTTTTGAGCTCTAAGCACCTTTTCTTGATCTTCTCATTGATCCATTAGCTCTCTTGAGTTTATCTTGAATCAATAACCTATTAAGAACAACTCAAGTAGACATTAAATTCATCACATTCAATGGTTTGTTATCATCAAAATGTCATGTTTACCCATGGTGGAAAACCTTTGGTCAACAATGTCCATCCCCCATCGGGAGAAAGGGTGAGAGATAATTATTGGATTCAATATTTCAAGGGGTGGATGAATGACATCATCATGAAATTGACACTTTTTATACTGTCAGGTATATACCTCAGTGTCTCTTGATAAGTCAGGTCAAAAGTACCCCTGGGTGAGGACTTTATGAGCTAAAGACCTTCCCCCGGAATGATTGCCGCATGATCCGGCATATATCTCTTCCATGACCGCAGAAGCTTCGGAGGGTGTAAGACATCTTAAGTATGGTCCAAAGAATGACTTGCAGTAAAGTTGGCCATTATATAGAGCGTATCTTGCAGTTTTCATTCTTACATTTCGGGCTTTTGGCTTTGATTTAGGCAATACACCCATCCTCAAATAGTCTACTATGGGGTCCATCCAACTTGGCTCCCATGGAATGATCATCACATCCTCAGAGGACTCCAAGATTGATCGGATGATGAAATCCACTGGTGTTATTCGAGTCATACTCTCCCCTGTTGCGGAGGCCTGATTAGCTAAACGATCTGCCATAACATTGTCCCCTCTTGGGATCTATTCAAAGGTTAATTGCTGGAATCCTTCAGCTTCCTTCAGTGCCAAATCCCTATATGCTTCCATTTTAGGCTCTCGGGTTTCATACTCTCCATTCAACCGTCATAAGACCAATTGGTAGTCACTTCGTATCTCCGCCCTCTGTACTTTGCAGGCTTTGGGCCAAACGAATTCCTGTTAGAAGGGCCTCATACTCAGCTTCATTATTGGAGGCTGGAAACTTCAATCGAATGGACTGTTGAATTTTGGTGCCATCGGGTGTCACGAGCTTTATACCGATCCATGCTCTGTTGACATTTGACAACCCGTCCACGAATATTACCCATAAGCCTGGTTCGTTTTCTTCGGGAGAGTCTATAGGTTCTATTTCAAATAGAAAGTCAGCTGCCATTTGTCCTTTGATGGCTGTTCGGGGGACATAGGTTATGTCGTAGATTCCCAGTTCTATCGTCCATTTGGATACTCTTCTTAATAATTCAGGCTTCGCCATTATGGATCTGATTGGGGTTATAGTTGGTACCGCGATTGGATGAGCTTCAAAGAATGTCGAAGACATCGTTTTGCATTGATTAGTGATAGTATAAGCTTTTCATGTTTAGAATAGCGGGTTTCAGCATCAGCAAAGGCTTTGATGGTGTAGAAGACCGACATCTAGTACCCCTTGCCCTCCTTAACTAGAGCGGCATTGGTGGATGTTGCAGATATGACTATATATAGGTGTAATGGCTCGTCTGCTTCCAGGGTTTCTAGTATCCGAGGTTTTATTATGTAGTTCTTGAGTTTCTTTAGAGCTTCTGATTGCTCCACCCCCCAGACCTCTCCCTTCGCTGTCTTTATAGAATGGAAAAAAGGTTGGCACCGATCGGTTAGGCGAGAGATGAAACGACTGAGGGCTACCACTCTTCCAGTTAGTACTTTGATCTCCTTCTAGGACTTTAGCTCCCCCATTTCCATGAGAGCTTTAACTTGTGCTGGGCTCACCTGTATTCCTGTCCAATCAACTATGTGTCCTAAGAACTGGCCTGAGGACACTCCGAAGGAACATTTGGATGGGTTAAGCTTCATCTTGTACTTCCTGAGGGTGTCAAACACCTGCTGCAGATCAGTCAGGTGGTCAATCTTCGCCTTACTTTTAACCACTGTGTCATCAATGAAGTCTTCTATGGTAGATCCCATCATGCCCTGAAAAACTTTTCTAACCAACCTCTGAAAGGTTGCATCTGCATTCTTTAGTCCGAAAGGCATAACTGTATAACAATACGTACCTGATTCAGTGATGAATGTTATCTTTTCCTCATCATCGGGGTTCATTCGTATCTCATTATACCCAGAGTATGCGTTAAGGAAACTCAAACGCTCGAATCCCACGGTGGCATCCACCATCTGATCGATCTTTGGTAAGGGGAAACAATCATTCGGGCATGCTTTGTTTAGATCAGTGAAGTCCACGCAAACCTTCCATTTTCTGTTCTTCTTCTGGACCATTACTACGTTTGCCAGCCAGGAGGGGTACTGCACCTCTTTAATGAATCCGGCTTGGAGAAGTCGATCCACCTCTTTAGTTATGATCTGGTTTCAGTGGGCTCCCATGCGTTTCTGCTTCTGTTTGATGGGTTTAACATCGGGGTCCACATTGAGGGAATGCTGGGCCACTGAAGGATCGATGTCGGGTATGTCCATGTGGCCCCAAGCGAATACGTCAGCATTGGAGTGCAGAAGGGCCTCCAATTCTTCTTTTTCTTGTGTACTGTGGCCAGAACAAATGTAAGTCGTCCTTTCAGGGTGATCGGGGTAAACCTGAATTTCCAGCAAATATTCGGCTGCTATAGATGACCCCGCATCCCCATCCTATAATTGTTATTGATCATCGGGTATTGCCCTGGTTTTTAAGGCTCACTCTGATTCTGTCCTTTTCCTCAGGCCTTTCAGGGTGACAGCGTAGCATTCTTTGGCCACCACTTGATCTCCCCTGATATCAATCACATCAATTCTGTTTGGGTCGACGCATCACATGATTTGATGCAGGGTAGAATGAAATCCATGCATCCGATGGATCCAATCCTTGCCCATGAGGAGATTATACGAGGATTTGACATCTACCACCACAAAGTCTCTCTGAGCGTGCGCTTTGGTGCTGCTACTGGCAGTTGAATCTCTCCCATTGGTTATACTCTTTTGCCATCGAATCCTACTATTGGGCTTTTGGAAGGGACTATCTCTTGGGGATCAATCTCCAATTTCTCAAAGACCCACTTAGTGATTATGTTGGCGATGCTCCCTAGGTTGATCATTACTCTCTTGATTAAGTAGTTTGAGACTATGAGGGAAACCACCAGGGGATTGTCATGCGGTGATAAATGTTTAGCAAATCTGCAGAAGAGAAAGTTATCCGGGTATCCTCCTTCGGGCTTCAAAACTCGCTGATCTCCCCAACCCCTCGCAATCTCTGGGCCTGGTGCATTTGGGATCTTCGAGCTTCCTCTAATCTTGATCGGTTAGGCCCTCCGTGAACCACGTGAATGACTCTTATGGGCTGACTCGCTGTCCCCTTGGCTAGCGTATATGAGGTTTGATCTGATTGGGTGCCCTCCTTGGCAACGTATTTGGACAATTCTCCCTTTGTTATCATGACCTCTACTTGCCTCTCGATGCTTTTGCACTCATTGGTGTGGTGTCCATACTCACCATGAAAGGCACAGTGCCTCGACATGTCCCTTAGTTCCGTTGGTTACCTGATAGGTGGTGGTGATCGGAAGATCTTTTTACCTTTAGTTTCCTGATACAGTTTGGCCAGGCTAACCTTCAGTGGAGTGATCTTGTCTTCGAACCTTTGACGTTTCTCTAGGGCTTGGGAGGGTGCAGGAGGAGCGCTTAGCCACTTCCGATATGACGCCCAATCTTTAACTATTGGTTCGGATGCTCTTGCCTTTACACTTGCAAAGGCTGCCCTTCTTTGCCATATGGACAGTACATCTTCTATCTGAAGATGCCCTTGTGCCCTGGAATTGAGTTCTCCGATGTCTGCTGGTGGCCTCTTGACCAAAGAGTGGTGGAACTTGGTTCCAGGAATCAAGGCCATCCTGAGGCCTCGATGACTGAGTGTTGATCACAATTGTCGATCGAGGACATCTCGACATTAAATCTCGAGACAAAGCTCTTCAGGGATTCACCTTTTGCATGGATCATGGTAAATAGACTAGAGATGGTCTTTTTCTGTCTTTTATTGCCAAACTACTGGGCAATGAACAACTTGCAGAGTCTGAGCCAGCTTCCAATGGATCGGGGTGGTTGTTTACTGAACCATAACAGGGCTGCTTCGGTCAGGCTGGTGGGAAAGACTTTGTTGAGTAAGGCTTCATTTTCGTTATAGACATTCATCTTTGTATAGGCATGTTAGATGTGTTCCATCAGATCTTTTGTGCCATCGAACAAGGTAAACTTCGGTAGCCTGAACCTCTCCAGGTAGGGCATGTTGGTGATCACCAGTGTGAACGGTGTCTGCACTGCGTCGATGGATGCCTGAGAGGCCAGATCATTGGGGGTCTGAACCTTCGGATCCTTGAGCACCTCCTTTTGGAATCTGATCATAATCTCTTCCAACTTTTTCATGGTTAGGGTTTCCTTAGGTTTGTGCATCCCAAACACCTGTAGGGATGACTCTGCGTGCTCCTCCCGATCATTGTTGGAGTGGTTGTCCCCTTCTGATTGGTGGCCCGCAGATCGCTCTTGCCGGTTGGACTGGTCGTCATTCTAGGCTTCTCGAGGGTTTTGCAACAGGGCGATTTTTGCCACCAACTCGGCGGTCTTATCTTCCAGGGCCCGCCTGATCGAAACTTAGGCTTGGGAGGGTTGGCCTCCATTCTGAGGTAGCTCGGACTGTTGTGATCGGGTGATAATCATCATAGATGATGTTAATCTAAGCTCTTAGCAGAGAGTGAAAAACTTTTGAAAAAGATTTCAAGGACTGCGTTCCCACAGACGACGCCAATTGTGTAAATGTAAAAAAATTATACAACAAAAGGGTTTGAATCCAATGCCCTTTTCATTAATTTATATCATATATATATACAATTTTCATGGACCTTGGCCCATCAAACAAACTAATCACCACCCTAATTCCTAGGGTTTGTCATTATCTATTTCCTTATTCATCCCAATCCCTTAATCTTAGAGATCTATTTCTTGCAACCCACAATAATTCTAGAAGGCGTCATGGGCCTTGGCCCATCGGATCACTTCATGGCCCAACTTGTTTGGGCCATAAGATGTTTTGCTATTACAGTGATATTTAAAACTTCTCTATTCCCGTCGTTCCAATTTAAGTGTTTATTTTTTAGAATTCAATTTTTTAAGAGAATAATTTTTAGTATTTTATATTGTATGGATAGTGGATGACTTGTCACTTTTAACCGTAGTGGGTCCCCGATGATGTGATGGTTTGTGATTGAGGCTTTTTGTTATTTTAATAAGTGAAAGATAAATTCGTAAAATGACAAAATAAAGTATTTTTACATTTTAAAAAAGACACTTATTTTAAGACAAAGAAAAAAGAAAGAATGGACAATTAAATTGGGAGGAAGCATATATTTTTGATATTTTTATACATTTTTAGTTTTTTAAGTTTAGTCATAAGTAATTACCATATTTCTTAAAATTTATCCAATTATAAGTAACACTTAATATTTTCACTAATATTCATGTCACTTATCAAATGCAGTTACTTCAATAACTGATGAATCCGGTCACATCGAAGTGCTAAATGGAGTTATCAAATGCCATCCTAAGCATTCTTTGGAACGACAACACATAAAATTCATTAACCATCATTATTTATACTAGATGGCCTTTGAAAAAATAAATAGAATTCACCAAAAGAATTATCAAAAAATTATCTTTCATATAATTTTATTGTCAAAAGTACCTCACTGGTGCATTTTTGTCATATAGAAGTTTTTAAAAATTAACCACTACAATTAATAACGGAATCTTTATATGACACCGGTACCTTGATATGATTGATAATAGAATTTTTAAGTGACACTGATATTGACTCAAATTCATTAGAATGATACTGACTCATATTCATTAGATTGATATCGCGAGTGCTTGTCACGTAAGTCATTACTTTTAGTTTTTGTGGATAATTAAATACAACTTGAATATCATATAAGAGAACTTACAAAAATTTCATATTGGAAGAAAATTGCAACTTCATATTATATAAAATACAAGAAAAATGTTTTTTCGAATAACATATTCAGCCGTCGATATTTCTGCTTGGATATTTCCAGCTCCATCGACTAAGGCAATGGAATTTTTTTTTTATTCCACATTGTCAATTAGTAGCTGCTAGTTCAGTCTAGATTATCCATAACTTCAACATCTGCACAAAAACACAAGTCATATATATATATATATATATATATATATAGTTTGCGAGATAGATTATTATATAGTTTCCACATCAATGGTATCAACCAAATTGATATGCAAGCGTAAAAATAATGATATTTATGGCGGAATTGATAAGTGTCTCAGAAATTACGATAAAAATTAGAGTTCCAACCGTAACTCTAATTATTAACTTTGTCGCCATAAAAAAATAAAAATAAATAAATAAATAAAAGTATAACCACAATTATTTAGATTTAACCACTCATGCCATTCAATATTTTGGGCCCTGGGCAGAAAATATATTATTTAAAGGCCATCCTGAAAAAAAAATGGGCCCTCAGTGATCCATATATAATAATGAAAGTGAGACTTGGACATGAAGACTTTTCTTGTGATTAGATTTTAAAAAAAAAAGAAAAAAAGAAAAAATAATTCTTTAGTTTCATGGAGTATATAGTTTCTAAGGGTGCGTTAGTGATGGAATATTTTTCGTTTCTGTTTTTTGAAAGAACATAAACAAAATAACGTTCTTCTTACGAGAAACAGAAAAACATAAATGATGTTTGTTAATTCCAATTGTTCTCATAATTTTTGGAATAGAAATAAATAATTATGTTTAGTAAATGCATTTGTTTCACATATATTTTTGGTAATTTTTTTAGAATTTTATTTTAGCATTTACTTGAGTAAAATAAATTAGATTAAAGAAACTATTAAACTCAACTATCAGAAGTTAAAGTTACAATCTATAAAATTTGAAATATATATATATATATATATATATATTGTAAAAATTATATATAAAAGAAGAACATTAATTGATGTTAGTGATAAGTAGTTTGATTCACTTCCTTAGAAAAGATGTGACATTTTACCAATATATATTATTTTCTTCTTCTTTTTTTATAAATTTATATATTTTTACAAATTTTGTTTTTCGAAATAATTTTTTTTTTTTAAATTTATATTTTTTTTTCAAGTTTTATATATATTTTTTGAATTTTATATATGTTTTTCGAATTATATATATTTTCGAAGTTTATATTTTTTCAAACTTATATATATATATTTTTCAAATTATATATATTGTTTTCGAAATTTATACATTGTTTTCGAAATTTATATATATATTTCTAATTTTTATATTGTTTTCCAAATTTTTATATTTTTTTCTAATTTTATATATTATTTTCGAATTTTATATATTGTCTTCGTAATTTATATATATTATTTCGAATTTTATATATTGTTTTCGTAATTTATATATATATATATATATTTGAATTTTATATATATTTCAAAATTTAATATATTATGTTTGAATTATATATATTTTTTTGAATTTGAGGGGGTGTAATTGAAATTTATCCAAAAAAAAACATTTCACATTATTGGAACAGAAACATGTGGAATATCTTTTTTATGTTTCTCACTTTTAAGAGAAACATGAGAAACATTTCATATTATTGGGAAACAAAAATAATTTATTAAACATGTTTCTTATTTATATTTATACTTTTTGGTATGTGAGAACGTGAAACGTGTAACATTCCACATTAGTGAACGCACCCTAAAATATTCAAGCATAAATACATACATTAATTATTTTTTTGAAAGTAAATACATACATTATATAACCTATAGAAGAGGGTTACTCACCAATCACCATCTATCTATCATCTATGGGCATTTTAGTAATAAATAACTCATAAATTTATTTATTTGAGTTTTGTGTTAATACATAAAAATTATTAACTCAGACTCCCCCATCCCATTATAATAAGTGTCCACCTTTTTCCTTTTCTTTAAAAATGACAAATTCCAAATTCCAATGACACTCCATCATGTCTATATTTCAATTAGATGTAAGTTTTGATTTTAAATTTCATTCAGACCCCAAGTTCATTTTTTGTATTAAAAGCTAGTGAATGGTCAATTTTACCCTTAATGTTTTATTTGAGTTAAATAAAAATTGAGCAAAAACCCTTAACTGCCCTTATCTCACTCTCTCTCACCCGTGAAACAACTACCCACTTCTCAGTCCATTCAAAATTTCACTATTGTTTCTTTCAACAATTGTATTAAGAGTAGTATCAATTTTTTTCTTCAATAATTTAATTTTATTTGACACAAATATATTATTAATACTTTGATTAAAGTTTCAAAATAAAAAATCATACTAAACAAATCACATAGGATTTAGATATAACACTATTTTTAATAATAAAAAAAAAGTAATTTAATGATTTACACAATGTAAAGCTATCGAAATTTATAATTACAAACCTTAATATACGTGTATATAATATATAATTATTAATTACCTTTCAATATATATATATATATATATATAATTATAGGCATATTCTTGTTTTCATGGTATCACCTATTTTCACTGTCTTTCATGTCTGTACTCCCCAAACTTATTAATGAAGATAATAGTATCCCAAACTTATTAATGAAGATAATAGTATGACTTTAGTAGTTATATGATAAAGATCATCTTAAGAAAGTATTGAGATTTTTTTTTATTATAACCTTACAATTTTAAGGAACTTGTGTGTTTATTTCATAATAGTTGAATTTTTAAAAGATAGCTAAAATGTAAATATTAAAAATGAAAGGAAGAACCCAAGGAGACTATAGTTCCGCATAGCCACAAGGCCACAGCATGCTGTGTTAGTTGTCTGGGTTGGTTTATTCAACATGATTTGGTTGTATCTAGTTTTTATATCCAGAAACTGATAAATTTTACATTTCAAAAATATGAAATGTACTTACGGAAAGATGATCATAATTTTGTCACTTTACATGGTAATATAGAAGCAAAGGGTAGAAATGCACTTATACATGTCAAAAGTGACTTTTGGGGTGGAGTGAAATCCTACTATGTTTGGGTGAGTTAAAATTATAATCAAAACTTTCATATTGCGGAAATATGATCAAACTAAGAGTGTCATGCTCAAATTGAACCTTTAAAAATTAAAATATTTTATTTAATTATTTTATTAATTTGTCCTTCACACATTAACATAATACAAAATTTAAATTAGATATTGACAATTCATCTCATTATTAATATAATATAAAATAGCAAAATTCATTTACTTTCACAAAATACACTTAGAATGTGATAGAGGGAGTATATTTTACGTTAGTGCATTCAAGTTCTATAAATATATATATATACATATTGCATAGTTACCTGGACCACATCTTATCTGGCACTTACGTTCACAACGCTGCATAAGCCTAGCTGAAAATGAGATAAAGTAGGAATTGCTTGTCATTAGAGGTAGAAGATCAAATTTACTGTTGATAAAAGAAACAAAAAATATTACTATACATAAAAACTAATAATTTCATCTAATAGCACTTTACTGTTGATTACTAAAAAAAGATAACAAACAGAAGTATCATGTTTATATAGACTACTAAATTCGTCAAAATACTAGTCGTAAAAAAGTACAAACAAAAAAAACACAGAAAGAGAAAAAAAAAACCAGAAGAATACTAAATATATAAACTACTAAATTCATCAAATTATCTTTTTTTTTTTTTTGAGATGTAAATTTTGCGAAGAATAATAAATCTAGGGGTTTGCGAAAAAAAAAACTAAGTCTTAAAAAGGCCAAAGAATTAATTACTTACTGTTGCTCTGAACACAGCTGGTGGAACAAGCATCATCGCAGTCGAAAACAGAAGATTCAGCAACCTCCATAGACCACGATGAGATTAAAAGCACAATCAAAGCTACAAACACTATCTTCTTCTCCATCCTCCTCTCTCTCTCTAAATATATATATATGTGTGTGTATGAATTGTATATAGATCTATCTTAGAAGTTATATATCCATTGTGGTTGTTTCTTTTATAAAAGCTGTCACTAAAAAGAGGTCATAAATCAGTGTCGAACTACAGCTGTGCGATTGGTCAAATACAAAGTGCCCTTCTCTGTTGACGCCACCTACTTTGACTTTGAATGTGGCAATGACACTTGTCAATTTTCTTTCTTTTTTATTTTTTTCACCGACTAATTTTGTACTAATGTTAGTGGGAGTGAATTCCCAATTTAATTAATTGTCTTTGTTACTAATTTATCAATTGAAGACTAATTTGCAGGTGAAAATCTTAATTTAGCATTGTTATTTGGGCATTATACAGCATACCATCTTGTAAATGATGTTCGAGACTACTTCACCAAATACAATATAATTCTATGCTTTTTAAAATTATTTCTTTTTATTAAATTAAAAATAATAATTAATTTCATTAAAAAATAAAACTATATTATATTATGTAAGAACAAAATTCAACATACAAAATACCTAATAAAAAGTTAAAAAACCAAACTTGGACAACTTAATTTTATGGGACCGAGAGAGTACTTGTAAATGCACAAAAATGCTCAACACATTCAAGAATGACTTTATTAATTTTTGATTTCCTTACATTTTCTTAATGGGCTTCATTATTGGGCTCACAAAAACCTTGCTGGGCCAGCAACCTGATGAGCCTGATGCTAGATGGGTTCAGTTTGGCTGGACATTTCCACTCTTACACAGGCCCGATCCTTTGTGATGGGTCGTCGATCTTTCTGGCCCATTAGAAAGGATACAGAGTGGGGATAAGATACATCACCCCTGATCGGGGTGACGTGGCTGACGCAATTAATATGAAGGCTGTACAATCATTGTAACATTTGAAATTCGTGGTCCGGACGGCCTCGGTTGGCGAGAAAGGAGGCTGTGGAGGCGCACGTGAAGCGAGGTGACGCTTCGCTTCCCGAATGCACGGCTTTTCAGACGCCCCTGAGAATCCTATAAATACTGACTGCAATGCTTTGGATTCATTCTGTTTCACAACTTGAAAATTTCAGAGAACTCTTTGCACTTGAGATCTTTACTTATCATTGCCAGAGTCTACCTCCTCTCTCAGGAAAGCGTCTGAAATCCTTCGGGATTCATCTTAAAGTAAGTTATTTCTTTTCATCTTAGCGTCTTGCTTTTCAAAATGTCTGATAGTGATGATACCCGGTCGGGTAGCGACCGTTTACCCTCCTCTGTAGACCCGGACGCCTCCCTCAGTTCACCCTCAGTGGAGGTGGTTAGGACAATTGTGTTTAGTCCACCGGAGGTTAACCAGAACATCACAGCAGCTGGAAATCCGGTTGCAGGGGGTTCGGGAGATCAGTTTTATGCTGATCCCCTTCTTCCTATGAATAGGGTAGAGACGGTATTAAAAAAATTAAGGGTTAAATGCGGGGTACCTGATGGGGTAATTATTAAAAATTACCCTAAACAGTATGATTTTAGGAAGGGTGAGGGAGTTTTGGATCATCAGATTTTGTTCTCGGCCTTTCACCTTCAGGTCCTTAGATTCCCGATCCAGCCCTTTTTCCTTTATACCTTAGCTACCTTAGGGTTGGCCCCGCTTCAGGTGGGACCTAACTTCTTCCGGGTCTTGGCCATGATCTTGATGATCAATCGGGATCTAGGCCTTGACCTTGGACTGGCGGAACTTCTGTTTTGTTACAAAATACAGGCCCAGAAGGAGTGCAGAGGCCGGTACAATCTCTTTCCCCTTAGTGGGAGGAAAATCTGTGATGGCACTGAAAAATCCAACAAAGGGTGGAAAGAAAGAATGATCCTGGTGAGTGGGAGTTGGAGACTTCCAAGCTCATCCAGATTCAAAGTCCCCATTGAGTTTAACCAACACATTTTCCCTTCTTTCAAGCCATTCCATAAGGGGTCATGCAACTGCGATCAGTGCAATGATAAGTTAGGCCTCCATGTGCTGGAGTTTCTGGGAGCACCCGATGAATATAAAACCTCAAATTATATCAGAACCCGTTTTGAATTGCTTAAGTCAAAAATTTGGGGACAGCCTTTGAGGATGTGTAACAGTTTCTTGACAGGTTCTAATTTGCAGGCCCTGTCCACAGAGATGTTGAGAATCCCGCAGGCGGTGTTGAAGAAGAGGCCTAAACGGGCAGTTGGATCTCAAGTGACGACTTCAGCCCCTGGTGAGAGTCAAATCGGGCAGGGATCACAGAGTGTTCCAACCCCCCCGGCTGGTCTTGTTCTCTTGCCTCCGGTGGAGAATACTCCGGTAGCTCCATCTCCACCGATGGGAAATGTTCAAACCGGCCAGACTCCTCCTCCAAGATCAGAGGAGGTTGTTCGACCTTCAGGGGATGTTCCCACTCCTGAATTCCGGTTGGTTGAAGGGGAAATGAGCCTGACGGGGGCACGACATCCCCTACCGGAGGAGAATCTACCCGAACGGTCAGTAAGGCCCCGAACGACGACACAATCGTCTCCCATCGTACTGGATGACAGTGGGGCTGCAACTGAAGTGGAGCGACCCGTGCCCTGGGCGCCGAAGATTAGACTCCCGGGCGGTGACTTTCTGGTGGCAGGGCATGCAACCATTGACAACGACGTTGCTCTTCGGGCTATGGGCTCACAGATTTGGACGCCCGTTGACCGAAAGAGACAGAGAACCATTGACCGGGAGGAGTTGGCCCTGACAGGTCCAGAGATAGCAATGAAGGTAGTGCTTGAATCTACAGATTCCTCAACTGCATTTAATATTTTATTTGTTTCTTTATCAGGCTAACACTTAATCTTTTGGCAGATGCTATACCTGACCCAGGCCTACAATGCAAAAATGGAGGAGGACACCAAGTTGCTCCAGAAGTCCAATGAACTCCTGAGGCTGAAGGAGGACTCCCGGATGAAGGTCGCCAACCAGTTGTCCATATCCAATGAAAAGTTGGATGTCCAGACCCAGAGGGCTGTCGCTGCAGAGCAGCAGTTTCGGGCTGCTCAAGAAAAAATTAAAGAAATGGAGGTGGTTCGGCGGGCCCTTTTTGCTGAGACGGAGGCCTTGAAGGCTGAGAATGAGAGCCTGAAAGCTAATAACGAGAGCTTGACGACCTCCAATTCGAAGCTTCTGGAGGAGAGGGCAGAGATGGAGAATCTCCTTGCAACGGAGAGGTCGGTGGTGGAGATGTGCCACTGGGGTGGGAACGAAATGTACAAGCGTTTTTGCGAAACCTCCCAGTACCGAATCGGGTTTGGTTGGAGGTCATGCTTCAGTGATATGCAGAAACCCGTCGAAGAAAGGACTTTTTCCTTGGTGGAAGAACTGGATGAGAGTTTGGGCATCGCTTCTCCGTACGACGACCCGGTTGGTGGTCCAGACGACGTTCGTTTATGCGAGTTCCTGACCAAACCTCTCCCAGGGATGAGCATCACCGCCCCTCCTGATCCTCCGGCTCCTGACGGGGCCATCGTTCCAGTGAACCCAAATGAATTGAGCACCAGTGTTGACCCTTAGGATTTTGTGTTTATAAAGTATATTGTAAGCCTTGGCCACTGGGGCCCATTTTGAATGATAGATAATAGTTTTTGTCCAGTTGACTTTTGACTTTTATAATATCACAATTCCTGTCTATTTTGTTTATTTTTACAAAATTTAGGGTTTAGGATCTCTGTTGTGTCTTCGGGCACTTCAAGCCATGCGAAGGTCAATACAACACTTAGTTTGTTTTTGGGACTTTGATCTCTTCAGGATCTGTGTTGTGCCTTCGGGCACTTCAGGCCATGCAAAGGTCAATACAACATTTAGTTTATTTTTGGAACATTGATCTCTTCAGGATCTGTGTTGTGCCTTCGGGCACTTCAGGCCATGCGAAGGTCAATACAACACTTAGTTTATTTTTGGAACAATGATCTCTTCAAGATCTGTGTTGTGACTTCGGGCACTTCAGGCCATGCGAAGGTCAAGGCAACACTTAGTTTATTTTTGGAACAATGATCTCTTCAGGATCTGTGTTGTGACTTCGGGCACTTCAGGCCATGCGAAAGTCAAGGCAACACTTAGTTTATTTTTGGAACAATGATCTCTTCAGGATCTGTGGTGTGACTTCGGGCACTTCAGGCCATGCGAAGGTCAAGGTAACACTTGGTTTATTTTTGGAACAATGATCTCTTCAGGATCTGTGTTGTGACTTCGGGCACTTTAGGCCATGCGAAGGTCAAGGCAACACTTAGTTTACTTTTGGAACAATGATCTCTTCAGGATCTGTAATGTGACTTCAGGATTGGCCATAATAATAACTTTTACTGATCAGGTGTTGTAGCCTTTTTACAAAAAGATCCAAGGAAAGACAGGACTTGGCCCATTAAGCGTAGTACCTCTTTAGGTGAGAGGCGTTCTGGGAGTTTGGTTCCATTCCGCCATCAATATTCCTTCGGATTCGGTACGCTCCGCGACTGATGACTTCGGAGATGGTGTACGGACCCTCCCAAGGCTCCCTGAGCTTGCCTACGAGCCCGATTTTGCGCCTAAGGACCATGTCTTCGACCTGGAACTCTCTTCTTTTGACTCTTTGATTGAAGTGGTTCCGGACCTGCTGTTGGTAGGCGGCCATCCTGATCCCGGCTGCCTCCCTTTTTTCATCCAGAAGATCAAGATTCTAAGCCAAATATTGGTTACTTGGTCCTTCAATCCATGCCTCGCTCCGGAGGGTTGGAACCCGGATCTCTGTCGGGATCACAGCTTCAGCACCGTATGCCATGGCAAAAGGGGTCACACCAGTGGGTTGTCTGGGGGTCGTTCTGTATGACCAGAGAACTTCGGGCAGTTTATCTAACCAGGCCCCTTTGGCTTTTTCAAGTTTTTTGGCCAGGGTGTTGAATATAGTTCGATTTTTCCTTTCCGCTTGCCCATTCCCTTGCGGGTAGCCGACGGAAGACATGTTCTGGTTGATACCATGTTCGAGAAAGAATGCTCTAACCCCCTTGTTGTCAAGGTTTGTTCCGTTATCCATCATGATCGTTCTTGGTAGCCTGAATCTGCATATTATGTTGGTCCATATGAATTTGATGACGTGACTTCCTTTGACGGTGGGATAGGCTTCCGCTTCCACCCATTTGGTGAAATAGTCGGTTGCCAGAAGGACGTACGCATTCGACCGGATTGCTTTCGGGAGGGGTCCCACTATATCCATTCTCCATCGGGTGAATGGGTGTGGTACTATAGTGGGATGCAAGAACTCAGGTGACCGATGGATAGCATCCCCGTGCATTTGTCAGGGCTTGCACCTTCGGACGTATTCTTCGGCATCCGGAGACAGGTAGGGCCAGAAGTATCCTTGAGACAGTATCTTATGGGCAAGGGACCTGTCGCCGGAGTGGTTTCCACAAGCCCCACTGTGAATCTCGTGCATCACTGCTCTAGATTCTGATGGTGTAATACATCTCAGGTAAGGACCGGAAAAGGACTTTCGGTAGAGTTGCCCGTTTATGATTGAGTATCGAGCCGAATTCCTCATGACCTTATAAGCTTCAGCTTTATTTTCGGGAAGAGTTCCATTTCGCAGGTAATCCGTCAGGGGATCCATCCAACTGGGCTCCCATGGGATGAACATTACTCGTTCGGGCTCCTGAATACTGGGCCTCTGAATAAAATCCAACAGTGCAACCCGGGTTAGGTCTTCCCCGGCTGAGGAAGCTTGATTGGCCAGGTGGTCAGCTTCAGAGTTTTCATTTCTGGGGATTTGGGTAAAGGTAACTCTATGAAAACTTTCTGTCTCCTTCAAAACTAGTGCCCGATACAACTCCATTGTCGGGTCCTTTGTTTCGTATTCCCCGTTGATCTGACGGACAACTAGTTGAGAATCACTGTGTACTGCCAAGGACTGAATCTTGAGGCTTCGGGCTATCCTCAAACCGGATACGACGGCCTCGTACTCTGCCTCGTTGTTTGTGGCTGGAAACTGTAGTTGTACTGACATATGAAGGCGTGTCCCATTAGGTGTTAAAATTTCCAGGCCAATTCCTGATCCGGAAGAGCTGGCTAATCCATCCACAAAGATCTTCCATGTGACCAGTTCACTTTTCTGGTCTGGCTCCTCAGTCTCACTTTCTAGCAGAAAGTCCGCCACTGCCTGTCCTTTGATGGAAACCCGGGGAATGTATGTCAAATCGTATATGCCCAACTCGATGGCCCATTTAGAGATTCGCCCTGAGAGGTCAGGCTTAGATATAATAACCCATAGGGGTGTAGCTGTTGGGACGACGATCGGGTGGGCTTCAAAGTAATGTCTTAGCCTTCTCTTGGCATTCACCAGTGACATAATAAGTTTTTCTTGCCTGCTGTATCTGGTTTCAGCCTCAGCCAAGGATTTGCTGGTGTAGAATATTGGCATTTGAAGGTTCCCGTCCTCTCTGATGAGGGCGACGCTGGTTGAAGCGGAGGATACTGCTAAATAAAGGTATAAGACTTCATTGGGAGTTGGTGTAGACAAGATGGGGGGCATGGTCAAGTATTCTTTTAACCTCGCCAGGGCCTCCGATTGTTCGGGACCCCAGATCTCTCCCTTCTTCACCTTTATTTCCTGAAAGAATGTTCGGCATCGATCAGTGAGTCGTGAAATGAATCTGTTAAGTGCTACCACTCTTCCCGTCAAGACTTGAACGTCTTTATGTGTTCGGGGCTCCTTCATTTCTATTAGGGCCTTGACTTGTGTCGGGCTGGCTTGGATCCCAATTCGGTCCACGATGTGCCCCAGGAACTGTTCAGATGATACACAAAAAGAACATTTTGCTGGGTTAAGCTTCATGCCATGTGACCTGAGGGTGGCAAACACTTGGCGTAGGTGAGTGAGATGGTCCCCCTTCTTCCTGCTCTTGACTACAGTATCGTCGATGTAGGCTTCGATTACTGTGCCCATCATACCTTTAAAGATCTTGTTGACCAATCTCTGGAAAGTAGCCCCTTCATTTTTCAGTCCGAAAGACATAACTTTAAAGCAGTATGTACCTGTTTCAGTAATGAAGGAGGTCTTTTCCTCATCCTTCGGGTTCATTTTTATTTGGTTGTAACCTGAATAGGCATCCAGGAAAGTTAGACGATCATAGCCTGAGGTAGCATCAACCATCTGGTTGATCTTTGGGAGTGGAAAACTGTCCTTCGGGCATGCCTTGTTCAGGTCGGTAAAGTCAACGCAAACCCTCCATTTGCCGTTTTTCTTTTGAACGACCACCACGTTGGCAAGCCATTCGGGATACCTGACTTCCCGGATGAAGCCAGCCTGGAGCAGTCTGGATACCTCATCTGCTATAATTTGGTTCCGATGTGCCCCCATGCGCCTTTGCTTTTGACTGATTGGTCTGACATTTGGGTCAACATGCAATGAGTGCTGTGAAACATCGGGATCGATCCCTGGCATGTTTGTATGCTCCCATGCGAAGACATCATAGTTGTCCTGCAACAATTGTGTTAGTTCCTCAAATTCAGAATCGGTGAGGGTTGTACCTGCAAAAGTAACTTTTTCTGGGCTGTCGGGCACAACACAGACCGGTTGTAGCGGTTCAACCACAATTGGGGTGCCCGGGTCCCCCTCCTTTAATTGCTATTTGGAACATGAGCTTTGCTCATTCGATCGAGGTATCCCTGGGGCCTGCACCTTCCGGATCTCATTCAGAGTGACCGCATAACATTCCTTGGCGGCCACCTGGTCGCCCTTGACATCGATGGTGCCTATACCGTTAGGGCCTAAACCTCTCATGACCTGGTGAAGAGTCGAAGGTACACCTTGCATTCGGTGAATCCATCCCCTTCCCATGAGCAGATTGTATGATGGTTTGGCATCCACCACAACGAATGTCTCGTTTAGGGTCCTATGAGCGGCAGACACCGGTAACTGAACTTCCCCGATTGGCTCTATTTGCCTGGCGTTAAAACCTGCGATGGGGCATCGGGATGTCATAATTTCAGATGGATTGACTTCGAGCTTTTTGAAAGCCCATTTGGTGATGATATTGGCACTGCTCCCAGGATCGATCATGACTCTCTTCACAAGACAGTTGGCCACCATTAGGGTCACAACCAGAGGGTCTTCATGCGGGATTTGGACGCCCCGAAGGTCCGACACCGATAAAGTGATCTGAGTTTCCTCTGCCTTGTTGCGGGCCTCACTGATCTCATTGACTTTTCTCATTTTTTGAGCTTTCCGCAGATAGCTTCGGCGCGATCCTTCGGTCTCTTTGGATGGGGGGCCACCATGAATCATGTTGATGATCCTGACCGGCTGTGCATCCGAGGGGTTTCGAGGGACGCCGAGGGCACGTTGATCGGTCCTTGGCTTGTCTCGTTGGACGTAATCCCGGAGTTCCCCGCGAAGTAGTAACGTTTCCACCTGTTGCCTTAGATTGCGGCATTCGTTGGTGATGTGCCCGAAGTCACCGTGGAAAGTGCAGTGTTTCGACTTGTCTCCCTGGTCAAGCGGTTGTCATAGGGTAGGGGGTTGCTAGAAAATTCCTTTGGCTTTGTTCTCCTAGTAAAGTTTTGTGAGGCTAACCTTCAGGGGTGTTAACCTTTCTTCGAACTTGGGGCGTTTGAATGGTTTTGGGACCGATAATCCCAGTGGGGCCTATGATCCCGGTGGAGTTAATCGCTTCCGATCGATCAACCGATCCTTGGACTGAATCTTAAGACCGACAAAGGCTGATCTCCTTTGCCTGATAGTTTCCTCTTCTTCAATTCTCAAGTATCCCTGGACCCTGGAGTTTAGTTCCCCAGTGCCCGATGGAGGGCGCTTCACCAAAGACTGATGGAACTTTGTTCCTGGAATGAGGGCCATCCTGAATGCCTCAACTGCAGAGTGCTGGTCACAATTATCCACAGAAGAGGATTCGATATTGAATCGGGATAGAAAACTTTTCAATGAATCTCCTTTCTCCTGGATCATGGTGAAGAGGCAGGATATGGTCTTCTTCTGTCTCTTGTTTCCATAATACTGGGCGATGAAGAGCCTGGTCAACTGCTGCCAGCTGCCAATGGATCGGGGCGGCTGCTTCCTAAACCATAATAGGGCGGCCTCAACAAGGCTTGTGGAGAACACTTTACATAGCAGTGACTCGTTCTCAGCGTACATGGTCATTTTCTGATGGATCTGGTATATGTGTTCTTCGGGGTCCCTTGTGCCATCATAAGGGGTAAATTGTGGCATAACGAACTTCTTTGGGAAAGGCTCTTGGGTTATTTCTTGAACGAAGGGTGACTGTATCAATTCAGTGGACGCCTGGATGGCCATGTCATCCGTAGATCGGGACCTCAAGTCCCCGAGAACTTTCCTTTGGAATTCGTCCATCATTGCTTGAAGTTTCTGGGGGGTTATAGACTTGTCGGCTGCTAGAGCCTTTCTTGAGCGCTGAGAAGACTCGGTATGCTCTTCAGGTCTGTCAGTGCCCTGCTGGTTCAGAGAATGGTCGACCGCCGCCACCGGAGGTTCAGGTGTAACCACCGGTAAGGCAACTGTTGGTGGAGCCAACCTCTCCCTGAGCTCTGCATTTTGTTTTTCCAAGGCCACGCTACGTTCCTCAGCAGCCGCCAAGCGTTGAAGAATTTGCTCCATGGTCTGGGAATCCTCTGCACGATTGTCCTCAGTGGGCAGAATGCTTGCCTGTGAACGAGTGATTGGCATCTTCGTCCGGGGAGGTAGTGAGTGGAGGTATCTGGAGGTGGAGGATCTTTAAGCTTAAAAGATCATTTTGCCTATCAAACAGACTCAGCTTTTTCTTTTTGAGATGTGAAGAAGGAGGCGATTTTACAGATCCCGAAGGGTATTTGAAAAATCAGGAACTCCTCTAGAGCCTTCCCACAGACGGTGTCAATGTGTAAATGCACAAAAATGCTCAACACATTCAAGAATGACTTTATTAATTTTTGATTTCCTTTAAATACATTTTCTTGATGGGCTTCATTATTGGGCTCACAAAAACCTTGCTGGGCCAGCAACCTGATGGGCCAGATGCCAGATGGGCTCAGTTGGGCTAGACATTTCCACTCTTACAGTACTTAACTATTTGAGCTCAATGAATATATTTATTTGAACAGTATATCATGTTGTTTTACAAAAAAAAAAAATATATATTCATAATAATAATAATAATAATAGTGACAATAGATATTTTGATTGCTTTACTTTTTGTAATTATGATTCTTCTGCGTATATTAGATACTTTTACGCTATTTATCCTCCTTTAATATCATTGATAAAATTATTTCCAGTAGGTTAAAAGAATTCTGGAAGAAAATTAGTGATTTTTAAAACACTTTGTGGGTGGCAACTTGTGAGTTTTGTAATGATGAAGCCAAGAGTGGAAGAGACAACTGGAAATACATTTTTTTTTATCTTAGTTTGATTAATTAGATGGAAAAAAAATAAAAAAAATCATACAAATGAAAGAGTGTCGTGGGAAGGCAATTGATGAGATGAGAGACAATAAGATAAAGCAACCGACTAAAAAGAGAGAGAGACAGTGATGTTTGGTGAAGAAGAGTAAAACATGACGGTGGTAAAAGCGGAACCAACACTTTACGCGAAATATGTGATATTGAATGCCATATTTGGAGAGGATGAGAAGACGACCTTCATACTCACCCCTCCTACATCGAAACACACCATTAAATGAAAATTTGAAATTATTTTTCAACAACAATTTTTAAAATTTCGAAGACTTGGTAAAGATCTTATTCGAGCGTAGGCGGATATGATCATATGTATTTTATTTCATCGTACTCTTGTCCAAGGCCATATAGAACACTTCTTTATATGGTGCACCAAATAAAACGAGATTATTGGTAATACTTTTAGTAAGTTGCATGTATCCGGTAATTGTCTTGAACTCTTTGGTGGTTTTCACTAGGGTGTACAAAAAAATTGATGGAATCGAGAATCGAATCGAACCAGAATCAGAACCGGTGGTTCAGTTTGGTTCAGGTTTTTGCTTCTTTGGAACCGAACTGGAATTATTTTTTATTTATTTATAATATATATATATATATATATAGTGTTATAAATCTAAATACATGCCCTATTTTTTCACGCCGCTCTTCACTTCAGTCTTCAATTCATGCCCTAGTTGACCAAAATAACTACCACTAATGTCTTTGCCCAATATTAATTTTGTAGATAATATTTGGTATAACTTGAATAATAGGATAGAACTGTACCAACTGGTATTTAAATTAGATATTTAGATTGCACTATCTTTCAACTTTGGTTCAAAAATTTGAGTTTCACAAACAAATCTTTTTTTGTGTGTTCTATTTTTATTTTTTATTTTTTTTGAAATGGGATAGTAGGAACCGGAACCGAACCGAAATTTAGGTTCCGGTTCGGTTCCTTGCCCGTTCAGTTCGGTTCCGGTTCCTATTTGTAAGGAACCGAAAAAACGGTTCGGTTCCGGTTTCGGCCGAAACAGGAACCAAACCGTATTGTGTGCACCCCTAGTTTTCACAAGTGATTCATTTAGAGACATCACACAAGTTCTTGACTTGTTGAATTATGCGAACTCGAAACTAGACCATGCTTCGCTTGATGATTTAGCCCCAGAGATGAATGAGCCTCTGAGGTTCAACCGATGCAAGTATGACCTAAAATATCAAGCTATCTTGGCATTTCCCAGCTTGTATTTGGGATTCATGATGCATTCAATGTCTTTACCGGGTTCAATGAAAGTCGGAGCGTAATTAAGAACATGAGCAATAGATAGACACGAACCTAGGAATTTGTTTCAGTGGGGGCATACATGAATTTTTTTTTTTTTTTTTTTTTTTTTTTATAGTGGGGCAGATAAGTAATGTATTAAATTTTAATAGGAGCATAATTTAAAAAAAATTGTGGGGGAATAATCATAAAAATCGTAAAATCTAAGGTATAAAAGTAAAAAAAAAAATTCGAACCTGCTAGTAATCACATTAAGCTTCTTTGTGTTCTTTGGTTTCATAATGGTGTTATAAGATGAGCATTGATGTTTCATAACTGTTGCATCCTCTTGGTTTAGAACTTTAGATGGCTATGCTTTTCTAACTGAAATTACATAAGGGGGGTGAATAGGCTTTTTAAGGATTTATTGACAAATTAAAATTTTAATTGCGGAATAATAAATTTTAATCCAATTCTCTAACAAGCTATATCGTGCATATAATCATATAAGTGCAGAAAATAAAACAATAGAGACACACGATATTTTTACGTGGAAACCCTTGGAAAAAGCTCCAAGTATAAACCACGGATACACTGCAGTATCGATGCACTATGAATCGCAAAATATACAGACTCTATGAAGACTGGACTTACAATAGCACTGACTTCCCTTCCTTCACTCGACGTCCCGTAGTCTTGATTCACTCGCGCTCCATGAAGCTCTTGTTCCGATCTTTGTACTGTGACGGTTCCGCTTCTCAATGAATCAAAGAATCACGAAGCTTTTGCTCCGATCTTCGTACTCTGACAGCTCTGTTTCTCAACGAATCGATGCAACCGCGTTGCACTAGGTGGTGTGATGATTTTTCAGCAACCGGACCATTCAATTGTGTATGGAGATATTATGTTTTGAAACACAATTGAATAATCTTCAAAAACTAGAGAAGAACTTGATATAGGATGATCAAGCAATCTTTTTCTCTCAATATCTACAGATGAATCTGATATATGAAAGAATAACAGAGCTTACGAAAATCACAATCTCAGAACCATACTTCTTCTCTTCAGTTTAATTCATATATATATAGAGAAAAGAGTCTCCAATCAGGGTTATGATTTATTTTCCTTCAAGTCTTTGACTTTTGACCATAAAGTCCTCAAAATAAGGTCCAATATAAACATAATAACTCTTAGGCACGTCAACAAGTGATCCATAAGTGATTAGGAGTCAAAACAACAACATAATAAACTTTCTAAAAATTCTGCGATGTTGTACTACGAGATTTCAGGAATTTGTTCGAGATCTCGGGAATTTGCTCGATATTTCGGGCAAGACTTCGTAGTACAAAAATCTCAAAAACGCTCTCGCTATTTTTCACACTTTCTCGCTAGTGGAGCTGCTAGTGGAGCCACTAGCGGCCAATACTCGAAATCTCAGGAATTACTTCGAGAATTCGAAGTACAAAATTTCAAATATTTATTTTCTTGTTATTTCTTTGAAATTCCGCTTCCACCCAACTCTACTTCACTTATTCTTGATTACCGAAACTTTTCGATGTTGTTTTGATATCTTCACACTCAACATGGTTATTGATCAGAACATGCCATTACATACAAATGTTCTAACACTAATATATATATATATATATATATATATATATATATAAAGAGAGAGAAAGTTCATATTGTATTTTCATTTTGAGAATAATGAAAATTGTTGAAAATGAATTCGGGAAATAAATGACCGAATGGTAAAATTGGTATTTTCATATTAAGAGCACTCACTGGAAAATGTAGAGATTTAACTAATTGTTGAGATATGAGTGGCATGATGGTAAATAGAAAGGATGACAAGGGGTAAAGGGGTAATTGAGAGTCATGATGACACTCTTGTAATTAACCCTAAGTTGAGAAGAATTTGGTCATTTCCCACTTTTGATTTTTGGATGACACTTAAATGCAAGAATGCAATATTGGAGATTGAAGGGGTATAGGGCCTTGTTTGGATGACACTTAAATGCAAGAATGCATTATTTTTGGTCATTCACTTTGCAAGACTTCATTTCAACCCTTGGATCCTTCATTCATTTTCTAGCTTTAGTGTATACCATTGGATTATGAGAGGTGTGAGTGGAGAATTTCTACAACTCCATAAGTCTTACATTAGCAAGACTTTTTAATTCTCTACAAACTCATTTCTCTACATTTCTCCTACCCTCTTCCACTTCTCCACTTATTCATTGGATTTCATCTCCTTCCACTTGGAAGTTGAAGGATTGTTTAACATGGAACTTGCTTGGACTGATCTCCTCTTCCATTTTCTCTAAGTATTGGGGTAAGTCTCTAACTCTTTTGATTTTTCCAACTTCAAACCCTAGAATCTATATTCTTGAATTTATGTGTTCAACTTTTGACTTTTGGTTTCCTCATTTCTTGAATCTTGTTAAGGACCATAAATTGAACCTTTTCACCGAGTGTTTCGGTTATTGAAATCTTGGAGCTCATCTTGTGAAATTTGGCTCATATTGTAGTGGAGTTGTGGCAAGTTCAAGAATCCTTTCTCTTGAGTTATGTTTTTTCATGAAACCCTAAATTTGCTATTATTAGGGTTTGGTTTGATTCTTGTGGTTGGAACCACTTTTGAATAGTTTCGGTTTATTGTAACACCATTGTATATTTATTTTTAATTGAATGGTGTTTTGCTAATTAGAAGCTATCCTATTGAGCACTTGGATTGATAGATTGGTTTGGACCTCTTTTGGGCATTCTTGTGTAGGTTTGCTTGGATTGAGGTAGAGGAAAAATGAATTATTTTAGTTTTTTAACGAGGGTGTGTGCATCTATGTGTATATATGTCGTATATATATATATATATATGTGCGAGTTGAGTCTTGACAACTTAGATGATGAACTAGGACCTTGAAAGTATGATTGCGTGACATAAATGTTTGTTGTGGTTTATTACTTATAAATGTGATATTATGAGCATATTGATAAGTTTGCATAATATATTTCATAAAGAGATAAAACATGTATTATGATGAGATGTGACTAAGTTAATAATTTTTCATATTGAGTACACCTTGTCGTGTGAGTACATTGGTGTTGGTCTATGTAGGTCACGTAACTATGTATGAGTTGTTTTGTATCGGATCGTCGTAACAACTGGTCAGGTGGTGCTTCTTGCTCCAACGAAACTAATCTTCCGAGAAACACCAACGATAGGGGAGGATTTGTTCCAAATCCTATTTCACGACCGCGTCGTGTTGACGGTCTTCCTTATTAAAAGTAAAAGTGTCAAAAATCACTTTGGAAGAATCGGTACGATAAATCTACTTTCCTTCATGAGCATAAATTGAAGGGTTAGAGAATGACCCCGTTGACCCTTAGAGTTAGGGTGTGTGTTCGTGTGCGTACCATGGTTGTGTTGGGTCGCATTAGATCTAAATTGCTATATATATGTGATTGTCGTTTTGATGTTGAAACATGTTATATTTGTATGACTATAATGTGAGCATGTTGGGGGAATTGTTTGATGGGGTTCCGGATTGGCGTGAGAGCCATGTGGGACAAGAGACTGATCTAGGATTAGTAGCATGAACATTGGGTGGGTCGTACCACTCAGACTACCAAGATTAAGGCGATGACACTTCCTCTACTGGGCTAGTGAGCTCACCCCACGACTTATATATTTTTCAGGTGGTGATACATTTTCGGGAGGTCCGTAGTCTCTCGATAGAGATATAGTGTTGATTTCGCCTTTTATGCATATGGAGGCGGAGTATTTATTTTGTAGAGCATACTTGAGGATTTTACACATATGCATATTTTGATAAGTTTTACAAACAATCAAACTTATTTTTTTTCCGGCTAACATGTTATCCGAGTAGTTTACCATGATGTATGTCCCTTGGAGCGCTAGGCACGGGGACTTTATTCTTTTGGTGCACTTCGGTGCCGGAAATATAAACTATTTCATTTTGCGGAAAACATTGACATTTATCGCCTTAGGGAATTTGAATATTAATCTACGAATGCTTCTATTTAGTGTTGTGTAGTGAATTTTTGATATCAATGAGATTATTAGGAGTTTGGCCGAAAACGACATTTTTCTAGGTATTCAAATTAGTCTTTCTCGAATTTTAAAGAAAAACTCGTTTTCTCCCACCCCCGTAGCTCTTGCAAATTTTCTTGTTTTAGAAATGGTTTTAAACTCATTTTCTTAGATATTTTGACTTTTAGAAACCGGCGGTAAGACGGAAGATTTCACGAGATTTTAAAGAATCACTTTTATACAAAGTTTATGTTTTACGCGTTTCCCAAGGTCTCGGTGACTATTTTTGAGTTCCGCAAATGAAAAAATAACTTTTTAAATATTTATGATTTTTCGGGATCGACGACGCGAAAAACAGAGCCGTATTGCAAAATCTCGCATTTTTGCATATTTGAACTTTCAAGAAAAAGCTTAAAACTGGTAGTGGCTCAGCTTCCCAACACTTAGAAAAGTTTTCTGGATTTTTGAAAATTTCAATGCAAGGTTGTATGAGTGACATACGACATTCGATTTTCAAAACATATTTTTCTCCCACTTCGCAACTCCGAATTGAATCCCTTTTTTTTTATGTAGCTTGTCCTAAGTACAGAATACGTATTTGAACTTTGAAATGACAATTTTGACCCCTGAAATGACTATTTTATCCTTGGTGAAAGAGGGATACTTCAACTTTCTATTTTGGATCGGCGTTGCTCGACATTATTTTTAAAAATTCATCTCTCTCCTCGTTCCTTCGATCTAGGTTCCGTTTGTTTTTACGGCTTGTGCTAGGTCCAAACTTTGTATTTGTACTTTAAAATTATTATTTTATCCCTAAAATGACTGTTTTACCCTTGGGTGAACATGGAGTGTTCAAATGATTCATTTAAGGTGCCGATTGATTTGTTTCACCTTTTTTTCGATCCCGAGTAATCGTTTTGGTATCTTTTAGGTATGAAATAACCTTTTTACCCTTGTGTGGGTGTTGGACGACTATTTATGATTTTATTTTGTTTCTTTTCACTTCCGCTTCACTCCCTAGATTCTTCGGCTCGTGTTTTGGAGTTGTAGGAAATTTGGGGTGTGACAGACTCCAAATGGTTAACGGCACATGAACAGTTAGCGATATTCCTTCTAAATTTGAGTCATAATGCGAGGCATCAGTTGGTAGCTGAAAGATTTCAGCACTCAACATGGATAATATTCACTCACTTCCACCGTGTTTTAGATGTTATTAGAGTTCTTGCAACTGAAATAATTGTTCCTCCTGACTTCAATGTCGTGCCAACTGAAATCTTGACGAATATAAAGTATTTTCCTTTCTTTGAAAATTGCGTGGGTGCAATAGACGACACCCATGTCGTTGCCCATATTGAAGTAGATAAACAAGTTCGATACCGGGGAAGGAAAGGGTATACCACTCAGAATGTGATGGCCGTATGTTCATTTGACATGAAATTCACGCACATCCTAGCTGGATGGGAAGGGACAGTGAATGATTCAAGAATATTAAATGACTGTCTTGCGAGAGAGGATTTACACTTTCCCAGGGCTCCTGAAGGTATATATTGCTAAAAATATAATTGAAAATTAACTTATACATATTTCTTTAAGTTTAGTTTATAACATATTTTACTTTTACCAGGGAAGTATTACTTGGTTGATTCTAGGTATGCCAATCAACCGAGATTTCTGGCTCCGTATTGAAGACAAAGATATCATTTGGCAGAATTTTGTACTAGAGGTTACCAAGTTCGCGGCTATGAGGAATTGTATAATTTCAAGCATTCTTCATTACAGAATGTGATTGAAAGATGTTTTGACATTCTCCAATACTTAAACAGATGCCTTGCTTCAAGTTTCCTACACAGGTGAACATTGTAGTAGCTTGTTATGCACTGCACAACTTCATTAGGATGTACGGACAAACAGATGTTATATTTGATGGTACATCGGGTGAGACCTCAGGTGAAGGGAATGGGGCTGATGATGGAGATGACGATGATGAAAATGGTACACATGTGGGGAGTACAATGAATGATACTCGCGATGCAATAACTAACCAAATTTGGGCCGAACGATAGATGTTTTACTTATGTCATATTGAATAACTGTTTAGGTGCAAGTGTTATGGCTTTTCTAAGTTTTGGAGAATTGTAATATTTTCACAATTCTGTTATTTTCTAACTTACCATTGCTACTTTGTGGTTTGAAAATAAAAATGTATAAGGTTTTGGGGCACATCCCACAATGTTTCTGTGATAGGGGTCCTATGATTCTTTATCAGCCTGGGACAAAACAAAATGAGGGACGCTACTTTTATAGATGTACAGAATGGAAGGTATGAGTTTTAATACGCTAGGATTAATAAAATAGTTGCTTGGAAGCAATCATAATTACTTTATATGCTTTGAAATTATAGAAACACTATCAAAGTTTTATATGGTTGGATGAAATCACCGCGGGTGTTCAATGATTTGAACAGAAGGAGGAAAATGATTTGGACAACGTAGTTGTTGTTATTTAACATGAACAACATCAGCAGAAGTACATTATATATGGTGGTTTTATTTGTTTAAGTTGTTTGTTCTTACTTATGTGTTTTATCGTGCTTCTTGTGGTTATTGTTATTGTAATTGACTAATGATATTCCATTTACTCATTTTTTTATTTGGGTCGGTAATAACTATATTCACATATGCTTTTACATTGGATTACTGTAAAATATTATTGAGTTTTCATCATGTAATATATATTGGAGGACAATGTCTTGTGATATTGGATGGCTTTGAATTTGAGTTATTTTTTAAATATGTCTTGTGATAATTCTGTCTATCAGGTAAAGAAAAATTGGACTTGTCATTTTTATGAGGAGATGCTGCCAATTTTGTTTCATTTCCAATAGATACCAACGACTCAATATAATATTGTTCACTTCAATGTGCTCATGATGTACAGTACCAACTTGTGGAAGAAGACATTTGGTACAGAAGTGCCTTTCAATAGCCAAAGATTTGTCTTCATTAATTTTTGTACTTCAAAAAAAAAAATTGTATTCAGCAAACATGTTTTTCTGTTTTTGTTCTCTTAAATTCAGAATAAACAGAGTATGCCAATTGTGTTTTTTTGGAGTGAATAGACTTGTATAATTTTATTTTTTTGTATTATTAGTTTGAGTTTTAGTTTAGTTTTTAGCGATTGTCTGTACTAGGGGTATATTAGGGAAGGAAAGGTAAAAGTGAAAATGGAAAGTGATCTTAACCAAAAATTAGAAACAAGGCAAAAAAAGGAAGCACATCATCGGGGAAGACGAATAAGCTGAAAATAAAGATATCTTTCAATGGCTTTTTGCATTTTCGACCACTCTTTCATATTACCTACTTTAGGTACAATTAAGTGAATGTTTATTGAATGTTTAAGGATGTATATCTGTAACATATATGGATAAACATTTGTTTCCTACATTTTAAGTTGTAGGAAAAATCAGTTCAATGTTTTCAATCTATCTACATTTTTGTGTATATATATAGAAGCGTTTCCATGATTTACCATATATTTTTTATTTGTGTAATACCGAATCTTTATAAATCGATATTTATAATACCGAATCCTTTCTATGAAAATTATATTTCAATATTTTCAATCCATATACATTTTTGTGTCCTGAAACGTCTCAAAACACGTAAACCGAGTAAAAACACCAAGATAATGATATATGTAGACTTAACAATGCATAATTTAGGCCCTAAAATGATTGCCATTTGGCTCCTATTAGTTCTCTCCAATCTAAGGGCTAGAATTAAGCTTGGATAAAATGGAAAAAGATGGAAAAGCTAGATGGTTGACACATCACCCCCACTCTAGAATTTGTTCCCAAAAATATCTAGCAAACTCCAATAATGGTAGTATTTTACTTAATTAACCAAATCACCATCCCGTAATCACAACCATGCCATCCATATATATAGGTTTTAGTAGAAGAAAACACCTAAATTTTCCATAAAATTCCACTAACTAAGCTACATTTACAACTTTGCAAGGTACTTTCGAAAATACCCCTATGTACAAAAATTACGAAACCAATCTCTAAATTCCTTATTTAAAATATAAAGGTGAGAAAAAATTTCGGATTCAAAATGGGATACTCCTGGAATCTATTTCCACCATACGTTTTTTATACGTGTCCCAGGCTTTCAGATAGTTCAAAATTTTATTTTTAAATAAAACGATTCCGAAAATAAAATTTGAAAATATTTTTAAAATAAATATGATTGTGAATGATTGCCAAAACAAAAAATAGGCACCTTCGGGTCTAACCCGACCATCGAACCCACTGGGTATATGTTTCGGGTCCACCAAAAAATCAAAACACCTATAAATACATAGAATAAATCTGAAAAAGGCAAGTAAATAAAAATAACCACACATAGGTACATAAACTAGTAAGGCACGCGTTAATTCAAATATGAAAGAAAATAAAACAACGGACGCTATAAGGGTGCGTCCCGAGCCCGCCAAAGCACCAAAACGCGAAACGTAGCAACGAACTCCCGTAGCTAACAACGAAAATCCACCAAGTATGAAACATAAAATACAAAAACAATTACACGTAAAATAATCAAGAATACACATGACGTAATGAACACGTGACGTCACAACCTGAAAATAAATAGGAAAAAAAAAATGAAAAAAGTGAAAGTAACATGGGGTGTTACATGTCAAAAAAATTTCATTTCCAATACATACCAACGACTCAATATAATATTGTTCACTTTAATGTGCTCATGATATACAATTCCAACTTGTGGAAGAAGACATTTGGTACATAAGTGCCTTTCAATTGCTAAAGATTTGTCTTCATTAATTTTATTACTTAAAAGACAAAAAACATTTGCAATCACCAAAACTATTTTTCTTTTTTTGTTCTCTGAAATTCAGAATAAACACTCTACCAATCGTGTCTTTTTGGAATGGGTAGACTTGTATAATTTTTTTTATATATTATTAGTTTGAGTTTTGGTTTAGTTTTCAGTGATTGTCTGTACTAGGGGTATATTAGGGAAGGGAAGGTAAAAGTGAATAAGGAAAGTGATCTTAAACCAAAACAAGAAACAAGGCAAAAAAGGAAGCACATCATCGGGCAAGACGAATAAGTTGAAAATAAAGATCTCTTTCAATGGTTGCTTGCATTTTTTACCACTCTTTCATATTACCTATTTTAGGTACAATTAAGTGAATGTTTATTGAATGTTTAAGGATGTATATCTGTAACATATTTGGATAAGCATTTGTTTCCTACGTTTTAGGTTGTAGGAAAAATTAATTCAATGTTTTCAATCTATCTACATTTTTGTGTATATATATAGAAGCGTTTCCATGATTTACCATTTGTTTTTTATTTGCGTAATACCGAATCTTTATAGATCTATATTTATAATACCGAATCCTTTCTATGAAAATAAGATTTCAATGTTTTTAATCTATCTACATTTTTGTGTCCTAAAAAACCTCAAACACGCAAATCGAGTAAAAATACCAAGATAATGATATATGTAGACTTAACAATGCATAATTAGGGGCCTAAAATGTATGACATTTGACTCTTATCAATTCTATCCAATCTAAGGGCTATAATTGAGCTTGGAGAAAATGGAAAAAGATGGAAAAGCTAGAAAGGTTGACACATAACACCCACTCTAGAACTTTCTTCAAAAAATATCTAGCAAACTCTAATAATGGTAGTCTTTTACTTAATTACCCCAACCAACATCCTATAATCACAACCATTCCATCCATACATATAGGTTAAAGTAGAAGAAAACACTTAAATGTTTCATAAAATTCAAATAACTAAGCTGCATTTACTACTTTACAAGTGACTTTCGAAAATACCCCTATGTACAAAAATTCCGAAACCAATTTCTAAATTCATTATTTAAAATATAAAGTTGAGAAAAAATTTTGAATTCAAAATGGGATACTCCCGGAACCTATTTCCACCATACGGTTTTTATAAGTGTCCCGGGCTTTCAGATAGTTCAAAAATTCATTTTTAAATAAAACGATTCTGAAAATAATTTTTGAAAATATTTTAAAAATAAATATGATTGAGAATTATTTTCAAAACAAAAAATAGGCACCTTCGGGTCTAACCCAACCATCGAACCCACCGGGTATATGTCCTGGGTCCATCGAAAATAAAAAAAAACTATAAATACATAGAATAAATCCGAAAAAATGCAAGTAAATAAAAATAATCACACATAGGTACATAAACAAGTAAGGCATGCATCAATTCAAATATGAAAGAAAATAAAACACCGGACGCTATAAGGGTGCATCCCGAGCTCACCGAAGCACCAAAATGTGAAACGTTGCAACGAACTCCCGTAGCTAACAAAAAAAATCCATGAAGTCATCCCGCCAAGTTTGAAACATAAAACACAAAACAAATTACACGTAAAATTACCAAGAATACACATGACGTCATGAACAAGTAAAGTCAGAACCTGAAAATAAATCGGAAAGAAAAAATAAAAAAAGTGAAAGTAACACGAGGTGTTACATGTCGAAATTTTTTCATTTTCAATACATACGAATGACTCAATATAATATTATTCCCTTCAATGTACTCATGATGTACATTACCAACTTGTGGAAGAAGACATTTGGAACAGAAGTGCCTTTCAATTGCCAAAGATTTGTCTTCATTAATTTTTTGTACTTAAAAAACAAAAACTATTTGCAGTCACCAAACGTGTTTTTATGTTTTCGTTCTCTGAAATTCATAATAAACAGACTCTGCCAAACGTGTGTTTTTGGAGTGGATAGACTTTCATACAATGTGTGTAGCTCGAGTTATGATCAAAAGACTGAGAGGTGTCCTGCAGAAAAAGCTAGCAATTTCATATTTGGGCCAAAATTCTATTTTGACCCAGATGACTTTGAGTTCGACCCCACCACCTCTAAGCACATGCATACACATATTATACATTATATTGAAGGGTTTGGTTCAGTTTAGTGTGAAATTACGAAAAAGGATAATCCTATTATCCAGGTTAGGGTTTTTCCCAACTTTGCTACAAATTTTAGAAGAGATTTACACACGTTCAATTTCAGAGCAGCCTCTGGAGTTATACATCTTTGAAGAAGAAAAGCCATATTCAGACCTAGAGAACTAGAGAAAAAGGACATGGAGATCAATTCTACACTAAAGATGCAGTCTTCATCTTCCATGGCCAACTAACTCGGTATCTAGGGTTTTCTAGCAAAACCCTAGCCAAGTAATGTAGATTTTATCTTGTTTTCAATTGTAACGAGGGGAAACTGTGACCGTATTGTGATGATTGTAGTAGATAAGATACCGTTTTTATTCTTGAAATAAAATTTTATATTTGTTTTAAATTCTTGTCTTAGATGAAATGAATATATTATTTTACACAATTATGATTATTCACTATAGGCTTGAACTCGGATGCTTAATTCATAATTTTCTACACAATTGGGGTAATAAAGCTTAAAACTCTAGGTTGACACAGGCCATGCCTTGGCGAATTGGGATAAACATGCTTTAGTTTATTTTCATGCATTAGGAGTAGATTAGAGTAATTTAATTGGAATGTACTAATTAGTTCAGTCATGAGATAGGTTATCGCAATCCGGTTGATGGTAATACTTTTTTGGATCATATTTAGCTATTTGCGGTACGACCTGATTCATAGTTTACGGATCGCCTTCTTAGAATTGTTACATTGATAAAACTATATTATGTGGTTAGTGATAGAGTGCTGAAAATCCTAGTTTTCTCTCTCTGTTGAATCACAAACCAATTTACTTTGCTTTCTAGAATAATTTAATTAATTTCGATAATTTTGTCTTCGACCACCAAAAACAAACAACTTTTCAGAAATATAATTCATTATTTTTGAATTGTTAAAGTGAACAATCTTAGTCTCTGTGGGATCGATATCCCTTACTCAAGCTATTACTATTCTACAATTGATATGTGTACTTGCGTAGGATAAAACCTAGCGCTGTCATAAGAGGCTGTTTTTAACAATTATTTTTAGCCCCTCTAAACAGACATCAAGTTTTTGGCGCCATTGTCGGGGACTAAGCATTGTTCATTAGCTTTAGTAGTTTATTTACATTGCGTTATTGTAGTGTACTGAAAGTTAGAATTTTTATGCGATTGATAGGTACTCTAAAAAACATAAAGGGATTTAGCGGAGCAGAAGTTGTGTCGTTGGACATTTAGTGAGTTTTAGTTTATCTTAATTTCGTGCATAATTTTAGCTTTATTTTCTGTTAATATTTAGAATAGTTGAGAAGTATAGGATTTGTTTTTTGTTTGGTGTATGACCGATCGAAAATCCTATTTTGATTTCAACATTGAATTAAAACCTTTTGATCCTGAGATCGAATGGAATTTTTTATTGAAAATGTCGAGCTGTTGAAGAGTGTCATCGTCATTCAGAAGAAGGCACGATGGTTGACCAAAGAGCCAACCAACTAAGGGCACCGGAGACATCACTGAAAGGATACTACGCACCGGATGCGTATATTTCATATGTTGATTTTTCCAGAAGAAGGTGTGAAACACTTTGAAATCAAGACAAATGTTATTAATATGCTTTTGAAATTTTATGGACTTAGAATTGAGGACCCATACCAACACATAAATGATTTCTTAGAGGTAGTATCTACAGTTAGGTATGATATTGTATCCAAGAATCACCTGCGAGTGCGATTATTTCCTTGGTTGTTAAGGTAAAGAGCCAAAAGATGGTATATCAAATTGGCTAAAGCAACTAAAATTGATTGGGAAGCCCTTAAAAAGGAATTCATAGAGAAACATTATCTCATAGGAATGACTTCAGAAGCATAAGATGCGATCAAAAGTTTTAGAGAATTACCTGGTGAGCAATTTCATGACGCTTGGGAGAGATATAATGAAATCTTGTATAAGTGTTCCCACCATAGGTTCTCTGAACATGATATAGCTAAGAATTTTTACATGGGACTTGGAGATGCACATAAGACTTTGATAGATTTGTTATCACAAGGTCAATTTATCATAAAGCTAATAAAAGAACTTTTTGAGTTGTTTGACAATATTAGTGAGAATACGAGTCAAAATGAATCTGAGTTGAGGTCTAGAGGTGGACAAGATAGAAGATCTGAGAAAGCTTATGTTGTGAATCATGATGATGTGAAAGATTCAATGACATTGATAGGAAATAAACTAGAAAGAATTGACAAGTTTCTTTAGCGAAGTCATTCCCCTCCTAGAAAAATGTTAGAAGTAGAAGCTGAGTATTCTCAAAATGAGTGTCAGGACATAATGGCTGCCGATGCTAATGCATCATGGAACTACTCAAATAATGCTCATTTCACTAATTCATATACCTCAAATACTAGAAATCACCCACTTCTATCCTATAACTCTAAAAATGTGAAGAACCCACAATCAAGGTTCCAAGAAGGGCAATCGTCCAATCCACAACTAAGGTTCACTAGGATATAATAGTCATATAATCCACAGCCAAGGTTCCAACAGAGTCAACAATCATTCGACTCCCAACCAACAATCATGACTCAAAATCCTCAGTCAAATTACCAGCCCAGACATCCATCCAATAATTCTCAAGCTCTCCAGCCGTTCAATAATTCTCAAGCTCTCCAGCCATTCAATAATAATCAAGCTGTCTAACCATATAAATACCAGGCCCAGCCTTAAGGAAACCAAACCCAATGATTCAATCCAAATCAAGCTTACCCTCCATATCCTCAAAACCATCTCCAACATCAAAATCCAACTCAAAATCCACCACTAAGACCACCTAGTTTTAAAGATGAGATAATGGGTTCCTTGAGGGGTTACAAAATCAATCTAATCATTTTCAGTCAACCATCCAATTGATGAACTTTCATTCCTAATCTATTGCTAAGGTAGAAACCCAAATAGAGCAATTAGCTAATGCGATGAATAGGTTTGAAGAGGGAAGATTACCTAGTCAAATGGTGGCTAATCAAAATAGTCAACAAGTAATGGAGCATGATTCATTTGTTGAACATAATTATGAGACAGTCCAAGCCATTACGACTCCAAGAAATGGAAAGGAGGTGGAGAATAGGGCTGAGGAGCAGCATAAGGATAGGGTGAAAAAGCAAAATGCCAAAGAAGTTCAAAGAAATGCAGAAGAAGAAGCTCAGAATAAAGAGGTTGAGAAAGTTCAGAAATATCAATCTTTAGTGGAAGAAGATGAAGAACCAGAAAGGGCACCATATGAGGAGGAAACATCATTCCCTCAATGTCTTAGAGAGCCAATCAATAATGGTAAGAATAAAGAGTCAGACATGTTGGAGACATTCTGATAAGTCAATATTAATATTATATACCAGATACCACCATATGCTAAGTTTTTCAAGGACCTCTGCACACAAAAGCGAAAGGACATAGCAAAGTGTCCAAAGAAAATACTATTGACTGAGCAAGTAAGTTCATTGCTTTTGAGCGATACATCACCTAAGAGGAAAGATCCCAGTGCTCCCACTATTCCTTGTGTCATCGGTGACCATGAAATTGGTAGAGCTCTTCTTTGTCTAGGTGCGAGTATTAACTTGTATCCTTATTCAGTCTACCAACTGTTGGGGTTGGGTGAGCTCAGTCCCACTGCATTCGTATTTCAATTTGTTGATCTCTCAATCAAGCAGGCAAGAGGAATTCTAGAAGACGTCATTGTTCAAGTGGACAAGTTCTAATTTCTATTAGATTTCGTAATTCTCGATACAAAACCTGTTGAAGACTTAAAGAAACATATCCTAGTGGTATTAGGAAGACTGTTCTTAGCCACAACCAATGTTTATATCGATTGCAGGACAAGGAAGATGGATCTATCTTTGGGGAATATGAAGGTGAGGATGAATGTTTTTTATACAGATCATCAAATCAATACACCGGTGAAGTGTTTTAATGTAGAAGAAGTCAATAAGACTTGTAACGAACCGGTACCTCAGAGTGGAACAAGAAATGATCTGGACGCTGTGATTGAAAGATCAAATGCAATGTTTGACACGTGGGATGATCAACACCGCTCTAATTTAGAAGTGATCACTTCATTTGAAAGAGCTCTATTTTTGCAACCAAGAAATGAGCCAAGATATTCGCCTGAATCTCCATTTGAGTCACCAGCGGCATTGGTGCCCGATAACTCACTTTATAAGATCGGGTTGTATGACAACAGTGAAGGTCGAGAGAAGAGCTTAGTGACAAATAAGCAAGATGTGGAGGTGAAGTTTGAAAAACTGGGAGGATCAACAACAATCAAATTTGGAAGTTATCGCGACATTGGAAGTTGTTTTGTACTCACAGCCAGAGAGAGCATCAACTTATTCCTTCACAAGAGTTGATGCTTGAGAGTACACTTCATGAAATGGTGTTGTGTGGGTTAATTGAGTATCAAGAGGATGTTATATTGAAAGATAAAAAGGGTGTGAAGACTGTGAGAGCTGATCATTTATCACGAATTGTCATAGTGCCTACCAAGGATGACACCCCTTTTAAGGATCCCTTTCCAGATGAGCGAGTGTTTAGTATAAATATGGTAGACAATTTTTATGCCTAGGAAGATACACGATTAAGAAATGAGTATGAGGGGATACAGAAGTGAGCGTATGAAGATGTTCAAATTTACATATCTCGAACAAGAGTACATCATGTTAAACATGTTCGTCTGAAGTTTCTTGAGCTCGGCCGGAAGGGACGACGGTGTAATTCAAAAGTGAAATTATTTCCAGGTAAGATCCATTAAGATGGGACGAACCTTTTAAAATTAAATCGGTTTACTCCCACAAAGAGGTAGGTTTTGGTAATAAGTTAAAAAGACGTGGTCAGCGATTAAAGATTTATGAGGAGATTGATCCGGGACTGGAATTTATGGCATATGCCAGTTTAATGGAGAGTGATGAATTAGTGGAGGGAATATTACATAAAGTGTTGAAGGAGGATCTGTTGGACACATTGCCCATTAATGGGGAGAAGTTAGAACGTGACAGATGAGGTATTTTATATGGTGATTATTGTTCTATATTTGATGTCATGGATAATACTAATTGTCTACTAGTGATAACACTGAGAGAATCGCCTCATATATTTTGTCCTATGATTAGGGGAAGTATTGCAGAGAGAAAGGGTGTTGGATAGCCATTTGAGTGACCCTGTCATGCCGACGACGTTAAACATTGGTCATAGGCTGTGAAAGTTAGTTTCTAGCCTCGGTTTGTAGACTAGGATATCATTTCATTTATATAATTTTAATTCTTAGATACTGTAGTCCCTTAAGGGCAAGTCTTTGCAAATTCAATTCCTAGAGATGGTAATCTCTTAAGGCCACGTCTTTGCAATTTAAATTTATAGTGATTGTAGGCCCTTAAGGCCAAATCTTTGTTATCTTAGTTTTAATAAAATTCTTCATTCCTTGAGCAATATATGGATGATTCCCGGATATTTTTTATGCAATTTATTTTCCTTTGATGTGATATTGGGTATGTGTGTTTTGTTGAGCATATCTACTAGTAATCCAAATCAAGTTTGGGGAGAGAGCTCAAGTAACTATATTGTGAAAGTGTGGAATCACGCTTCAAGGGTAATTGTATTATCGCCTTTGTATGATGAACCATGGAGACATGGTTTGTTTAAGTTTGGGGTGAGGGTATAGTTTATGAATTAAAATTTTGAAAAAAATTGAAAAATTAAAATTTTTTGGAATGAAATTCTTTGTTTTGACACATGATTTGTCATGCCCCGTTCTTCCTGAGACTCCCATATAGAGAATTAGCGAATCCTGAGGTATGACGTCATTGAAAATGACCACTAAAATCAACAATAACGAGAAAATACATGAAATAAGAGTGAAAATAAAGTATTCCATGCCACCAGGGTGATAGAAACTCAGAAGTGAATTCTAGCAAATATTTGGCAAAGTTCCGTTTGTAAATGGAACATCCGGATAACCCAAAAACAACACAACAAAAAACGTACCCATAAAAACAGAAATAGAATCAATCGCACGCAACCCAACACTCCAGAAACCTACTAGGGCTAAGGTTGTGGAAAAGAACACCACTACCTCTACACAACCCCTCTAAAATAGATACAACCCCATATACTCAAATGAAATTATAAAGAAAACCACATGGCGATGCCGAAAAGGTATATTGGCACCCCGAATAAAAAAATACCCAAAATAAAATATACAATAAAAGGGAATATGTCAATAGACTGGCTCCTAAGAAAAATAAGAATACACAAGGATAACTATGGATAAAAGGAATTAAACTAATTAAAAACGTCACAATCCACCCGTACCATCGCCGCTGAATATGCCTTGCTGCATCCACCTGCAAACCTGTAATCTGTGTGGGGGTGAGCAAAAACCACCGCTCACCAAATATCCCTAACAAACACACCCCTAGCTGCCATGAATCTCTAACCATTTGGTGTGTATGCATCTATCCTAGGTCAGTCAGTTGTCTCACCTAGCACCCACGCCAATCTGAGACCCCAAAACATCCCCACAAATAATCCAAATCATATCAAGAATCACAAGAGAACACAGAGCAATAGAAATATCACCAACTTATATACACAGGTCAAAACAACATATATATAAACATGTACACACGTAAAATCCCGTATATCACTAATCATACCCGAATAAGTGTATATACAACCAATATAATAGACACCCTCATCTAGATTTACTACAAGAACCAACTATCCATCATATCGTGCACCAAGCACGCCACTCAACGTTCCTAGAAGGTAAATAGGTCACTTATTAGGGCTACAGGAAGGGAATCATCACAACCACGTCCACAAATCAACCGGATCAAACTTCTACATCATACCGCTATCAAATCATATCTGAAAAATCTCACTCTCATATATTCTAACTTCAATCCTATCATTTTATTCATAATAACCAGTGAACTAACCCATTCACTCAGAGAAACATAAGCGGGAAGACATCATCACCAAACCGGATTCGATAACCAACATAATCATTAACAACTCACACCGCCTATCGAGGCACATGAAAAGGTATCAGAGTCATTTAGTTCCAAACGGATGTCGAAGCCCTCGGGTTTTAAGGAAAAAAAATGTTAAATCCCGAAGGATTCAACCAGTTCTTAAGAAAAAGTTTTAGGACCCGGTTAAATCTATTTTTTTCCAACGTCTCCAAACGCACCCCAAAGTACTAAGAATCGCACTATGTGTGCACAAATCAACATCATGTGAATATAAGGTCGGCCCCAAAGGCAGAAACCTTAAAATCCCAAGTTCAGCTAAAAGCCAAGGAGCAGTGACAACGAAGAGTAAGTTCAACCACTAAAGTTCAAACTGAAAACTATTTCAATATCCCTTTTTAAACTGGTCCTCAGACCATCAATATTTGTTTAAAAATTTGAGAATTTTAGAAATAACTATAAGAAACCTGGAGTTCTCGAACTCCAACGATACCAAGTTCTCGACACAACCTCGAGGTCTCAAAAACAGGGACATACAATACCCTGAACTCAATGACTTCACAAAAATATTTTTAAAATGAAAGCTCCTAACACTTTTCAAAATGGGGTTGCTTTTGATACTTCCAGTCCCGAGACTTCAAAAATAGTTTATTAAACAAGTTTTTAACTTAAAGTTTTCAAAACAATTATCGAGACCCGGTTAAATGAAAAACATAGCTTCATAAAAACCCCAAAGCTTTAATTTTTCAAAACATTAAGAGAGTATTAGTTTGGCCCCAAAGATCCAAACTGTAACCAAGATTTCAAGGGACATGAGCTAAAGACCGTTTTACTTCTCAAAACATCTTCAAAGTGAAAGGAAGAGCGCCAAACTCAAAATATAGGAGTTGAAAGAGAAACGATAATACTAACGAGCCTAGATTGACTTTTAACTTAATAAACTCACCTCCCCACTGGAGGGGTACATTAGCCACCCCGTGGTAGCATCAATCACCCAAAACAAATTCCTAAATGAACAAAACCCACAACCTCATCTAAGTCCCGGTATGAGGGTTAATCAACTAAACGAGAAGCTCGAATTAAGGGGAAAATGTTACGCCATTTGACCACTTTTCACTTAGTTCCACATAATCGTCTAAAACCCGGCCAATCGTCTTGCCATCATCCCTGGTTATTAATTATTATTAAATTTATTTATTTTCGAACTTAAGGTTTTTAAGCCTTCATTCACATCGAGAATTTTCGTTAGTCAATTTTCTAACATTCATAAAGGATTTCTATATCCTAGAGCTCAACCAATATCGCAATTATTACGCCGTAGCGCCAAGGGGATAATAAAGATTTATAAAATGTATCCACATACCACCTGTTCCATATTAGTAAGCAATAACAACAGAAAATCTCAACATATAATCATATGTCAAATAAATGCTCGATGTGAATGTCAGTGCAATGTCAATTCAACTCAACTGCAACCATATCTACATGAGGGTTAAACAGATAACAAGGAATCCCAAAACGTTCACTGATGGGGGAAACAAACCCGTAAAAAGAAGGGTAGGTGTCGCCAAATAGAGTACAGAGATCACAAGTCCTTACCCCCAACTTCTGAGGATTCGAGAGATACTAGCTCTCTGGGTGCCAGAACACCCACTAGCCAGTTGTTGCGACTATCCAAATGGTCCATACGTATATATGATACAAATGAGGTATAATACCAACACCGAATATATATCTATATGCCCACGGTGCTACATGAATGCAAAATGCCTCAATATAGACCCGATGCTCAATAACACAACATAAAATTTCAATTTTCATTTAAAACATGCTTATAATTTAAATCATAGCAACAATTCACGAATAATCCATTACCAGAACATCAGTTCATAATTTATCTACTTTTTATAATTTACAAGATAAAGAAAAGGAACCTAGAGCAACGTCTACGTTTTCTCGTCCCTTATTTTCAAGTTTCCCTTAACCTATTTTAATTTCAGTAAAGCACAACCAAAAGGGGAACAAATATCAAATTTTAAGTTAAAACCCACTTTTCACAACTTCCTCTAACCGGTTCTAAATTCAAGGAGAGCTAGGTCGCCTATTTTCAACCCAATTTAAGTAGGTTTTAAATTATTTTAATTTCTCGAGTAAATTACTATCCTCCGCCTCTTTTCTAGCCCACCTAGAGGCACTTCGTTATCGAGTTTATAAAACTCCTAAATCTCGTATATAACAAGTAACACAAAGCATGCCATCACATACTAGCAATACACAATAGTAGGAAAATTAAAATTTCTTAAACATTTAAAACATGCTCAATAAATAAATAATAATAAAATCTATGGCTCCCTACACCATGAGTGTAAGGGTTAGATATATTTTTAAAAAAATATCCCACCTAAATTTATGCTTACAGAACAACCCCGAAATGGCCCCCGCCATGAATAGTGTCGACGCCTGAAAATGGGCCCACCAACAAAAGTTGTTCAAAATTTTTTTTGCATGAACCAAAACGTTCGCCTCCCCGACATGTTCAATATAATCAAAGCCCGTTAGTAATTACCTAACAAAATGGAACAAATCTAATAAAACCCAAATGAAAATTATACCGGAAAATCACAAATTCCCGCCAAACTGCTGGACAGTTTCATACCAAATTCGGGTATATCATGTATAACACCGGGAGCAAGCTATCCTCAAAATTTCACGCCAAATGAAGCATAAATCGGCATCGAGACAACCCAACTCGGTCCAGCCGAACTCATCACTATTCGTCAGTACCACCATCGCGGGAACCAGCGCCACCACTACGCCACCACGACCTCATGTGCAATGCCACAACACCACCATCGCCGGCCCTGGCTGAAACCCTAGGTCGTAATCTCAGCACTCTCTCTGGTCATGAACCCCCGCATCTACTCAGTCGCGTCTCCAAACGTGGCTTTAGCTCCACCACTTATGTCACCGTTCGTCACCATTTGGGTCGTCTCTCCTCACCGGTGAGACCGTCGTTGGTCGTGTTCTACCGATCGATGATCTCCAACTAGATCACTAACTCCTCCAATTCGCAACCCCCCCCACCACACACATATATCCTCTTTCCAGATATCACTCTCTTGCCATGATCGGTGATGAGATGATGATGATGATGATGGAGGTGGTGTTGATCGAAGAAGAGAATGAGGTGGTGATAGTGAGAGTCGATTCTCTCTTTCTCCACCGAAAAAGACACACGTATACATATATCTAGGGATGGCAATGGGGCGGGTCGGGGGGGGTATCACCCCCCCTGTCCCCGAACCCGATTATTTTTCCCCGCCCCGTCCCTGATTAATTTTTTATTTCCCCGACTTGCCCCGCCCCGTACCCGCCAACTGCCCGCCCCGCCCCCGCCCCGCCCCGCCCCGATTATGTTTTTATTTTTATTTTTTTTGAATGGTAAGAAACTCAGACACCACACCCACAAATACCTCTTAAGAGGCTCGAACTCCTCACCTTCCCAATTTGGGAGTGAGATTATACCATTGCAACACATGTGCGCTGATTTACGTATTATTTTTCCCCCAAATAACAATAAAATCCCAAAATCAAACATAACTATAAGAGATCAAAATCAAACAATAAATCTATATGAAATCAAAATCAAAGATTTCAAAAGCATAATAAAAAATCCGTCAATACACATTTATTCATATATATAGATAAATATATATATATATATAGATAAATATTATCTATACCATAAACGGAAGCAGATTATTTGAATAAGCGGAAATGAGATTAATTGAATTGAGCACGAACATATCACAGTATAAATATAGATTTAAATTAGAGAAATACAAGCAATTGTATAATATAAACAGTAAACAGTAAGCATATTATATTAGTATATAGGACACAACCGTCCAAGCAATTTATATATATATAACAGAAGGATAAGTATATAGGATAGTAGTATAAGTATATAGGACACAACCGTCCAAGCAATTTAATAAATTGAAGTGGTCTAGGCAGAGCGAGACTCAAAGTCTGTCATACACCGTAACTCTCTTCAGATTTAATTATAGAAGAATTTAAGACAAAGTAAGTAATTGCAATTGACTGAAAATCTTAACTGAATATTATTACGATTCAAAAATACATTTAACTATGATAGATGAACTTACAAGTGGATGTATGACAATCCATCTGGGTTCGGAGGCTTAGTATGCTTTCAGGAGAGAAGAGAGGAGAAGAGAAGAGAATAGAATTACAAAGTAGAAAGAAAAGTGGGAAACTAAAACCTGATCTAAGACCATTACATTTGCCTGCTTATATAGAGGATATAGCAGAGTTTACTGTAGGTTTTGCACTATTGATCTCGTGACTTCTGGGGCAGACAACTCTTGTCTTTCACTGTAGTATTTTTGGCTTTAGGGGCAGAGCACTGTGACTTTATACTGTTTGCAATAGTAGTCTGTCGGTATTGTTGAGCACTGTATTTGTTTTTTGTTTTTTTGTTTTTTTATTTAGATCTTCCTCCTCTCGACATAGTCGAACAAACCTACCTTCCATTCCAGATAATAATGACATAATTAATGAAGAAGAACACACCTATACTAATCTTGAATGTCACAATGATTGGAATATCCCAAGGGTACCCACAAATGAAATTTACAAAATCAGTTTCATTAAGTCAACCTTTTTTACAGAATACACAGTCAAAACTGTTAAACAAGTTTATGCTAAAAATAAAGAACACGAAAAATGCCAATTATTTTCTCCAAAAACTATAAAACAACATCGCGAAAGAGGATACAATTTTATCCATATTGGTCTTGTACAAGTTGCAGTTGATCCATTAACTATTTTAGGACAAAATGCATCGATTCTTCTCTGTCTAAGAGATGCTAGGTTCCTCGACTATAATCAAAGCTTAATTAGTGTCATTGAAACCAACCTATGTAATGGTCCAGTCTACTTTGATTGCTTTCCTAATTTTAAGTTAAGCCTAAGTGACCCTCACATACTAAAAGCTTTAACATTAAACATCAAAACTTCAGGATATGCCATGTTCGCAGGTGCTCAGCCTCTAAGCTTAATTTATAGAATTTACTACAAGACTATGAAAACCAATTTAAATGTTCATGCTCTAATTAAAAGTCCTAAAGATCGAACTTTATTAATTCAAAGCATTACTTCTAATGCAAATATTAGAATACCAAAAACGATTGCCTGGAAAGATGTTTCCCTCCCAAACGAATGGTTACTTGAAAATGAAAATCATCCAACCAAAATCGAAAATGATGTCCGAAACCTTGAACATGTACAACAATTCCTTGATGGAACTGTTAAGTTAACATTTGATAGATCTAGACACAGTTGCTCTTCCGTTAGTTCAAGCTCTAAAATGTTCACCCCCTTACCAATTAGAGAAAATACTACTATCCATGATACAGAATTTGTAGAATCTCTAGTCCACCGATCCAGGCGTGATCATAGATTAAAAGGAATTCAAAAGGATGAACAAGTATCTACTCCATGTTACGTCCCAAACATAGAAACTGAAGATTCAATCTCTAACCACTCTCCTACACAAACTGACTTTGAGACCGAAACTGTTAATCCACAACTATGTGTTTTAAGTAAATCATTTTCCTATGACCTTCTAAAGTTAGAAGTTGAAGCCAAGTCCAAAGAAAATAAAGCAAGACGACAAATATATAAAACAAGTTACACGCATGGGGAGAGAACAAAAATTACAAAAAAATGGCAAAAATTCATGATAACAAACCAATTAGAAATTAGTTTCTTTGATTATCTTGAAAATTACTACAAAAAAATTAATGTTCTTACAAAACATAAATGTACAAAACATGATAAAACAATTGTTTCTTCTAGTCACCCTCCTTTAGAAAACCTAATTGTTAACCACCTGGGAACCGAAATCCCAACCTCCCCTTTTAAGGTAGTTACCTCCACACTCGATCCTAATACTAAAAATATAATTGAACAAAACAATTTCACCAACCAATATTTAAGTACGCTAGGTTCTCAATTAGACAAAATAGAATCCAAACTTGACGCTTCCACCCCGGTGACAAAAACTATTGATTCCCCTCTAATCAAGCTTCCTACAAAACGTCAAGGACTACCTAACAAACCAAGCACAAGCGACTCCTCTGCCCAAATTGATAAATTGTTAAAAGCCTTAGAATCACAACTAATCAAGGACGAAAAAACCCTCACAGTTCTCAATTTTGATTCTCATAATGATACTGATAACTCTGAAACCTCATCTGAAGAAGACACAGATAACAATATACGCAAGTTAGAAAATGCCTTTGAGATCAATAGGATCACACATCGACCAATTAACCCTACCAGTATTACGAAAAATTGGTATACCCAACCCACTCTTGTCGATATTCAATATGAAGAAAGAATCTTCCAAAACCAATTTTCTGTATCATCTAAAAAAATTTATGAATGGAATATTGATGGACTCTCTGAACAAGAAATTTTAAACAAATTAAACCATCTTTCTATGACAGCCAATAGTTACCTTACACATCACAATATGCCTCAACCCGATATTGTAGAATTACTAGCCTTTGAATTTTCAGGCATGTTATATATATAGATAAATATTATCTATATATATATATTATATAGCTAATCGGGGCAGGTTCGGGGCGGGGCGAGGGTGCCCCATACTCGTCCCGATTGTAATTGGAGAATTTTTTTTTGCCCCATACCCGCCTCGGTTAGCTAAACGGGATGGGACGGGGCGGGATAAACGGGGCGGGGCGAGTTTTTTTGCCACCCCTACATATATCATCATATATATACTTCTATTTTCAGTTAATTTATATATATATATACAAATACCTATATATATATATATATATATATATATACACACAATAATTACCCAAATATATTACAAAAAATATATATATATACACAATTAATCTCGAAATATTTATCAGTAGCCCGTTACAATGTCCACTGAACAACCACCATGGAGAGACGGCCTAAACCCTTTCGCGTTGAGTGCGGAACGAAAAGAAAATATTTAACCTCAATTTAATAATAATAATAATAAAGGAAAGAATCATCGAAAAATCCCTAAACAAAATCATTGTGTACTCGTAAAATCAATGGAATGCCAATTAAATAATATAATCTATAGTAAATGATCCGGGGTACAAAAACCCAACCACCATGTTGGCTTTCAAATTTACTTTCGGCAAACAATTCCAAAATTGATGGTAACAAACCATTGAAGAGTGTTTGATACTAATAAATTATCAAGTTTATATTTTCAGCAAAAGACAGGTGAACGACTCAGAAATCAAACTCGGAAAGGAAACGACTCGAAAAGCAAGCTCGGAAAGAAAACTTGATTTAAAGCGAAAAGTTGTGAAAGAAATTGAAGCGCAAATGGAAAATCAATTATTTCAACGGCAAAGGCGAAATTCGAAGACTCAAGACTCGGGGTAGATAGGTCGAGGAGCGATCATTGTAATAAGGTAATTTTATGCGTTGATATTATCATATAAGCTCAAGTATAAAATGAACCGAAATTAAATGGAATGAAAAATGCTTTACCGAACTTAAACAGAAAGAAAAATATTTTTATTAAATGTTTTTTATGTTGTAGTCGACTAGAATCACCCTATGTATTTTCAAATAGTCGACTAAAACAATCAGTAGCTTCAGACTTTTCATCCACATCAAAGTAGTTGACTGAAATAAGCTTGAGTCGACTAGACTACATCTTGTAGTCGACTAGAACTCAATCTAGTCGACTAGATGGTCCAATGTAGTCGACTAGAACTCAATCTAGTCGACTAGATGGTCCAAAGTAGTCGACTAAAACTTCAATGTAGTCGAATAATTTGTTCCTTAAATTCTGCAGATTCGGCACATCCATGTTTTAAGCAGATGATTATGGACTTCAAATGGCTGTGTTTTCTCAAATACAATATTAATTCTTCAAAACCTAAATGTACCAATATATATAGAATGAGATATGTGTATTAAAAGGTAATAGAGTTGAATCAAATTGAGAGAGAAAATATTCATCTTCTACGGAAAATTTCTCTGCAAAATCCATTGAAGGCTAGAAGCAAAAATCTGATTTTCCGCAAATCTTTGAAAATCAAAAACTCTAGTTTCTCTTCTTATTATCCAAATATTATTCATTGATATATCCTTTGAGAATATATTTCTAGAGCTATTCAAAATCACCAAATACACTTGAGCTTATATTGATTTATCTTCTATAAAAACCTTTGGGTTTTGAGTATTTTTTTTCTTGAGTGATTTTGTTGATTACATACGAATTTGTAATCTCGGACAAGTGAAGTCCACCGTTTGTTCAAGAGAGGATTGTTCTCTTGATTGAGAGGCAAGCTCGAGAGGTTTGTGATTGTAAAGGTTTATTATTCCACATGTGAAGGAAGGGTCATAGTGAAAGGATCGGGAAAAGTCTCAAGAAAGGGTTCTTGAGCCGAGGAGTAGGAGTTACCGAACCTCGAAAAATCATGGTGTCAATCTCTCTATCTCTCTCTTTATTTCATTAATTTGTATGCTATATTTAATTGAATATCTTGTATACTATTTAGTCTCGTGATTAGTTGTTAGATAAATTGAATTGAATTTATTCACTTGACTATTGAAGAAATTGAGTATTGAATATATATATATATATATATATATATATATATATTGTTCCAATTTCGAAAAAGTGTAGAATTATTTTTGAACACCCTATTCACCCCCCCCCCCCCCTCGAGGGCTAATTAGTGACTAACAATTGGTATCAGAGTCTAATATCTATTAATCATAAACTTAACCATCTTAGAGAACGATCATGTCATCTAACTTAGTCATTCATGTTGAAGGACAATCAAATAATAGGCCCCCATGCTTTGATGGATCAAACTATAGCTATTGGAAAACTAGGATGATAGATTTTCTTCAAGCCATTGACTACCAAATATGGCAAGTAGTTCTTGAAGAACCATTCGTACTAACTAAAATTGTCGATGGAAAAACGTCCCCAAATTACCCAATGAGTGGGATAATGATGACCGCAAACTCATGTCATACAATGCTAAAGCCAAAGTAAATTTAAATTGTGCCTTAAGTCCAAATGAATTTAATCGTGTATCTACTTGTTCAACGACAAAAGAAATGTGGGATAAACTTGAGGTAACCTATGAAGGAACATCTCAAGTACGAGAATCTAAAATTGACATACTCATGCATAAATATGAATTATTTGCTATGAAAGATGATGAAATTGTGAATTCTATGATGTCTCGCTTTACAAATATTTTGAATGGACTAAAGCATCTTGGTAGAATTGTTCCTAGATCCGATGCGTCACAAAAAGTGCTTAGAAGTCTCCCGGAAAAATGGGATGCTAAAGTAACGGCTATCAAAGAAGCTCATAACCTCAACACCATGAGTCTCGATGAAATCTTCGGCTCTCTACTTACTTGGGAAATAACGTTAAAAGCTCGTGAAGACGACATCAAGCCAATAAAGGGAATAGCCTTGCAAGCCTTCACCAAAAATGAAATCAATGAGCCAAGTGAAGAAGAAGAGGATGAGGACGTTGCTCTTTTCACCCAAAAATTCATGAGACACCTTCAAAGAAAAAAAGTGAATGGTGGAAGATTCGTGAAGAGGATCGAATCAAAAGGCGAGAGTGGCAAAAGGGAACCCCCAACGTGTTTCAATTGCGGAAAGTCGGGACACTACAAAAGTGATTGCTTCAAGCTCAAAAAGGAAAACGACAAAATACCTAGCAAGATGGCAATGAATGTCACATGGGAGGACTATGACTCATGCAACTCGGATGAGGAAAAAAGTAGCGAGGAAACGGCAAACATTTGCCTCATAGCAAATGAAGAAGAGGTACACTTAAATTTACATGATTTAGATAAACTATCATATGATGAACTTCTTCTTAATTATAACGAATTGCAAGATGTGTTTGAAGAACTACATGACGAGTTTGAAAAATTAGCTAGAAAATATATCCTTCTTAAGAAAGCAAAATCTTCAAGTAGCCTCACTAGTTCAAGCTTAGAAGTTTCTTGCAATGACAAAAGCATGGAGCTAGAAAATGAAAATATTCGGTTAAAAAATACTATTGATGATCAAATAAATATCTTAGCTAAATTCACAAATGGAAAAGAGAACCTTAGTATCATGCTAGGAAGAAAAAGATGATCATTTGATAAATGCGGTATAGGGTATGATGTTTTTGACAAAGATGCTCTTATATTGAAAAAGATAAAATCACTTAGCTCTACATATGTTCGAAAATCATCTCATGCATCTTCAAATGTTTATAAACATGTTACATGTTACTATTGCAATAGAAAATGACACAAAGCAAATGTATGCTTTCATAGAAAGAAGAAAATTATGTCAAAAATGGTTTGGATTCCGAAAGGAACTATAGCATGCTCACATAGAAAAGAGAAGGTTGTAACTAAACAAATTTGGGTTCCAAAAGAACTATTGCATCTATATCTAACCAAAATGGACCCAAAATAGATTGGGTACCAATAAAAGTTACTTGAACTTGCTTTGTAGGTATGCTTGAAATCCACATCAAACAAAAAATGGTTTCTTGATAGTGGATGCTCAAGGCATATGACGGGACATAAATCAAAGTTTATTTCACTAAAACCTTATGAAGGAGGGAATGTAACTTTTGGAGACAACTCTAAAGGAAAAATTATGGGAATTGGCTCAATCGGTATTTCCTCTTCTCTCTCAATAGATGATGTGTTTTTAGTTGATGGTTTGAAGCATAATTTATTTAGTATTAGCCAACTATGTGACAAGGGTTATGATGTTATATTTAGGACAAATGCATGCATAATCAAGAAAGATGGGAAGCAAATGTTCAATGCCAAACGAAATGGAAATTTGTATACTTTGTTGCTATGTGATTTGCATGAACAAGATGTTAAATATTTTGTCACATCTAGCAAAAATAGTTGGTTATGGCATAAACGCCTAGGACATACTATTATGGATCTCATTCATCGTTTATCCAAAAATGATTTAGTCAAGGGCCTCCCAAAGACAAAATTTTCGAAAGATAAAATATGTAGTGCATGTCAAGTAGGCAAGCAAGTAAAGTCCTATTTCAAGAGAAAGAAAGACATTACCACTTCTAGACCCTTAGAGTTACTGCACATGGATCTTTTTGGTCTGGAGACAACGACTAGTCTAGCCGGGAAACTCTATGTACTTGTTATAGTTGATGACTACTCTAGATATACTTGGGTTCACTTTCTTGCTCATAAAAATGAAATTCACTCCATTCTTGAAAGATTTTATAGAGTCATTCAAAATGAAAAAGATTTGAAAATCAAGAAAATTAGAAGTGATAGAGGTAGGGAATTTGAAAATCAAGACTTAGAAAAATTATGTGATGACCTCGGTGTTTATCATGATCTCTCGCCCCCTAGAACTCCTCAACAAAACGGTGTAGTTGAAAGAAAGAATCGATCTTTACAATAGATGGCTAGAACCATGTTAAATGAGCACAACCTTCCTCGAAGTCTTTGGGCGGAAGCGGTAAATACCGCTTGCCATATAATTAATCGTGTTATTATTTGGATGAAGTTGGGGAAGACGCCTTATGAGTTGTGGAATGTTCAAAAGCCCAATATTGGGTATTTCAAAGTTTTCGGGTGCAAATGTTTTGTGTTAAAATATAAAAATAACCTTGGAAAATTCGACTCCAAATCGGATGAAGCAATTTTTCTAGGATATTCTATAAGGAGTAAAGTCTTTCGTGTTTTTAATAAACGGACTTTAACTATGGTTGAGTCTATTCATGGTGTCTTTGATGAATCACCCTCATCACCATCACCTAGAATTAACCTAGAAGACGATGAGGTTGGTGGGATTGAGGATAATTTAAATACTCTCAATATCTCCAATTCATCAAGTTACCAAAAGGAAATGAGGGAAGTTGAGCATCAATCAAATGATGACTTGACAAACTCAATGCCTAAATCATAGAGGATTGTTCACAATCATCCTCTTGATCAAGTCATAGGAAATCCATCAAAAGGGGTTAATACTAGATCTCAACTTAAAGATTTTTGCAACCACATGACTTTTGTATCGCAAATCGAACCCAAGAACTTCCACGAAGCTCAATGTGATGATTCTTGGATCATAGCAATGCAAGAGGAACTAAATCAATTTGAATGCAATCAAGTTTGGCGTTTAGTTCCTAGACCCGAAAATCAAACTATAATTGGCACAAAATGGGTTTTTCGAAACAAAAAGGATGAGAATGGAGTAATTATTCAAAATAAAGCAAGATTGGTAGCTCAAAGATATAATCAAGAGGAAGGCATCGACTACGATGAGACCTTCGCACCGGTAGCTAGGTTATAAGCAATTAGAATGCTTCTTGCATTTGCATTATATAGAAATTTTACTCTTTATCAAATGGATTTCAAAAGTGTTTTCTTAAATGGGGACATAGAACAAGAAGTCTTTGTGAAGCAACCACCCGGTTTTGAAAATAATCTTTTTCCAAATCATGTTTTCAAATTAGCTAAAGCTTTATATGGTTTAAAGCAAGCTCCTCGAGCTTGGTATGAGAGACTTAGCGGATTTTTGACTAAAAATGGTTTTATAAGAGGAAGAGTTGACAACACACTTTTTACAAAAACCATTAAGAATAATTTGTTGATTGTCCAAATTTATGTTGACAACATTATATTCGGCTCAACAAATAATTCTTTATGTAGGGAATTTGCTACAAGCATGCAAAATGAATTTGAAATGAGCATGATGGGTGAGTTGAATTTCTTCTTAGGGTAGCAAATCAAGCAAAGCTCGGATGGCTTATTCATTAGCCAATCCAAGTACACTAAAGATTTACTAAAGCGATTTGGTATGGAGGCTACCAAACATGCCATAACTCCTATGAGTTCCTCTATTAAAATTGATAAAGATGAAAATGGTAAATGTGTTGACATTACAAATTATAGAGGAATGATCGGTTGTTTGCTTTACTTAATCGCTAGTAGACCGGATATAATGTTCAGTGTATGCTTATGTACCCGGTTTTAATCATGTCCTAAGGAATCTCACTTGTTTGCGGTAAAACGCATTTTTTGCTACCTAAGTGGTACAATAAACTTAGGGCTTTGGTATCCATGAGGAACTTCAATTGATCTTATTAGTTATTCGGATGCCGATTTTGCGGGATGTAGAATTGATCGAAAAAGCACAAGCGACACTTGTCATTTTCTAGGACACTCACTAGTATCTTGGTCAAGTAAAAAGCAAAATTCCGTTGCATTATCTACGGCCGAAGCTGAATATGTGGCAGCCGGTAGTAGTTGCGCTCAAACTCTTTATATTTAGCAACAACTACTTGATTTCGGTCTTACCTTATCTCACGTGCCTATTAAATGTGATAATACGAGTGCGATTTGTATTTCAAAGAATCCTATTCATCATTCACGCACCAAGCATATAGAGATTAGGTATCATTTTTTACGTGATCATGTTGCTAAGTGTGACGTTGAATTGATTTTTATCGACACTAAAAATCAATTGGCGGATATTTTTACAAAACCACTTGCAGATGAATCATTTTCTAAAATTCGTCGAGAAATCGGAATGGCCATGGATTTTGATGTTTTATCTTAATTTCTGTCATAATCTTTATTTTCCATATTTTCTTGCTATTTTTGTGTATTTATTTCATGATTTTTTCTCTATTTTTATCATTTATTTATTTATTTTACCTTCTAGTCGACTCATCCTGTGTAGTTCAAACCATTCTAGTCGACTACTTTAGTCAGTAGCTTCACCATTGCATGCTCTTCACCATTCTAGTGGACTACATTACTCATTTAGTCGACTCAAATGCCATTCTAGTTGACTCAAACCTAGGTTTAGTCGATTACTTGGTCTTCCTAGTCGACTCAAACCACACCTAGTCGACTCAAACCCTATCTTAACCAACTCAACCCTAGCCCTAGTCGACTCAACCCCTTTAAAACCTAACCCTCTTCTCTTTCTCTCCATCCGCCTCCCTCCATCTTCACACACCTTCATTTCATTCCATCTCAATACCTCTCATATTCCCATTTCTACCTTCAAATCTCCACAAATCCTTCATTTATTTTGCATTTCTACCATCATTCGCCCATTTCCTTCATTTATTTTCTTCACTTTCATCATCTTCATCTCCTTCATATATACACAATCATATATCTATATATACACCATCATATATCTATATATACACCATCTTCTTTACATTTTTGTGTATTATCATCCACAATGCCACCGAAGACTCGAGGTCTATTTCGGAAACGTTCCCGTATTGATGGAGGTCAAAGCTCCACTAATCCAAGCATTCCTACGACTGTTGATGAAGAGGAGTCGAATGAACCTCTTATTCTTGAGGTACTTCTTCTTGATGATGATGATAGAATAAATTTGTCACTGTTTTTTATCATCGTGCTCCTACACCTTGCCGTATTGTCACACAGAATTTATGCACTGAAATTAAGGCTCGAACTTTCGAGTTGTTCCGAGCAATTGGTTGGGATTTTTTCATCTCTCTCAACATTCCGGTACTTCCGCGTATTGTCAAAGATTTCTATGCTTCTCTTGATAATCACAAGGAGAAATTTCTCCCTCGTCTTCATTTCAATTTGTGTGGTAATGAGGTATCTATTGATGACGGCGATATCAAGCGCATTTTCTCGCTTCCGACTGATGGAATTCGCCATTTCTCTAAGGATTGGTATAGGGCTGATGGGTTCGATTGTATTGAAGTAGTTCGAACTATTTGCGTCGACAAGGACATTTCGTAGGACTCCGGTATTCTCTCTTCTATGCTACTACCCAAGGCTAGATTAATTCATAATGTCATTACTTATTCTATTTTGCCTAAAACTGGTAGTCGTAGTAGTGTATCTTGCATGGAGGCATTTTTAGTTTACTGCGTCATGACAGGAACCCGAGTTGATTTAGCTTATATTTTTAAATTTCGTCATACTTACCTGTTAGCGCAAGCCATCCGACCAGCTTTTCTTTCCCGCGCACATTACATATTTACTGCAGCGGAAAGGTTTTTCATTTCCGAATGAAGTGTCTGAGCATCACCCTATTTTTCTTGACGCCACTCATGTCCTGTATATGCACATTTCCTCTGATGCGGAAGGGAATTTTATTTCTGAGAATGTACCTGCTCCTCGTTCGCGCCCAGCTCCTAGTGGTTCTGCACCATGCCAGGAAGCCTCTTCCTCAACTTCTTAGTTGGACAGTACGTCTGTTTCTCAAACTGCTCTTCTCACCCAAATTCTTGGGGTTGTTCAGAATAATGCGGAGACTCATCAGCGCCTTGATGCAACCGTGAACAAAAATACGGAAGCAATTCGATTGATCAATGAGCGCCTTGTTCTTATTGATAAGGAAATGTCTAGCCGTATAAATGGTCTTGCCGGGTCACTTGATGATCTTACTCTTGGGCTCTCGCACCCTCGCTCCCACACCCCTCGACGCTGACAAAACGGGGGAGAATTTATGTTATCGTACTATCATGTATTTCATTATCCTACAATAACAATTTATGTTTTGTATGGCTTGTTATGTTCTTGTTATGTTTATTTGTGACTTGTTTGTTATTTCCGTTTTTTCATTAGCTTAAACAACTTGTATTAAATCGAACCATCTATGAAATGTTGTTTCTTTTATTATCTCAAATGTCCATCTTTTATATATTGTATCCAAATGCCCATTAAATTGCAAATTTAATTTACCAAGGGGGAGCATTCGAACAAAATATTATGCACATGTTGAGGGGGAGCATCACTTGATGTTTCGCCAATTACCAAGCAAACACAAAATGTTTTGTCATCATCAAGGGGGAGATTGTTGGCTTTGAAATTTACTTTCGGCAAACAATTCCAAAATTGATGATAACAAACCATTGAAGAGTGTTTGATACTAATGAATTATCAATTTCATATTTTCAACAAAAGACAGGTGAACGACTCAGAAATCAAACTCGGAAAGGAAACGACTCGAAAAGCAAGCTCGGAAAGAAAGCTTGATTTAAAGCGAAAATCTGTGAAAGAAATTGAAGCGCAAATGGAAAATCAATTATTTCAATGGCAAAGGCGAAAGTCAAAGACTCAAGACTCAGGGTAGATAGTTCGGGGAGCGATCATTATAACAAGGTAATTTTATGCGTTGATATTATCATATAAGCTCAAGTATAAAATGAACCGAACTTAAATGGAATGAAAAACGCTTTACCGAACTTTAACGGAAAGAAAAATATTTTTATTAAATGTTTTTTATGTTGTAGTCGACAAGAATCACCCTGTGTATTTTCAAATAGTCGACTAAAACAATCAGTAGCTTCAGGCTTTTCATCCACATCAAAGTAGTCGACTGAAATAAGCTTGAGTCGACTAGACTACATCTTGTAGTCGACTAGAACTCAATCTAGTCGACTAGATGGTCCAATGTAGTCGACTAGAACTCAATCTAGTCGACTAGATGGTCCAAAGTAGTTGACTAAAACTTCAATGTAGTCGACTAGTTTGTTCCTTAAATTCTGCAGATTCGGCACAAACATTTTCCATGTTTTAAGCAGATGATTATAGACTTCAAACGGTTGTGTTTTCTCAAATACAATATTCATTCTTCAAAACCTAAATGTACCAATTATATTGAATGAGATATGTGTATTCAAAGGTAAGAGAGTTGAATCAAATTGAGAGATAAAATCTTCATCTTCTACAGAAAATTTCTCTACAAAATCCATTGAAGGCTAAAAATCTGATTTTCTGCAAATCTTTGAAAATCAAAAACTCTAGTTTCCCTTCTTATTCTCCAAATATTATTCATTGATATATCCTTTGAGAATATATTTCTAGAGCTATTCAAAATCACCAAATACACTTGAGCTTATATTGATTTATCATCCATAAAAACCTTTGGGTTTTGAGTGTTTTTGTTCTTGAGTGATTTTATTGATTACATACCAATTTGTAATCTCAGACAAGTGAAGTCCACCGTTTGTTCAAGAGAGGATTGTTCTCTTGATTGAGAGACAAGCTCGAGAGGCTTGTGATTGTAAAGGTTTGTCATTCCACCTATGATGGAAGGGCCATAGTGAAAGGATCGGGAAAAGTCTCAAGAAGGGGTTCTTGAGCCGATGAGTAGGAGTTACCGAACCTCAAAAAATCACGGTGTCAATCTCTCTATCTCTCTCTCTTTATTTCATTAATTTGCATGCTATATTTAATTGAATATCTTGTGTACTATTTAGTCTCGTGATTAGTTGTTAGATAAATTGAATTGAATTTATTCACTTGACTATTGAAGAAATTGAGTATTGAATATATATATATTGTTCCAATTTCGAAAAAGAGTAGAATTATTTTTGAACACCCTATTCACCCCCCCTCTAGGGCTAATTAGTGACTAACACACCAGAACACCGGGTATGTACAAGACCCGTCAAAACTCCTAAAACAAGGAAACTCTAAAAGTCCTACAAATAGATCGATGACTACGCATCAGATACGTATAAACACAGAAAAATAAACAAGGAAGTACAAATACCCCTAAGCACACCAGTCAAATAAGTAAGGCATGTAGAAACATAAAGAATAAAACACACCAAACAAACAAAGCACGTACATACAAACACAGAGAAAACAGGCAAATGAAGTGTAAATGCTCCTAAACACGCCAGCTAAATGAGGCACGTACTAATCCACTTACATGGGGACACAAAACGTCGAACCCCTTAAGCACTAAATGTCGAACTCGAACCACTGAGTCGAAGCCTTAAACGTCAGACATACAAAGCATGTTGCCATCAGTCGAAGCACCTGACGCCAAATGCCAAAACGAATCCACTTAGTCGATAACAAGAACTCGCGTAAATGTTTTTCTAAGTCAGAAACAATACCATCACGTCAAGTCACGCAATCGCCAAAGAAACTCCACGAAGTCATTAATGAAACAATCACCATATTGTTCAGTCGAATCGAAACGTGAATGCGAAAAATTTACACGTGAAATACCAAGAATAACCACGGCGTCATAAACAAGTGACGTCACAACAGTAAATAAAACATAAATAATTCCAGGAACAAGGGAATATATCATGGGGTGTTAAATGATTATTTTGCATTGCAAGTTGACTGAGTTTGTATTTAGGATGCATGAGTAATATATGTTATGATATTCCCATTCATGAGAGTAATGATTAGATCAAGCTGAGTGAAATTGATATGGTTTTACATGGGTGAGTGAATTAGTGAAATTGAAACCGAAAAGAACGACCTTGACCTATAAACATAACTACACATTCACAATGGGAAAAACAGTTAATATTTGACTATGTAGTTGAAATAATAATTTTGCTATATTAAAAGGGGACAAGGGGAGATGTTATGGTTAAAATGGAGAAAGTTGAAAATTATTTTGAAAAATAAAATAAAAATGCAAAAAATAATTATTCAATCTGAGTAACTGGGCCTTGGTATCACCAATATCATTGTTCGTGTTTAAAGGGGAGAAAACTAATGAGCATAAATCCCAATAAAAAAGCTAGGGCCCAGTTGGTTGGGACTAAAAATTCTCATTGGAAAGTTTGGAGCTTAGAAAGACAAACAAGGATAGTAAGTGGAAAGATGGAAATATGAGTTTTTTTGAAAAATGACAAAAATTGATCAATAAAGTAGGAAAAGAGGAATTGAAATACCATCGTAGAATGTTCACATAAACACGGAAGATTTTCCAGATTAAGGAGTAGAGAGTAACGAAGTCATTCACTTAAGTGTGAACCATTCACGACACAAAGCTCGATATAGTTATTGTTTCTTAGTGAGTAGGAATATTTGCATATATATTATCTTATGCATGATATCATGTCTTAGTTAATATGTGTGTGAACTCATGACTGTGTGATTATGAAGAATGGATAAGTTATGGGTAATATATCTAACCCTCACGAGACTTCATTCGTCCACTCGATGTTTCCTAGGGGTTTAAAAGACTTGTTACATGTGCTAAGTGTAATTGTCGACCCTCACGAAAGCAAGGGAGTAGTGTAGATTAATGTAGGTTATTTAGAATAAAAATCATCACAAGGTAGGTTTTCTTGAGTTCATTACTAAGGGACTAGCAATATGTAAGTTTGGGGGTGTGATAGATGCTCAATATTATCCATTTTAACCCTCTATCTTGCATTTGTTATGTCCTTACATTCCATTATTTGGTATTTTTATGACGTTTGTGTGTTTAAACATGTTTTAGGAGCTGAATGAAGAAATAGAACTAACTTTGGTGAATTAACCAAGTACACGTTCGTTTATAACCAAGAGCATAGTCAAATATGGCTCCTGGAGGGCAAAAATGACATTTTTTGAAGCCGTCACTTCAAGCAAAAAGTATCGTGGATTCAAGACGGTCATTTTGGCGCAGTTGCGAAGAAAATGGATTTTCATGAAAAAGCCTACGCTCAATACTACGCCTACATAAACAAAAAGTGGTCAGAAAGTGAAGTTTTACACTTAACCTAAGCCTAAGGCCTAGGTGTTGGGTGCTACAGTGTTTTCAGCACAAATTTCATCCAACTTGGAGAGCTCATATCTTGGTCCAAAAAGGATCCAATGGAGTGATTATTGAGTTTATCATCAATATTTTGAAGTCAGCTTTCCAACTATATATCATAAGCCTCCATTCAATGTGTGTAGCTCGAATTATAATCAAAAGAGTGAGGGGTGTCCTGCAGAAAAAGCTAAAAGTTTTAGATTCAGGCCAAAATCCTATTTTGACCCGGATGAATTTGAGTTCGACCCCACCACCTATAAGCACATGTATACACGTATTATACATTATATTGATGGGTTTGGCTTAGTTTAGTGTGAAATTATGAAAAAGAGTAATCATATTCTCTAAGTTAGGGTTTCCCCCAGCTTTGCCTATAAATACCAAGCTTTGCTACAGATTTTAGGAGAGCTTTACACACGTTCAATTTCAGAGCAACCTCTGAATTTATACATCTTTGAAGAAGATAAGCCATATTCAAACCTAGAGAACCAGAGAAAAAGGACATGAAAATCAATTCTACACCAAATTGCAATCTTCATCTTCCATGACCAACTAACTCGGTATCTAGGGTTTTCTAGAAAATACCTAGCCAAGTAATGTAGATTTATATTATTTTCAATTGTAACGAGGGGAAACTGTGACTGTACTGTGATGATTGTAGTAGATAAGTCCGTTTTTATTCTTGAAACAAAATTATATATTTGTTTTAATTTTTTGTCGTAAATGGAATGAATATATTAATTTACACAATTATGATTATTCACTATGGGCTTGAACTCAGATGCTTAATTCATAATTTTCTACTCAATGGTGGTAATAAAACTTGAAACCCAAGGTTAACATAGGCCATGCCTTTCCATGATTTACCATTTGTGTTTTTTTTGGTATAATACCGAATCTTTATAGATCTATACTTATAATACCGAATCCTTTATATGAAAATTAGATTTCAATCTATCTATATTTGTGTGTCCTAAAATGTAACACCTCGTGTTAATTTTCTTTTTTCCTGAAATTATTTCCGATTTATTTTCAGTTGTAACGTCACTTGTTCATGACATCATTGTTATTCTTGGTGTTTCACGTGTAAATATTTCGTGTTTACATTTGGATTCAACTTGGCGACTTAACGATTGTCTCTTTGATGACTTTGTGGAGCTTCTTCGATGATTATGTGGTATAACGGTAACGTTTAGTGACCCGGACTTGGCGAAACATTACGTGAGTTCTAGTTATCGACTACACGGTTTCATTTTGATGCTTAGTGTTTGGTACTTTGATTGAATAGTGACACGATAAGTATGTTCGACGTTTGAGATTTTGACTCAGTTGTTCGAGGTTGACATTTAGTGCTTTAGGGGTTCGACGTTTGGTGTCCCCTTGTAAGTGGATTAGTACGTCCCTCGTTTAACTGATGTGCTTAGGAGCATTTACACTTTCTTTGCTAATTTTATCTGTGTTCGTATGTACGTGCTTTGTTTGTTTAGTGTGTTTTATTTTTCGTGTTTCTACATGCCCCTATGTATTGATGTGGCTTTATGTGCCTTAGTTGTTTGACTGGTATGCTTAGGGGTATTTGCGTAACTTTGTTTGTTTCTCAGTGTCTATACGTACGTGATGCGTAGTCTTTGACCTATTTATAAGAATTTTAGAGTTTATTTGTTTTAGGAGCTTCGATGGATTATGTACATATCCGGTGTTCCGGTGGGTGGGTTTTGTACCCCGGATCATTTATTTCCGTTTATATTATTTATCCGGCGTCCCCTAGATTTTTCGGGTATGCATGTTAACGTTTAGGAATTTTCTGAGGACATTCCCTTCGTTATTATTATTATTATTTATTATTAAATAGAGGTTAAATGTTGTATTTTCCTTTTGGTGCTTGGCTAGAGGCTTTTTGGATTTTTTCTTTGCAATGATTTGATCTGGTGTTGTCTCGGATTTTTTATTACCGGGATCTTTCAATTTTTGACTTGACGTATCGAGTATTGAGTTAGAATTTTGGGGTTATTATTATTACATAATAATTATTATTATATATTTATTTAAGTTAATATATATGAAATATATACATATATACATATATGTATTTGGTCGGAGGTTTTGGAGAAAAAGTGACGTCGGTCTTCATCTTCCTTATTTTCTCTCCTTGTCATATGACAACTTCTTCTTTTCCACCTTGCATCTTCTTCCTCTTGTTGTTGCAGATTAAGAGAGAGAGAGATAGAAAATTTATTGATCAGATGGAGGTTAGCGTAGAGGACTGGTGTCGCACTGGAGGACGACCTAGGGCTTGGGTTCGTCAATAATGGTTAGAGTAGGCCAGCGACAGCAAGGGGGTGGTGGCGTGATATAGCAGTGGCATCGTGGTAGCAATGGGTCGAGCAGGAAAGGCGGGACCTGGCAAGGATTTGCTTGTGTGGGCACGACTTGGAGGTTCTGGCCGATGGTGGGTTAGGTTTGAGTGGTCGCTGGAGCGATTGGTGATGGTGGTGGTTGCAGCAATAGCCGCACATAGCAGCGGCTCGAGCAACAACTTTTGTTCGGTGGTTTCCGAGTGTTGGATCCTCCTAAAATTTTGTGGATTCGATCCTCTCGTCGTGTACAATGTAATACTAAAATTTTGTATTAAACCATTGAGCGATTTATCGGGAAATCAAGAAAATAGGTACGATTTTCCGTTTAATATTTTTCAGATTTGTTCGGCTGTGTTCATAATTAGTTAACAGGTTTCAACTATATTGTACAGGACCGCAAGGAGGTCGTTTCAGTCCGAGTAAAAAGATATTCGGACGACTTTGGGTCGGCGGGCTCTACTTTTGAGCGCCGACATTGTTCATAGTGGGCCCATTTCGGGGCTATTTTAGGAATGCTAATTGAGGTGGGATATTTTTTAAAATATATCTAACTCTCACACTCACGGCGTAAGGAGCCGTAGATTTTATTATTATTTATTTATCGAGCATGATTTAAATGTTTAAGAAATTATAATTTTTGTTTTTGTTATGCATTCACGTATGTGTGATATCATGCTTCATGTTTCTAGATATATACGTGATTTATGAGTCTTATGAACTCAAAATGGAAGTGCCTCTATGTGGACAGGAAAAGAGGCAGAAAATAGTAATTGACTCGATAAATTAAAATAAATTAAAAACCTACTTAAATTGAATTGAAATAGGCGGCCTAGCACCCCTTGAATTTAAACTAGGTTAGTTAATTTGTGGAAATTGTATTTGAACTTAGACGTGTTGTCAGTTCCCCTTTGGTTTGTGTTTTACTAAAATTAAAACATGTTAGGGGGAGACTTGAAACTGAGGGACGTGAAAACTTAGATGGTATTCTAGTTCCCTTTTATTTTCTCATAAATTATAAAGAAGTGATAATTTGTGAACTGGATGCCTCTGAGAGTAATTTATCATAATTTATTATTGTAATTTGGATTTAAGCAGGCTTTGAATGAAAAATGGTAATTTATGTTGTATCACTAAACATTGGGTCCATATAGAGGCATTTTGCATTCATGTAACACCGTGGGCATATATATTGAGTCGGTGTTGGTAGCATGCCTCATTTGTATCATATATACGTATGGACTGTTTGGATAGTCGCAACAACTGGCTAGGGGGTGTTCTTGCACCTAGGGAGCTAGCATCTCTCGAATCCTGAAAAGCTTGGGGTAAGGGCTGAAGCCTCACTTTCCATTCCGGACAGATTTGTGGTCTTTGTACTTTATTAGGCGATGCCCACCCTTCCTTTTGCGGTCTTGTTACCCCCATAAGTGAACGGTTTGGGATTCTTTGATATATGTTTAACCCTCATGTAGATAGGTTGCACTGGAGTTGCACTGGCATTGTCACGAGCATTGACATTGCATTGGTATTCACATTGAGTATTTATCTGTCATATGATTATCTGTTGAGATTTCATATTATTATTATTTACTGATATTGGGCATGTTGGATTATTTTAAAATTAATATTGTTCCCTTGGGCGCTACAGCGTAGTGGTTGTGACTATGATGATATTTATGGATGTAAATCCCTTGTAAATGATAAAAAAAAAAAACACTTAATGTGAATAAAGATTTAAAGAGCTTAAGTTGGAAAATAAAGAGTATAACAGTAATAAGAACCAGGGTGAATGGAGCCACGATTGGTAGGTACTCGGGTTAGTTACGTGAAAATAAGTAGAAAGAGGCCTTGATGCGTAACTGTTTCCCTAGAGTTGGGTTTCTAGTTGAGTTGGTCAACCTCCTTATCGAGACTTAGATGAGGTTGTGGTTTTCGGCCATATAGGCCTTTATTTTGGGTGATTGATGCTACCACGGGGTAACTGGTGTACCCCTCCGATGGGGTGGTGAGTTTATTAAGTTAAAAGTCAGTCTAGGGTCGTTACTCTTACCGTCTCCCTTTCAAATCATGTATTTTGAGTTTGTCGCTCTTCCTTTCACTTTGAAAGTGTTTTGAGAAGTAAAACAACATTAAGCCCGTGTCCCTTGAAATCTCGGTAACGGTTTGGATCTTTGGGATCAAACTAAGATTCTCTCAATGTTTTAAAAACTTAAATCTTTTGGCTTTTTTTATAAAGCTGTGTTTTTCTTTTACCCAAGTCCCTCCAACTATTTTTGAAAACCCTAAGTTAGAAACTTGTTTTATGAAGTATGACTTGAACTCTTGGGACCGGGAGTATCAGAAGCAACCCTATTTTGAAAAGTGTCATAAGACTTTATTTTAAAAGCATTCTTGTGAAGTCAGTGAGTTCAGGGTACTGTATGTCCATGTTTTTGAGACCTCGAGATTGTGCCAAAATCTTGGTATCGTTGGAGTTTGAGAACTCCAGGTTTCTTGTAGTTGTTTCTAAAATTCCTTTTCAGTCAGTTATGTTTAGAGTTTTCTCAAATTCTTAAACAAATATTGATGGTCTAAGGACCAATTTTAAAAGAAGTTTAAAAAAGGATTTTGAAATGGTTTTCAGTTTGAACTTTTGTGGTTGATTTTACTCTTCGTTGTCATTATTCTTTGGCTTTTAGTAGAACTTGGGATTTTATGGTTTCTGCCTTTAGGGTGGACCTTATGTTCACGTGTGTTATTATTGTCCTTGTCATATTCTCAGGTAAGAGACATGATGTTGATTCGCGCACACATAGTGCGATTCCTAGTACTTTGGGTGGGTTCGGAGATGTTGGAACCAAATTGATTTGACCGAGTCCTAAAACAATTTCCTAAAAATTGGTTGAATCCTTCGGGGTTCAATATTTTTTCTTAAAAACACAAGGACCTCGGCATCCATTTGGGACTAAGTGACTCCAGTACCGTTTCATGTGCCTCGATAGGCGGTGTGAGTTGGAAATGATTCTATTGGTTATAGAATCCGGTTTAGTGAGGGTGTTTTCCCGCTTATGTTGCTCTGAGTGAACGGGTTAGTTTACTGGTTATCATGAATAAACCGACATGATTGAAGTTAGAATTTATGAGAGTGAGACTTTCTATATATGATTTGATAGCGGTATGATGTAGAAGTGTGATCCAGTTGATTTGTGGATGTGGTTGTGATGATTCCTTTCGAAAAATCCTAAGGAATGACTTATTTATCTCCTAGGAACCTTGAACGATGTGCTCGGTGCACAGTGTGATGGATAGTTAGTTCTTATGGTACCTTAGGGAAAAAGTGCGTATTGGAATATATATGGATTTATATATACGCACAGACATGATTAGTTACCTACATGATTATATTTATATATATATCTTAAGTATGGAGATATATATGCGACAATATTTATATGCCTTTATAGTATTGAGATTTATGGATTTATTATGTTTCATACTATGTACATTTTTGTGTGGCATCGGTATATGATTGAGATTAGTTGTGGGGCTATTTTGGGGTCTTGGATTAACGTGAGTGCCATATAAGACAACTGACTGACCTAGGATAGTTGCATGCACACGGGATGGTTAGAGATTCCTGGCAACTAGGGGGGGTGTGTTTGTTAGGGAAATTATTGGTGAGCTGTGGTTTTTGCTCACCCCCACATAGATTGCAGGTTTGCAGGTGGATACAACACGACATGTTCAGCGACGATGGTACAGGTGAATTGGGACATTTTTAATTCGTTTTGTTCCTTTTATTCGTAGTTATCCTTGTATATTCTTATTTCTCTTGGGAGCCAGTCTGTTGGCATATTATCTTTTGTTGTATCTTTTATATCGTGTATTTATTATTTTGGGGTGTCATAGTGTTTCTTTGACACTGCAAGGTGGTTTTCTTTGTATTTGTATTCGAGCATTATGGCTCTGAAGATTTTAGAAGGGTTGTGTAGAGGTAGCGGTGGTCTTCTTTCCATGTATTTCGTTGTTGTGGTTGATTCTAGTGATCGTTTTCAGTGACGTCATACCTTAGGATTCACTGATTCTCCGGATGGGAGTCTTAGGAAGAGCGGGGCATGAAGAAAAATAACCACTCATAGGTACATAAATAAGTAAGGCATGCATCAATTTAAATATAAAATAAAATAAAATACCTGACACTATAAAGGTGCGTCCCAAGCCCGCCGAAGCACCAAAACACGAAACGTCACAATGAACTCCAGTAGTTAACAACGAAAATCCACGAAGTCATCCCGCAAATTTTAAAACATAAAACACAAAAACATTACATGTAAAAGTACCAAGAATACACATAAAATCATGAATAAATAACGTCACAACCTGAAAATAAATCGGAAAGAATAATTGAAAAAGGAAAACTAACATAGGGTGTGTTACATGTCGAAATTTTTTCATTTCCAATACAAACCAATGACTCAATTGTTCACTTCAATGTGCTCATGATATTTAATACCAACTTGTGGAAGAAGACATTTGGTACAGAAGTGTCTTTCAATTGCTAAAGATTTGACTTCATTAATTTTTATACTTTTAAAAAAAAACATTTGCAGTCACCAAACGTGTTTTTCTATTTTTGTTCTCTGAAATTCAGAATAAACAAACTCTGTCAAACGTGTTTTTTTGGAGTGGATAGACTTTAGTTTTATTTTAGTTTTTAGTGATTGTTTGTACTAGGGGTATATTAGGGAAGGGAAGGTAAAAGTGAAAAGGGAAAGTGATTTTAAACCAAAACAGGAAGCACTTGATCGGGGAGGACAAAAAAGCTGAAGATAAAGACCTCTTTCAATGGCTGCTTGCATTTTCGACCACTCTTTCATATTACCTACTATAGGTACAATTATGTGAATGTTTATTGAATGTTTAATGATGTATATCTGTAACATAATTGGATAAACATTTGTTTCCTACATTTTAGGTTGTAGAAAAAATCAGTTCAATGTTTTGAATCTATCTACATTTTTGTGTATATATATAGAAGCATTTCCATGATTTACCATTTATTTTTTATTTGTGTAATACCGAATCTTTATAGATCTATATTTATAATACCGAATCCTTTATATGAAAATTAGATTTCATTATTTTAAATCTATTTACATTTTTGTTTCCTGAAACATCTCAAAACAAGCAAACCGGGTAAAAGCACCAAAATAATGATATATGTACACTTAACAATGCATAATTAGGGGCCTAAAATGTATGACGTTTGGCTCCTATCAATTCTCTCCAATCTAAGGGCTAGAATTGAGCTTGGAGAAAATGGAAAAAAGATGGAAAAACTACATGGTTAACACATCACCCCCACTCTAGAATTTTCTTCCAAAAATATCTAGCAAACTCCAATAATGGTAGTCTTTAACTTAATTACACCAACCAACATCCCATAATCACAACCATGCCATCCATACATATAGGTTTTAGTAGAAGAAAACACATAAAATTTCCATAAATTTTCACTAACTAAGTTACATTTACAAATTTGCAAATGACTTTAAAAAATACCCCTATGTACGAAAATTCCGAAACCGATTTCTAAATTCCTTATTTAAAATATAAAGGTGAGAAAAAATTTCGAATTCGAAATCGGATACTCCCGGAACCTACTTCCACCATACGATTTTTAAGCATGTCCCGGGCTTTCAAATAGTTCAAAAGTTCATTTTTAAATAAAATGATTTCGAAAATAAGTTTTGAAAATCTTTTTAAAATAAATATCATAGAGAATGATTGTCAACACAAAACATAGGCACCTTCAGGTCTAACCCAACCATCGGACCCATAGAGTATGCCCAGGGTCCACTGAAAATCAAAAAAACTATAAATACATAGAATAAATACGAAAAAATAAAAGTAAAGAAAAATTGTTAGTCACTAATTAACCCTAGAGGGGGGGTGAATAGGGTGTTCAAAAATTAAGTCTAATTCTTTTCGAGATTGGAATACTCTAAAAAAAACTATATCACAATAAGCAAGTGAATGATTTAATTTGAACTTCTCTAACTATTAATTTCAAGACAAGATAGCATACAAGATATTCAAGCAATTATGGCATGCAAAATAATTAAGTAAAGAGAAAGAGATAGAGAGATTTGACACCGTGATTTTTTCGAGGTTCGGTAACTCCTACTCCTCGGCTCAAGAACCCTTTCTTGAGACTTTTCCCGATCCTTTCACTATGGCCCTTCCTTCACAGGTGGAATGGCAAACCTTTACAACACAAGCCTCTCGAGCTTGTCCCTCAATCAAGAGAACAACCCTCTCTTGAACAATCGGTGGACTTCACTTGTCCGAGATTACAAATTCGTATGTAATCAATAAAATCACCCAAGAACAAAAACACTCAAAACCCAAAGGTGTTTATGGAAGATAAATCAATATAAGCTCAAGTGTTTTTGGTGATTTTACAATAGCTCTAGAAATGTATTCTCAAAGGGTATGATCAATGAATGATATTTGGAGAATAAGAAGAGATACTATAGGTTTTGTTTTTCAAAGAAACTTGGTGAAAAAAACAGATTTTCAAAGCTTGGTTTCAATGGCTTTTATAGAGAAAATTTCTGCAGAATTTTTGATAGCTTTCTTTCTTTTTGTATTTCAATCTCTTGATCTTCAATATACACATCTCATTCTATATATAGCATTGCATTAGGGTTTTGAAGAATGATTATAGTATTTGAAAGATAAGAGCCGTTTGAACACCATTGAACACAATCCACAAAACATGGGAAATGTTTTCTGAAGAATCTGCAGGTTTTAAGGAACTTCTAGTCGACTACTTCTCTGTTGTAGTCGACTACAATGGACCATCTAGTCGACTAGATTGAGTTCTAGTCGACTACTTTGGACCATCTAGTCGACTAGAATGAGTTCTAGTCGACTACATGAAGTATTCTAGTCAACTCAAGCTCTTTTCAGTCGACTCTTTTGATGTGGATGAAAAACCTATAGCTACTAATTGTTTTAGTCGACTACTAGAAAATACACAGGCTCATTTTAGTCGACTACAACATGAAAAGCATTTAATAAAAATATCTTTCTTTCCGTTTAAGTTCGGTAAAGCGTTTTTCATTTCATTTGAATTTGGTTCATTTTATACTTGAGCTTATACGATAAAATCGACGCATAAAATTACCTTGTTACAATGATCGCTTCCCGACCTATCTACCCCAAGTCTTGAGTCTTCGACTTTCGCCTTTGCCGTTGATTTTCCATTTGCGCTTCAATTTCTTTTACGGCTTTTCGCTTTCTTTCCGAACTTGCTTTCTGAGTCGTTTTCTTTCCGAGTTTGTTTTCCGAGTCGTTCACCTGTCTTTTGCTGAAAACTTAAACTCGAAAATTCATTAGTATCAAACACTCTTCAATGGTTTGTTATCATCAATTTTGGAATTATTTGCCGAAAGTAAATTACCGAAAATCAAAAAAACTATAAATACATAGAATAAATACGAAAAAATAAAAGTAAAGAAAAATAGCCACACATAAGTACATAAACAAGTAAGACACGCATCAATTGAATTATGAAAGAAAATAAAACACTGGGCACTATAAGAGTGCGTCCCAAGCCCGTCCAAATGCCAAAACAGGAAACGTCGCAACGAACTCCCGTAGCTAACAACGAAAATCCACGAAGTCATCCTGTTAAGTCTGAAACATAAAACACAAAAAATATTACAGTTAAAAGTACTAAGAATAGACATGACGTCATGAACAAAGGACGTCATAACCTGAAAATAAATCAGAAAGAATAACTGAAAAAAAGGAAAGTAACACTGGGTGTTACATGTCAAAATTTGTTCGGAGGTAAGCCGTATTTTCTGGATATTTTTCTTGTCTATATTTCTTTTTGGGTTTATTTGTTATCAATTTCTCTATCATTATGGGTGATATAACTACCAAAGAAGGAGGTATTGTGTCTAAGACAAATTTATTCATCTCTCAACACACTCCGGCTCACTGGGTTACTAGTGTGTTATTGAATGGAAATAATTTTCCATCATGGTCGCGTTCTCTACATCTCTATCTTGGAGGAAAAGGCAAATCTGGATGGTTGTTGGGTACTGAGAAAAAACCCGTTGTTACTGATGCAAACTTTACCCAATGGGATATGGATAATTACATTATTCTTGGTTAGATCTTCAATTTTATGGAAGAGCGGATTTATAATATGTTCATGTATCATGATTCTATGCGAGATTTTTGGACCACATTTACTCAGATGTACGCACTTATCAGTTCTTGATGGGTTTAAAACCTGAGTTCAAATCCCTAAGAACTCAGATTTTAAATACATCTCCGATGCCCCAGTTATATAAGGGCTTTGCTAGTATTAATAGTGATGAGCGGCGTTGCTGTCTCATTCATCCTGTTCCTGCTCTTGAGCCTTATCATATTTCTGATCAGATGGTGTTTGTTGCTAGGAATGGCTCCCGCTCTACAGAGGACCGAATTATTTGCCATCATTGCGAAGAACTTGGGATACCAAAGCTCGTTGTTTTAAACTTCATCCAGAGTTGAAACAACAATTTATGAGGAATCGTGACCCTAGTTATGGTTCAGGCTCCACTCGTACTACTACTATTGCTAAGATCAGTGAGTCTCCTGGGCCTTCTGCTCCTGCCTCTTCTGATATTAGTCTGCTTCAGTCTCAGATTGGTCAGCTCCAGGCTTAGCTGGGAGCCCTTTCCACCAAGGGTGGTGTTTTATCTTCATCAATTTTTATTTAGCCACAGGTACTTCTACTGCATTTTGTGTTAGGGCTAGTTCCCCGACTTGGGTTCTGGATTCTGGAGCCAATGATCTTATGACCGGTGAGTTGTCTTTTTTTTTCCTTAACCCATATTCATGTTGGTCAATGTGTTTCCCTTGCTGATGGTTCCATTTTCCATGTTTAGAGTAAGGGTAACGTTTGTCTGTTTTCTAATATTACCCTCTCATATGTCCTTCATGTTCCAAATTTTGCTTCTAACCTTCTATCTGTTAGTCGTTTCGCCAAAATATTTAATTCTTTAGTTACCTTCTTACCCGATCGTTGTCTCTTGCAGGACCTTAGTTCGAAGAAGATTTTTGACAGGGGATATGAGTGTAATGGGTTATACTATTTTTGTCACGCCCCTAAATTGCAAAGACTCCCGAACCGGGACATCTGAGAAATTCAGGTGTGATCCATCCAAAGAATGACTCACTAAGATCATAAATAGCAATAAAATGAATGGAATATTATTAATAACAATAATTCCATACATAACCAAGCGAAAGCTAAACCAAATGATACACAAGGCACATCTAGGCACCGAAAAAATACATCTCTACAACGATGCAATGATACCAACTACAAAGAAGGGATGTGCCAACAGACTGGCTCCCAAGAAATACAACAATAACGGTCCCAATACAGTGGACATGCAAAGGAAACTAAAATGGAACAACACTACGTACGAACATCCCGAATCCCGCAACAGCGTTCGTGCCATGAGCCATCCTATACTCTAAGTTGTCCGTAGCTGAAACATTACCGAAAAATTGGTGTAGACCACTTGGGAAAACTATTGTTGGGGTGAGCTCATCGAGCCTTATAGGAGAGAGGTAATCGTAATTATCACATCCTCTGACCGTCCAAGTCAACCCTAGGTCGGTCAAACGTTCCACATGGCACTCACGCTAATACGAGATCCCGGAAACACATCCCTCTAGTCCCCTACCATACATCAACAAATAGGGTAACTAGCACATAGAGAAACCATAGCATAACAACATATAATAAACGCACACCTATATATATGTACGTATATAAATAGAAAGAAAGTTATAAAACCAATATAAACCACGTAGTACAGACCACCTCATAGTTCATTAAGACTCATACCTGTCAGTCCCACATTAATAATCCACACAATACGTGTCACCTAAACACGGGAGCAACATTCCTAATCATAACACTTCAGGAGAATAACACTCACCCTTCTTAGATCATGAGCATATCAAACTCCAAAATTTCGAATCAGTATCAACTCATACTACTAATCACCTCACATGGTACTACCCACCATCCTTAAACCCAACACAGGATTAAAACAATCACTTCAACCTAAGGGAAGTCATAAAGGTTGCCAAACAATAAAAGGAAGTAAAAGGGATTGAATAACCCATCACACCGACCACTCAAAGGTTACATGTTCGCCCAAGAGTAAAATAGTCATTTCAAGGACAAAAATGTACTTTCAATGATTACCCCACCTATTTGTGCATAGGTTAAACCATAGAAACAAATGGAACCAAATTCAAGACCCTAACGCGAGAGATATGGGTTTTTGAAAATGGCATCGAACAACGCCGACCCAAACAGAAAGTTAAAGTACCCCTCTTTCACCAAGGGTAAAACAATTATTTCAAGTGCAAATAAATGATTTTAAATTTTGTATCAAATATTTGGACATAGTATAAGACCTAGAAACAAATGGAACCTAAATCAAAGCCACGAGGCAAGAGATATGAATTTTTGAAAACGGTGTCGGACAACGCCTACCAAAACAGAAAGCTGAAGTACCCCTCTTTCACCAAGGGTAAAATATTCATTTCAAGTGAAAATAAATGATTTCAAAATTTATATCAAATATTTGGACGTAGGACAACCATAGAAACAAACGGGACACAATTCGAAGGTGCGAGGTGGAAATTATGAAGTTTTGAAAATTGGCTTGCGCAACTGAGTGTAAGCTGAGACATCTCGCAAATTCCAAGATATTGCCCTGCCATAATGGGCAACTCCCACTTGCTGGTTGTGATGTCCCCCAACAAGAATGGGTATTCACTCAAGAACCCCAAAATTTTCAAAAAATTGTATTTTTCTCATACGGTGTTCGATTTTGACGTTTTCAATCACGAAAAAGCACAAATGTTATAAAAGTGATTTTTTCATTTACAGACTTCAAAAATAGTCACTGAGCTCTCGGAAAACGTGTAAAATGCAAACTTTGGATAAAAATGATTCTTTAAATCTTATAAAAAAATTCGTCTTGGCCTCGGTCTCCGTTTTGTACACCTCCGATTTTCAAAAGTCTAAATCTTTTCTAAAATGAATTTAAACCATTTCAAAACTCAAGATTTTAGTCGGGTTATGGGGATGAGCAAAAATGGGTTTTTCCCTTAAAGACCGAATGAACTCAAATGGAAGTCTTATGAAAAATCTGTTTTCGGGGAAACAACCCGAAACATCTACAACACCATGCGGTGTTACTCAACATCCGACATGAACCAAGAAGAACGAAGAATGAAGAAGGAAGTCCAAGTATGACAACACTTCAGCAAAAAAAATAGGAAAGAACTATCCACAACTCTATTCCCACCCGTGAACTCAATTCCCTCTCAAAATGACCAACTCATCTCAACCACCCCAAACGGTTAAGGAAACAGCCTCAAGAACACTCATATTCTTAGGATATGAAAATGAAGACCTAATAGCCAATACTCGAAAACTAACTAGGTTTAATCCAAACCACTTCCGATCCATTCAAACCTCAATTCACAAGTAACATCAATTCCCTTATACTACTAACGGAATCAAGAAATCGTTACCACACAAGTAACTAGAATCAATCATCATCACTAATCACACTCCAAACCTCAAAGTATAATCAATGATACTTTACTGAAATGCAAAAGAAATATCAAATGGACATCACTGCATAACCAACCAAGATCACCAAAACCATGAAGGATGATACACCCCTCAAATGTGCTAGAACCTCAAGTGATCAATACCATACTACCAACCAAGGTCACCAAGCTAACACCCGCTTCTCTAAGGTCTCATTTCACAATCGACCCTATAATCCACTACCAACTTTACTTATCACAAGAAAGCCAATAAACTAACTTATAACACCACCTAAGGGCATATAAACATATAACAACAAGTATAAACATTCATATTACATTATACTTTAAAACATGACATGTAAATCATATTCTCACATTATTCAATTTCACTTGAGCATTTTAATAACATATGAATTATATCTCAAAATTCACATTAAACATGCTCCTCAATCACATTGAATAATATCATAATCCACATGCAAAATTAAATCACATAATGACAACTCAATGCAATGTTACTCACACACCTCATGGTATACACACCACCACACATACCATAACTCGAAGGGTCAACGGGATCATTCTCTAATACTTCACTTTTTTCTTATGAATGAAGGTAGATTTATCGTACCGTTCTTCCCAAGTGATTATTGACACTTTCACTTTTAACAAGGAAGACGCCAAACACGACGCGGTCATGGAATAGGATTTGGACAAGTCTTCCCCCCTATCGTCTGCGTTTCTTGGAAGATTAGTTCCATGGGAGCAAGAATCACCCCCTGGACAGTTGTTACGACGATCCAGAACAAGTGTACTCACACATAATTTCACAAACGGACGTAGACCAACATCAATTGAATTCTCAATACAAAAGGTGAACACCATATGCACTATGTCTCAATGCATCAGATACCAATACAAATATGTATCACATCATATTTATGAACAACATTCCCAAAATATCAACATGAATGTCATTAATCATACAACATGATTTTATATCTCATTAAAGCAATAATCAACAAGTATGCTTTCATATGCACCATTCATGTTCCAATTCATGAAATTATCCTTTAATACACAAGGATAACATTTTCATCCATTGAACATGTTTACATCTCAATTAAAGCATTTAAATCACAAGGATGCAATTTCATTCTTTTAAACATGTATTTAGTTCAATTAAAACAAGTTTATCACAATTCACATCTCAACCATAACATCAATTCCCAAAGTACCTCAAAGGTGATAACCAAATGAGCTAGCATAATCTCACTACAAAGGCTACATCCCTAAGACCCACATACTCATATGTATAATTACACTTACACATATACACAACTATACCCACATACATATACACATATATAGGCATACAAACACACTTGAATATGAGAAATCTCAAGAACAACCACACAACTATCATGCATCATAGCCCTATCAATATCATCACCATATAATCCATACACAATGGTTAACTTATATAAACATGCTCAAACCCTAACTTCACAATTCCAAGGATACACTTAGCATTTACATCTAAGATTAGGAATTCTAGAATCAAACTCATACCCACACAATCATAAGATGAGCTAGTTAAAAAAATTTCCCCTACCTCAAGTGAAGAGCAGCACAAACCACTAAGCAAGGCCAAAGAAACCCTAGTTCTTCCCCAACACAGAAATCAAAGAACAATCCAGTAGAAAGCTTCACCATATCCTCCTAATAACGAATCAAGCTCCAAAACAAGAGGAGAGCAACAGTCAAGAAGTGGTTTAACAAGAAACCCAAAACTAGGGTTTGAATAGAAAACACACAAGGAAGGAAGAACACTTACCAATCCTTGGCTCATACCAAATAGAAGGACACCGTGAACATCTTCCATTTTGATGGCGACATCAAACTCCCAACTTAGGGTGATAGAACCAACCCATAAGTGGAGAAGAACAAAGAGGAAAAAGAAGAGAGAAAATGGAGAGGAATAGATGAAGTCTTGCAATAAAAGACCTACACTCATACATGTGTAGAGATTTCCCACTCACCCCTCTCTCCATCCAATGGCCAAGCTTCAAGCTAGTAAATGAATACTTAATCCAAGGGCCACAAAGTAGTCTTGCAATGAAAGACTAAATGCACCATACACAAAACTCATTAATTTGACAAACAAGGCCTTAACATCCAATGGTTGAAAATAAGGCAATAAAAATGAATAAATCATCCAAGGGTTGAGATGAAGAAAAACCAACAATAATGCATTCTTACATTCAAGTGCCGTCCAAACAAGGCACTATGATCTAAGGGTTAGAACAAATATGAGAGAATAAGATCAATGGCTAGAAGTGAGACAACACCCCAAAAGTAGGAAATGACCAATAACTTCTCAACTTAGGGTTAATTACAAGACATTGTCATCATGCCTCTTAATTACCCTTCTACCCCTTGTCATCCTCTTTATTTACCACTATGTCATTCATACCCCAACACTTAGCCAAATCTCTACACTTTCCACTAAGTGTTCTAAATATAAAAATATTCATTTACCCTCCAGTCATTTCTTTCCCGAAATCATTTTCAATAATTTTCATTAATTACAAAATGAAAATATAATAAACAATTCACATAAGTGCTACCCCGGAACGTCTACAATAAACTAGGATAACACGTTCGGGAATGCAATACTATTGTCGAAGCTCCAATAAGAAAATGTTGCACGAACCCACATAGTCGCCAACGAACAATGAATCTTGAAGCCAGAAACGAAAGTCCACGACGTCGTCCCGCTAAGTCCAAAACATAAACGCAAAAAATTTACACGTACTGAGAATACACAAGACGTCGTGAATAAGTTATGTCACAAAATGTTAACACTTGGAAAAGAATTCCAGAAAGGAGAAAGGAAAACGCAAGGCGTTACAACTTTGGCGATCCTCCACCAGTTCTTCCTTTGGTTCATTCTTCTAGTCTTCGTGTGTTTGTTATGCCTGAGTCTTGTTCTCCATAGTTTTCTAGTTAAATTCTACATTTGTGGCATGCTCGTTTAGGACATGCAAATTTTTAGTATTTATGTATGTTATTTACTTCTTTGGTGCAAGCTTGTAAGACTCATAAGTTTAAGTGTGAAATGTGTGAATTATCTAAACACATGAGAAATAATTATATTCCTCATATACATTTTGTTCCTTCTATTTTTTATCTTGTGTATTATGATGTATGGGGGCCTTCCCCTGTTAATGTTTTTTTAGGTCATAGATACTATGTGACGTTTATTAATGATTACTCTCATTGTACATGGGTTTATTTTCTTAAAATAAAATGTGATGTTTTTCTTCTCTTTATTCAGTTTTTAACCATGATTAAAACCCAGTATAACATTGTTGTTAAAAAATATTCATTCTGATAATGAGGGGAATATGTCTCAAATAAATTTCGATCTTAACTTAATCAAAAAAGGATTTTACAACAATTAACTTTCCCTTATACTCCTAAACAAAATAGTGAGGCAGAAATAAAAAATTGTCATATTATGTTTGATGTTCGTTGTCTTTTTCAAGGTATGCAGTTATTGGTACATGGTTGTTCTTACTGTTGTTTACTTAATTTATCGCTCCCCTAGCCATGTTCTAAGTGGGAAGGTCCCTCTCTAGGTTCTTCAGCCCGATATGTGTTTGTTCACCATTCTCCCTCGTCTTTTTTTGTTGTACTTACTTTGTTCAAAACATGAATCCCTCACTCACTAAATTAGATGATAAATCTAGTAAGTGCATCTTTCTGGGTTATTCTTCTATGTCCAAAGGGTATCGGTGCTATAATCCAATCGATAGGCAAATGTATACCTATATGCATGTCACATTTTATGAGGATGTTCTTTTCTATAGCCCTTCCTCGGTCGTTCATGATCTTGTGACTGTGGACTCCATAGAGAAATCATCTATTATTGTTCATCATGTTCCTATTTTCGAGGACTTTGTTCATGTGCCACAGGTATCATCATCTCCATAGCTGAAGGTGTATTCTCGCCATCCACACACTCAGGATCCACTGCCAGTTTTTTCTCCTGACTCAGTTTCAAGTAATCTCTCATCTCCTACACCTCCTTCTCGTTATCTTTCTTGTATTCGTAAACCTCCCTTATGGTATGGTTTTACTAGTAATACTAATCATCCCATCTCCAAGTTTGTTTCTTATCATGCCTTGTCAAATTCCTATCAAGCTTTCTTGAGCAATATTGAGTTTGTTCCCATTCCTCGGATTGTGTCTGAGACTTTACAGAATCACAAGTAGGTGGATTCTATACGTGTTGAAATGGAGGCCTTACAAAAGGATCAGACTTGGGAGCTTGTTTCTTTATCTTTTGGAGAGAAGACTGTGGGCTGCAAGTGGGACTTTAGTGTGAAATATTTGGCAGATGGATCAGTTGACTGATATACAACCCGACTAGTGGTAAATGGCTTTACTCATATTCTTAGGAGTGATTTTGGTGCCACTTTTGCTCCCGTGGTCAAGTTGACTTTTGTTTGCTTTCTTATTTCATTGGCGGCTACGCACTCTTGGTCTCTACATCAGCTAGATGTCAAGAATGCATTTTTTAATGGTGATCTTAACTCTAAGTTGTCTACAGAGTCTGATGAATTACTTCTTGATCCATCAGTATATTAGCGTCGTGTAGGTCATCTAATCTACTTGACCAATACCAGACCAGATTTGGCCATTGCAGTGAGTGTTGTGAGTCAGTTTATAAATGTTCCTTATTCTTCTCACATGGATACAGTATAATATATCTTGAGATATCTCAAGTCTTGTCCTGGTCTCGGTTTGTTTTATGCTTCTGGCTCCCATATGGGATTGAAATGTTTTACTGATGCTGACTATACGGGGATAAAGATAGATAGGCTATCTACTTTTGGCTTCTGTACTTTTCATGGTTCTCATCTTATATCATGAAAAATTAAGAAGCAGAAAGTTGTTTCTGAATCCTCAACTAGGGCTGAGTATCGTGCTATGACCTAGGGTACATGTGAGATTATCTAGCTTCGCTCTCTTCTCTGTGAGCTTGGTTTTTCTGGGCATAATTCTTCACAGTTGTTCTGTGACAATAAGTCTGCTATTATGCTTGGTTCGGATTTAGTCCTTTATTAGAGGTCTAAGCATATTGAAGTCAATGTTCACTTTATCCGGAAAAAGGTTCGGTCTAAAGTAATTATTCCAGTATTTGTTTCATCATCGGATCAGACTGCGGATATATTCTTCAAGCCAATTGGTCTTACTCTGCTCAAGTCTTCAGTGGTCAAGCTGGGTATGGTTGATATCTTAACTCTAGCTTGAGGGGGAGTGTTGGGAGATTCTAGGTCTTTGACCTAATCCCATGATTATAGGATCATGGGATTTATGACTCATTATATTCCTTATGTTTTCTTGTTTCCTTTTTTCTATTTCTTCTTTTATTTGTATCTATATAATGATATCAATAGTTGATGTAATATATATAAGGTTAATACAATACAATTTCTTTTTCTTCTAGCACAACAACTAATGGTAATCTATGTTTTTGGTTGCTACGAAAGAAAGAAATCAACATATAATGTTGGTGTCTCCTTGATTTACAATCCTTGAGGGATTTTTATATTTTCTAAAAACTAAAAATCAGAAAATTGAACAAAGAGTTTATTTAGTTTTATTTTTTGAAAATCATGTCCAAATATCCCAATTGTAAAAAACATTTTTTGATATAAAACTCTTTTTTATTGTTGAGAATATTTGAGTATTATATGGAAAAAAAACTAAGCATACCCTAGTTTTATATACTATTCGCAATTATATTACCCTAATACTTCCGGATCTTCTGAAGATGTGGTTTGGTTGCCCTCATCTGCTACGTTGGTGTAGTGAATGAATGGCACATGGCAATAAAAAAAAAGGAAACTTGAATTAAAGTGAATCACCACTGGATCAATTTCAATATCAAAGTTATATTAAGAATAAGGACAATTTAGTCACTCATTCTATTTACACTCTTAATTATTGAGCCGAGAAACTATAAAAGAGGTAAAAAGAAGCGATGCGGAGCTACTGTGCGCTGGATTATGACTGAACACCTCTAAGTAAAACTCCGGGTTAGAAGCGACGCATATGCCCGTAACCCGTTTGCCGACCAGCAATAAGGGCCTTTCGGCCCCCAAAGGCACGTGTCGTTGGCCAAGCCTCGCAACGAATGCATCACACGGGCTATAAATACAATTTCTACCCAACGGCGGGTAGAATCATTTGCAGCCGACTTAAATACGCGACATGGTATTGTAAGTGGTAGAGTGGTCTTGCTGCCACGATCCACTGAGATTCAGCCCTTCATCGTTTCGATTCTTCCCCCCCTCCCCCCAATATCACTCATTTGACTGAAGGAGACAGAAGTTAGCTTCATATAGCCGGGAATAAATAACAAAGACAAAGTTCGGATGATGCAATTTGTCCCAACTACAAGTATAACAAGTTTTCCAACTCTTAAAGTGGAAATGGTGAAATGGAGGCAAAACGCATACATGTCTATGCATGGCAAATCATTCATGATGTAACGATCATGAGAACGTGCCTTGATGAATGCATGCAAGCCCGTGCAACCAATAAGTGGCAATGCAAAGATGACATGGCATGCACGGGCACGACCAATACATGTCCAAGACATTGTACTGTAATGTGCACAATGCCCTTACATGCCACACCCCGTTAAATGCCACCAAACTAAATATGGAGGTTATGCATGGCACACACTACCCATCATTGGCATGAATTGACACATGATACGGTTAAGACATTATCATGAAATAGTCTAGACTTGACACGACACATGAGATGACACATGACACGGTCAAGATGTGACACATGTGATGACACGGTCATGACATGCCGTGGCACACGTGATGACACAATTAAGATATGTCATGACACGACCCAGACATGTCGCGACACATATGATGACACGATCAAGATATGTCGCAACACATGACACGGTCCAGAAGTGTCGCGACACATGTGATGACACGGTCAAGATATGTCGCGACACATGACACGGTCTAGAAGTGTCGCGACACATGTGATGACACAATCAAGATATGACACATGATAAGATTCAGACATGTCACAAGACATGACACGGTGCAGACATATCATGACACATGACACAATCCAGACATGTCGCAACACATATGATGACACGGTCCAGACATGTTGTGATGCCTGTTATGACATGGTCCAGACGTGACACATGACACGGTTCAGACATGACGTGTCACATGCGATGACACAGTCAAAATATGAAATGACACATGACATGGTTCAGACATGACGCGTCACATGTGATGTCAATGTAAGATATGACATGACACATGACACGTTCCAGACATGACGTGACACATGTGATGACACGGTCAAGATATGACATGACACATGACACATTCAAGAAATAACGTGACATATGACACGGTCAAGATATGACATGACACATGACACGTTCCAAACATGACATGGCACGGTCAAGATATGACATGATGCATGATACGGTCAAGAAATGATGTGACACATGACACGATTAAGATATGACATGACACATGACACGTTCAAGAAATGATGTGACATATTACACGGTCAAGATATAATGACATGACACAGACATGGTCATGGTCAAGACATGACGTATCGCATGACATGACATAACATGACGGAATTATAATACGAGTAATGTCTTGGAATAGTATCGAATTACATATCAGGGTCAGAATTATTCACGATTCACATGGAACTATGTCTCGCTTATCCCTTCCGAGCCCACATATGATCAACACAGAGTAGATCACTCATAAGGGTGCAAGGCTAAGTTAAGAGTAACACATCCCAGTATGCAATGTTTCATCAAGTTCAGTTTAGCCTACTTATCTCCACGTCGTTTCGTGTGAATTATCTTAAGCGGATTAGCATCACGAAATGATCCCCAAAGAAATGAAGAAAAAAATTACTAATTTAGTACATTTTTTTGAATTATTTAATTTATTTAGTATTTTTTTTGAATTATTTAATTATTGATTCATTTATATTTAACTATCTTATTGATGAAATTGATAATAAATAAGTTAGTACTATTTTTTGAATTATTTAATATGAAAATAATTAATTTTAGTATTTTTAAATTATTTAATATTTAATTATTAAAATTATATTTTAAGATGTTCGGGTTCTCCAAAAAAAATTATAATTTTTTTTAATGTACTATAATTTTTTTGATGTTTTTCTCCATATATAGGGAGGTAGAGGTGCTTGAGGTGCTTCAGAGGCAAGTTGATACACAGGGGTTCCCTCATACCCAGCGTGTGGCATGCCTACTCAAGCAATGTGTACATGTTTTTTGGCATGTTCAAATCCTTCTTTTTCAAAATTATCTCGCAATGCTTTGTTGGTGTTGCGATGCTAAGTGTTGTTTACGGGTTACCTATTGTCATTCATAAATGTTGGGGGGTAGATGTCTGATTGTTACATCCTTGGCCATGGGTCTCACGCAGACGTGCTTGGGTTCATACATACATGCACAATCTTATTCATTGTATTGATGTTGTCACGCGAAGTGGTACTGGCTAGACCTCACTTGATGATGTTATTGGTTTATCGGGCATACTTGTTCGTCGAATTTGTAGTACATTGTGTGTGGTTCTAGTGTAGTTGTACATGTAGGCGTGTGGGCAGTGTTTGGTTCATGTGGGTTGGTTTCTTCCCCGCTTGTGTGGTGAAATCAGCTCGAGCGCTACCATCTTCAGTTAATGCTTCATAGGCTTTGTCTTTGTTTGCTTATTCGGGTTCCTGCGTTGCATACCTAGTGACGGAAATTGATACTCTTACAATTATTTGCCCGTCATGTGCTATCAAGTGGCACGGGATGAGCGTCAAAGTGCCACATGTGTTCCATGTGTCCACAACACATGGTGTGATGTCTTATGACCCACGGGTGCGCACTTGTATTTTCGGGTGCAGAACACATTGTGGGCATGTGGGGTTTTTCCTATTATTTGCCCTTACGAAGAGTTGTGCACAATTGTCGTGCTTGTCTTGAACTCTTTTCGGACCCTCCATTAAAAATTTCATCCGGTGTTGTCATCGTGAAAGAATGCTACATGGTTGATCCTGCCAATAGTCATATGATTGTCTCAAAGATTAAGCCATGCTTGTGTAAGTATGAACTAATTCAGACTGTGAAACTGCGAATGACTCATTAAATCAGTTATAGTTTGTTTGATGGTATTTGCTACTCGGGTAATCGTAGTAATTCTAGAGCTAATACGTGCACCAAACCCCGACTTCTGAATAAAATTTACTTGGAGACATGAAAGAAATGTTAGTAATATTATGGATTGAAGAGATATCTTTATACTATTGTTGTCAGTCATGCCTAGTAATGCAAGAGAAGCCATTGAAAAGATATTGAACATTGTGAGTACTTTTTGCATTAAGGTAGCGATTCCCGTCATTTCGTCGAGATAAACAAAACCTATTCTATCATAACTCATTCCTGCCAAGAAAAAAAAGTGTGGCGCCAATAAATCCATGAGAGATTATTTGTAAAATGGCATCATTAAGTCTTGTATCGGTTATAGAACATATTCCTACCTATTATGATAAACCAGGATGCCTATATAGAATGGGCGTGCGGCGATAATTTACATATTGATTCGAACTAATTTTAAAGAATATGCGTTGAAGCAATAACAAGAATATTTCTAGTAGAAAAATTTTCACAATCCCTAGAGAGATGGTTCACTAATCTACCGAAAGGATATATAATTTGACTCATTCAGATCCAAATCATGAATGTTTGTAATTCATATTATGCAATGAGACATTGCTTTTGTTAATTCGAATTGAAGGATGATATAAAATCGATCTATTTTTTACATCATATTCATAGTTAGTGCATTAATTATAGTTAACAGCTCCAGCTCAATGTCATAATCGATATCAGCAATATTGTCGCTATCAACAATATTGATATCAACAATAAGAAATCCTTTAGCTGGTTATCCATGAACCAGTTCAGAAATACCTTAACCAAAGGAAAATTGGAAGAGTAAAGGGACACCTTTATGGTATAAAGTTACATTAAGAAATTACACAGTTTTTATCTTTTATAAGTCAAAATACACGATGTTAGTTTGACCATTCCATCGACCGTTCTCCCCTCTTTTGAATTTCTTCCCAGGACTGATCTGTCCCCCTCCCTCCGATGTGCAGTCATTCGTGATATTGAATGTTGTGCGGATCTCCTCATTGGTCTTTTCTTTCATCATTCTACCGATTGTCTTTACTATCAACTCCACCAGACTCTTTACGTTGAGGTACTCCGCGGCGAACAAAAGATCAAAAAGAGTGCGATTATCCACATTCACAAATTCAGCATCCCACTTCCTCAGCTCCTCACTCCTCGGACTCGGACCCTCCACGTGCTTTCTGAACTCATGTTCTTGATCGTATGTGATTCAAACGCCACACCCTCGTCCACTTCGATGTATTGACCATCTGAGCTCTTCAATGTAATCAGCTTCTTTGGCAATGACATTTTGTCTAAATAATTTTTTAAAAATTGTGACAAAATAAGATGTTGTTTGATAAAAATGAAATACTAAATACTATAAAATTTTAAATCTAGAAGTTAAGTATTGAAAATTTTAAGTGGTGATTAAAAAAATTCTATAAGTTTTCAGTGTTTAGTGAATAAGAATTCATAAAAAATAAGTCCATATATTGATGAAAATTTGTAAGAGAATACTTACTGTGGTTTGGAATATAAGCTGGGGAAGCAGAAGATTCAGCTATCTCCGTATGCCATGATGAGACCAAAACCAGAAGCATCATAGCTACGACCATTATCTCCTTTGTCATCTCTCTCTGTGTTCTCGAGCTAGATTGCTGTGGTGGTATATATATATATATATATAGAGAGAGAGAGAGAGAGAGAGAGAGAGAGATAGATAGATAGAGATATGTATGTGTAGATAAATGTTTCATAATAGCCACAAATATGTTTGAAGTACCAGTATCTAGACGCCCACCAACTTTAACTTTAAAATGGGCTTTTGCCATCGAAGAATTATTGAAAGTTTTTTCAATCCTTACAGATGCAATTAGAGCCTCTAGCATTGTCTGCCTAGTGTTGACTTTCGTTTGACCAAGACCTGGGAACAGTTTTTCTACCAATGTCTGAATTTACTTCGCTTTAATTTCAATCAGACCGGATTTACAAAATTTCATTTACATTCTTGTTAGCTTTTGATAATTAATTTCAGGGTCATTAACAAATAACCTCCTATAATTTTAGATTTTTGACAAACACTCCCGTGAGTATCAAATAATCTTTTACACTTTTTTCCGTTAACAAATACTCCTCTACCATTAAAAATAGATATTTTATGCCCAAAATACTCTTAAATTAATATTTTATGTTCAAAATATCCCTAAAATAAATTGGTAACTAAATTAAGATTTTTGAGTAAATTACAAATTTTGTTTTTTTGTTTTGTTTAAGTTACTTATTTATTTAAATTCAAACATGAAAAAATATATTACTCCCTCCGTCTCAAATTATAAGTCATTTTTGGGGAATTCAATTTTTTAAGATGATGACTTTTATTATAGTATTAGTGAATAAAATACCAAATTTATTCGTGGTCTCACTATAATGATGTGATCGTTTATAAAATATATATTTTATTCCTTTAATGCATTTACAAGGGCAAAATCCTTTTAAAATTTCTATGCATCTATTCTCTTAAAAATCATTATTGATAATAAAGTGTATTATTATCAATAATGATTTATTTTTTTAATAATTTGTACTCCTTCCATCCCAAAATAAGTGTCCACTTTGAAAAATCAAAGCATTTTATTTGATCAATTTACCAGTTTAACCTTCAAGCATTAAAGTTATAAAACATATATTTTATAAATGATCACATCACTTTAGTGGACCACGGTAAAGTTGGTATTTTATTTACTAACGCTACAATAAAAAGTCATCATCTTAAAAAATTGAATTCCTCAAAAGGGACTTATAATTTCAGACGGGGGGAGTAATATATTTTTTCAGATTTGAATTTAAACAAATAATTAAACTTCAACAAAAAACAAAAAATAATAATTTGTAATTTACTAAAAAATCTTAATTTAGTTATCAATTTATTTTGGGCATAAAATATCAATTTAGAGATATTTTGGGCATAAAATATATATTTTTAGCTGCAGGGGATATTTGTTAACGAAGTAGGGGCTGTTTGTTAACGAAAAAAAGTGCAGGGGGTTATTTGACACCTTAGGAGAGTGTTTGTCAAGAATATAAAACCAAAGGGTGTTCTTTGTTAATGGCCCTTAAGTTTTTGATAAAATATCCAAAACATCCATAAACCAATCACTCTCACTCTTTAATCCTATGATAGTCTACCCTTATATCTAGACTTGTCAATGGATCGGATTCGGATCGGATCAGTTAAATCCAAATCCAATTTGTTAAGAAATCGGAATATCGGATTCGGATCATAATCGGGTTATCGGATTTTATTTTCAATCCATATCTAGTTAATATCGGATTCGGATCGGCCTCGGATCATAATCGGAGTATTGACAGGTCTATTGATAAGGATGACAAAAACTCCCGATCCGCGATCCGAATCCGATAATTCGACGGATTTTCACTTAATTAATTCATATTTGAATTTATTCATTATAGAATATCTGATCCGAATATCTAATTAAAAAAATACAAAAGTATAAAAATTAATAAATACTGAAATACTAAAATTATTCACACTTTTAATAATTGTATTTATGATCAATCATTATTAATAAATAATTAAATAGTTAACAACTAACATTTATATACATGTACAGTATTAATTATCGGATCGGGTAATTATCGGATCGGATTGACATAAATCCAAATCCAATTTATTAAGAAATCGGATTATCGGATTTGAATCTTAATCGGGTTATCGAATTTTATTTTCAATCCATATCCGACTGATCGGATTCGGACCATAACCTTAAACTTATATCTAAATGGACCCCACTATCACTTAAACAAACAAGCATATATTCCAACTAAATGATGGATTCAATTTTTCAGTTGAGTGATGGATTTTTATTTTCAATAAATTGAATCAGTCACAACTTTAATTTAATAATATATTGTATCAACTTTATTCACATTTATATTTACATGTTTGAACTGGCAATATAATTTATTGTTAGTGACCCATGGTACATCCGGACAATATACAAATCTTTCAAGACATGCACTTAATATTTACTTAAGTTTATAAATGGGTAATTTGAAAAATAAAAAGTAAAGACCATCTATTTAATAAAAATATTTACCTCTTTTATATCCTTCCAAATAATTTGTTATTAGTATTTATAAATTGGATGTATAGATTTTTTTCTTTTTTCTTTTTTCTTTTTTCTTTTTGTCCTGGTATGGGTCTAGAGTTCACACTCCGTTCTCCTTTTTTACCTTTATTATTTTTTTTACCTTTAATTCATAACTTAAATTCATATCAAAACTATGTATACTTGTGTATACACCATAAATATATATATATATATATATATATATTCTTCGTTTCACAGGTAATTGAAATGGCTTTTGCTTTCTCATGTTAACTGAAAAGCTTATGGTGATCATGCTTTTGATTTAAGAAAACTGCCTTATGGAGAGGACTTGCCGGGGAATTAGCTTTAGGAAAAGCTATTTCAACTGTTCCATCGGGGGAGAGAGGTGAAGGTTGGATCAATGGATTGAATGGTAACAGTTGGTGGAGATGGGTTTTTTCAGAAGCAGTCACCCAAAATTCTGGCAGAAGCTTAATGAGTTCAGGACGAGTAATCTGTTTAGGGATGTAAGAACAAGTAGCCTAGTGAGAAGTGTTGATAGAGAGCAAAAAGACTTCATCGGTTGAGGTAGGAACAGACATATCAAGAGCATGATTCTGTATGCGATAAGTCATCTGGTAAAAACATATCATTCTTCACACAGAAGAGAAAAACAACGTCGGTGAAGGTTTATAATACAGAGTACATCACAGGGTTGACATAGCTCATTTGTTAAATGGGAGAGGGGGGGTCAAATTGATAAAATCTAGGCTTCATTTTGGCGTCAAAATAAACTGAAGAATGGCGTCTGGGAAAGTTATAAAATGATGGGAGGGGTCAAATTGATAAAGTTTGGGCTTGAATTTGGCACCAAAATAAAGTAAAGAATGGCTCGGAAAGTTAAAATGAAGGGAGGGGGTCAAATTGATAAAAATTGATTCATTGTTTCCAAACACCACATATCTCAACGTTGAGGGTAGTTTAGGTATTAAAATTAAATATGAGGATGATGTCGTGCCTGATTTGACTTAAGTGAAATTATGGAGTGTAAATAATGTGTGTCAGAAAAAATAAGGAACGTAAATAAAGTCTTGTAAAACTTGGAAGTTTGATTGAAATTAAATCAAACCTCAAATGGTGTAAATAAAGTTAATCCTTGATTAAATGAAGAACACTATCACAGTTATGCTTTGTTTACGTTAGATGACTTGCATTCAGGGCTACAAATGAACCGAGCCGAGTCGAGCTTTGGGCTACTCAGCTCGGGCTCGTTCGTTTGTAAGTTTTGCTCGGGCTCGTGACGAACTCATTCTAAAATCTGTGATCATGCTCAGATTCACCATGAACTTGAAAATTTTGGGCTCTGCTCGTTTAAGAAAAAAAATTAATTAATATATAAAATCAATTCAAAATTTTTAATCATTTGCAATAAAATAATATATAAAAACAATAATTGAAATCCGGATCCGCTCCCAACTCTTAGAAAAGATATTATTAGGCAAATAATTCAATTTAAATGTATAATTACAAACTAATACGAACTTTATACAAGTCTATGTTAACGAACCCAAACGAACCTATTCAAATTCATGTTCACGAATATCTACGAGTCAAGTACACCATTGTTCAAGCTCGGCTCGTTTATTAAACGAGCCTGAAAATCGAGATGTGGCTCGGCTCGTTTGCTTAATGAACGAGTCCGAGTCGAGCCCTTAACGAGCCGAGCCCGAGTTATTCATGAACAACTCAGTTCAGTTGCAACCTTACATGCATTTCTTATCTTGTTTACTAGCACGTAAAAAGTCAGTTATGACCAATGATGTACAGATAAAAAAATAATATTTATTGTAAAATACATGAAAATATTTTTATGTTTCATTATTGTTTAAAGGGTACAATATATACCCATATTACTCATGCAAGGAAGAATAGAAATTAAGAGAATGTTTGCTAAGACCCTGTTTGGATTAGATTTTCAAATGTTGTTTTTGGCTTTCTGGAAGGAAAAACTGTTTTGAACGGTATTTGACAAAAATTTTAAAAGAACTTTTGGACCTTGGAATAACGTTTTAAAGAAGTTGGAAGTCTCAAAACAACTTATACTTATTTATTTTTTTCTACGAAAAGCCAGAAACAAATATTATATCAGACAGGACATATAAGTCTCAAGACACAAATCACTAATCCCTGAATCCAAATGAAACTACTGAACATTTGTAGAAGTCAGTTGGAATTTATGTTACCATTGGATTGAACCTTAAAACAGAAATTTTCGATGCTTTGGGTTTGGGCTTGGCCGCTTGTAGTACATACCTTTGCATACAAGAAATGTTTGAGATAAGAGAATCGCTAGATTCACTACAATTTTCAAATATTTGTAGTCATTTCCCCTTGTACTTTTCTTTTATCATTTCTTTACTTTTCTTTTTCTAAAAAAAATACTTTCTCTTTTAGTTTTTTAAGTTTCAAATTGTTCAGTATCTAAGTTATATTAAGAATAAGGAAAATTTATGCACTTCTTCAGTTTAAACTCTTATTATTGAGCCGAGAGAATACGAAGGAGGTAAAAACAAAACTGACAAATCAAATCTAAATTCACATATGTTTAAATATATATATATATATATATATAGGGAAAATGGTTTCAAAACTGTTCAAAAAATTCCTTGTAATTTGAAAACTCCCCTATTGTTTCACATTTGATCAATCTGCCATCTTTCCTCCAATTTAAGACAAAATTGCCCCTGAAACCAGAGGGGGATTTACTTAATTTTTTAAAAAAAAATTAAAAAAACAAAAACAAAAATGGCCCTATTAAAATATATTAAAAAAAAACAAAAACAAAATCATTTTCCCTCCAATCATACGAATTGTTTTATATATTTTTTACGATAAATGATTTTTTTTATTTATGCTAAAATAAAAAACTAATGCCAACTTTTTTTTCGAACTACCAATTAGGGCAAAATATAAAAAAATAAAGTCCAAAATATAAAAAATATTTCGAACTATCAATTAGATTTTTTTTCGTTTTTAATTTTTTATATATATTTTACTATAAACGAAAAAATAAATATATTTATGCCCAAATAAAAAATTAATGACGAAATATTTTTTTTTTGAACTACCAATTGGGGTAAAATATAAAAAACATTAAGTCTGAAAGATAAAAATATATATTTTGAACTACTAATTAGATTGCTTTTTAGGTTTTTAATTTTTGTTTTTTTAGATTTTACTATAAACGAAAAAATTAATTTATGCCGAAATAAAATATTAAAGCCAAAATATTTTATTTCCAAACTACCAATTAGGGTAATATATATATATATATATATAAGTCCGAAAGATAAAAATATATATTTCGAATTAAGAATTAGATTTTTTTTTAGTTTTTAAATATTTTTTTAAAAACTTTCAGTAAAGTCCCCTCTAGTTTCAGGGACAATTATGTCTTAAATTAGAGGGAATGGGGCAAGTTGATCAAATGTGAAACCATAAAGAAGTTTTTCAAACTACAGGGAATTTTTTGAACAATTTTGAAAGCATAAGGGGGTTTTTTTATAATTGCCCAATGGCACTAAACACCCCTGTGGTTTCCAAAATATGTAGAAAACACTCATTTAGTTCAATTTGTGCAAATAAGTCCCTGTACTATGGCAAAAGTGTGCATATCACCCCCTGTGGGTGAAAAAACTGTAAACAAGAGAAAAATAGATAAAAGGTTCCACTAGCAAGTCAGAACATATGAGTCGCAATCCATGGCCGAAAATCTCAAGCAAAAAGGACGAAAGGAGAGAAAATAGATGGTGGAGAAGAGCAAAGAGTATAGCCCCATCACAGCTAGAGAGAGGGTAATGAGCATTGATAGATCTAACCCAAAAACCTCAAGAATGAAATACCCTCAAAGTAGCTAAAGACCAATAGATAGAGAAAAGAAGGACAAGTAGAGGAGAAGGGCCAGACGTGAAGAAGGCGGAATCAAACCTCCATAGCCAAAGCACAAGGAAACAGAAGAGAGAAGAAAATGGCAGCCGTCCATGAAGGAGTAACCTCCAAGAAAAGAGAGAAAAAGAGAAAAGGGAATGATGTGGGAAATTGGGTCCTTAGGCAATGCATTATTGCCCTCTATTTATAGGTGACTTGGCTCAAAATGTTGCCCTAATTGTAGTGGTCCCTCAAGTCGTACCAATGCTCCACATATCTCTAATAAGTGATGAGGGCCATAATGTGGGCATATAAGGAGAATTCCTTTCACATTAGGAATAATGGGTGAAATTCACATTATGAGCCTTTATTATGACTAAACTACACTCTTAGCCTCCATGGCACATGCTTTTTTCAATCCCTTCAAAATGTGAGGATGGTGTCGCACTGTCCACGTGTCACGGCTACGCAGCATCTGTGGCCACAGCCGGATCAATCGTACAATAGATCACTCCCCAATAATCTTCGCAGTACATGCATATACCATGGAGGTATTACTCTCGTGTACGCTCTTCAACTCCACAAGTGCACTACCACAATAGGACCACCTTTAAAAGTCTTTTGAGTTACCACGAGTAATCCGCCTCGATGTCGGACACATTGAGTCAACCCGTATACCAACTTCAGTGGGACGGGTCCAAGGCTCTACCTAGTAGCCCAAGACCCTAAGTGAGACCCCTCTACGAGTCGAGTGCACCCTAAAATAATACATATGCCTACACCCCTATGACACTATTCAGGCTACTTTTTCGGCAAAAAAAAATCATGTGAGTTCCTCATGATGTATATTTTCCTAAGACCCCAAAATGTCCTTGCTCAATTATCTAACTACCCTTGTTACAAAATGTTAGTATATATATAGGTATATTGCATCTGGACCTCTATTCCTCTCTAGATCTGATTCAGGAATTTGGGAACATCAAATTTAAAGCTTCTCTCCCTCTGGTATGGCTTCCATCTCCATTTATCTTGTATGAATTCTATCTTCTCTCCCTCTGCTACAAGACCTATAACTAGTTGGTGAATGAACCAAATTTCTTGTGAATCTTCATAGCAAGTACAAATTGCCACGGAAGTATATATATTATCTAACAAGAAGTAGGAAGGGACCAAGCCCAATCAATCAGTAAAGAAACATTCAAATCATGTTCTATCTTTCTCGCATTCACAAGTGACCAAGCCCAATCCGTGATCAGAAACGCCAGTGGTGATCCTAAAAAAGACAAGTCAAGTAGAAATGCATAACACACTCCTAGAGTTGTACCTGTCTAATGACTTTAACTTCCCATCAATCTCACAAGATAACTCCGGTGGCGATCATGATCTTAGGGTAGAAACAACATCGGGAGAAAACCTGATGGCAAAAGCAGATTCCAATGAAAAATCAATTATTGATCGCAAAGATATAAGTAAGGAGAAGGATACTGAGGAAATATTTCAGAAAGGTCTTTACTTACTTAAGAGTGGCTGGCCCGTTGAATTGGAACAACCACTATATGATGTTAATCTTGCTATAATTCTGGGTGGACTCAATTGCAACACAGATGTTCGGCGTGAGATGCTATAATGATAAACTGAAGAGGGTGAAGGCAGATGGATGTGAGATTGGTGGGAAGAGAGAGAGAATTGAGCTTGGATTGGAAGTCAAAAAGGCATGAAATGGACGTGGGTAGGTCGTGGAGCTGGAAGAGAGAGGTCACTTTGAGGTGCTGAGAAAGGGCTTTTGCGTCTTTTCACATTTCACTATTATTTATATAAAATTATAAAGTCAAAATTTAAGGGTATTTAAGTAAATCCCCATATCAGGTACCGGAAAATGGATTCAATGGGTCAAAGCGCACATTTGGCAAAGTATAAAGGTGTTTTAAAACTAAGAGGGAGGTTTTGTGCACATTTTGGAAACCACAGGGGTGTTTTGCGCCATTCACCCATATAGATATATATATATATATACCTATAATATAATTAAATTGCGCTCATGTGTCTTGGTGTCTTGAAAGACATGCTACTAATATTATAGAGTAAAAATATGACTTTAGGCTATGTTTGGTTCGCATAAGTGGAATGGAATAACAATGGGAATGAAATGAAAATGATAATAGAATGGAATAACCATTCTTATTATGTTGTATGATTGTAAATATGAAACACACTAGAAAAGTAATGAACTTGGAAATATTTTTTCTAAAAATACCTCTTAGTGATAAGTATATAATTTTAATAAAATAATATTATTATTATTTTTTTTTGCAAAAACAAATTGTGATAGGTAACGGGAATAGTAGTGATGAACAATGGAGGTGACAGTGGTTGTGGTAGAGAGATGGTGGTAGTGGTAGTTTGTTTACTTGAAATGTGAAAGAGTTATTTTAGTAATTTTATATTCTAAAAATATTACTTAAAGAATGGAATGGTCATTGCATAGAATTAATAGTGGAGTGAAATCTAATTCCAATGAATGATTTCTTGAGAATGGTCATTCTCATTCAATATATCGTACCAAACAAATGAATGGAATGAATGAGCATTCCATTTTATTCCTATATATCAAACAAGACATTATATGTATAATTATATACATAGTTATTTATGTACTTCCTCTGTCCCAATTTATGTGTACACCCTTTCAAAATAAGTGTCCCATTTAAAAAAGTTAATACTCTTTATTTTATATTAACTTCATTTACATCCCCTGAGGTTTGCAAAAATTCATTTAGACCCCTTGTTGGATTTTGTCGGTCAATATTTTAGTGAAATCACTTTTAAAAAAAAATGGTTACATATCTTGAATGCTCTTAAACCAAACAAGTTGTAAATCGCATTAATTCCAGGATAGCCCAACCCTGAAGCCAAACACTTCAAAATGAAAAAGAAGAAGAAGAATAATATCCTTTGAAAAATTTGGGTGTGATAAAAAGAGTAAATTAATTATGAAAAAAAACAATTCAAGCAATAAAAATATACATATTTAGTAATTAATGAAGTATACAAGAATTTGTTTTTTATATATCTTTGTAAAAGTAGGTGGGCCGATGGGAAATATAACACGGTCCTTTCTCATTTCTATTTTTTTTATTTTTAAAGAAAAATAACATAAATATGACATATATGAGTAGGGGTGACAATTGAGCGGGTTTGGGCCGGGTCGTAAGCGGACGGGTCATAAACAGGTCAGTGGCATATCTTCAACCCGCTATAACGGGTCATAAACGGGTTGGGTCAACCCGACCCACCAAAATTTCAATATATGTATATATAACTGTATTAAAAAAATTGTCAAAATGCATAAAATATTGGGATATAATGTTCTGCAACTTGGAAACTTAATTTTTAAGTAAAAACAGTATTCCCTTTGTCTCAAATTATATGTCCATTTTAGGGAATCTAACTTTTTGAGATGATAACTTTTATTGGTGTGATAGTGAGTGAAAAATCAATTTTAGCATTGATCCCACCAAGTGATGTGATATTTGTAGTTTAGATATTTTATAATTTAAATGATTGAAGGTTAAATTGATAAATTGACCAAATAAAGTGGCATTGACTTTTCTTATTTTGGAATGGGTTGAATAGTGAATGTGAACACTTAAATTGGGACGGGGGGAGTATAAATTTATAACTATACACACCCATATATATATATATATATATATATATACATATTTATAACTATACACACCCATATATATATATATATATATATATACATACACACATCTAAATAAATAGACTTCTATATATGTTGGTGATAAATTGATCTAGGGGCTGTGCAATTTTCTATAACTTTATTAGTAAATTTTATATTTTTTTCGGGTTATCAAAAGAGCTTTAAAAAAAACTTGGGGGAGGGCAGTGCACTTTTTTATAAATTTATTGATAAATTTTATACTTTTCTAGTCTACCTAAGGAATGTTTTTATAAAATTGGAGGGGCCTTATATAATTTTTATAAATATATCTATAATATATGATCTTTTTGGGGCTAAAAACAATTTTGAAAAAATTCGGTGGGGGACTACATTGAATGGCTCACCCTGTATATATGAAGACTTCTATATATATACATATACACACCCATTATGCAGACTATTATATACATACATATATGCGTACTTCTATATATGTAGATATATATAGATAGATATAGAGAGAGTAATGATCTCTTGTTCTCAGAAAGCAAGATAAAAATATTTACTTTTTATTTTGACCGTTAGATATAATTGTTAAATTTTAAATAATAATTTCTTTATTTATGTTAATCACACCTAACGGTCTATATGAAAAATGAATATATATCTTTCCAGTTTTTTGATAAATAAATTTGTCCCCTTCTCTTGTAATTTGAATTTTCAATTGATTGTATAAAAAAGAGAATAAATAAAAAAATTACAGATCTGATACAGTCTTATAGATATTTACACAGAGATATGTTTATATTTTGGTATTTTTGACCTTTTATTACTTTAATATCAATCATATTTGATAAAATTTTGTAGTCATATGTGGCTAATTTTGGGTCTTGGATACAACTTTAAAAATTATCTCAAAGGTTATAGATATAGATATGAGTTAATAGAAATTATATGTGTATATATGTAGTATATTTTAATATAACGAGAGAATGTGAGGTGAAAGATGGAGAAAAGAGGAGACCCTGAAAGGAAGGTAGGCCGTTGATTGAGCGGACACGAGTACCCGCACCCAACCTGAATTTTCAACTCTTCCAATCACCCCAATCCGTTATCGAATCGTATCTTAAGACACTCATTCAAATACTTAAATTAGTGAGCGGATATGGATGAGTGACAGATTCCATACGTATGCATGCAAGTCATCAACTTGGCATGCAACTCTCTGCTCTCAACATCAACCATCAACATCACCCACATGCAATATCAGATTCACGCATGGCATTCACAAAGTCTTCAAAAGTTGGCGCCGCTCTACGTATCACTACCCACTTGGTGTGCAAGTTGTTATCTTGTTGTTTGTCTGATTCATTTGCCTTGCCTATATATATATATGGCAGTGATATAGAGCAGAAAATAGGTTGTAATATATGTTGTAGTATACACGAGAGATATACACGTGAGTTGAGAGAAAACACTCGAGATAGAAGTGTTAGAAACCTTGTGAGTTTCTGTGAGTGTGTACGGTTGAGTTGAGTCGATACCCGTTTAGTATTCTCCTTCCGAACACCATTGTTGTCAACCCAAATTATTGAAACAACTCTCAAAGTGGATGTACCAGTGTTTTTTGGGGAACCACTATAATATCTTGTGTCAATTGTGTGTGTGTTTGCATTAGAATTGGTTATCCGCACAACAATCAGTTGGTGGGTTTGGATAAATATTATCAGCTCTATATATGAGTTAAAAATATCTGAATTTTTGCAAGCCTCAAGGAATCTGATCGAAGATAAAGTAAATCTCAAGGAATTTAAATAAAGTTAACTCTTTATTTTTTTTATTTTACTAATTTGACGTTTATGCATTGAAATTATAAAACAACTAAACTATAAACTAATAAATAAAAAGTGATAATTGTAGTTAACTTATAAATGAGAACCAACAATGGAGTAGAATACACTGTTTTTATCTTTAACTATCAACTGCACCAAACTCCTTACCTTGAGATAATCCGCGGCGAACAAATTACTTGAGGTAGGTGTTGATGATCTCTTCCTTTCGTGGCTCGCCTCTTACGAAGAACACAAATCTTAGTGTTCGCGAATTTGTTTTGAAGAAGGCCAAAAACGTGTCTCTTTTTTGTTTTAATTAATCCTTGTGAAGGACGAGAATAAACCGTGAAGAGAATAAAAAAATAGCCTTTTTTTGTTCTACAAATTGGGCCAAATTAGGGGGTTGTTCTTGTCACTGTGCAAGGAAACGTTTTTGGGCTAAAAAATAACCAAACATGTTTCTTTCTCATTTCATGCCCAAAAAACAAAAAATAGAACAAAAATACTGCATCCAAACAGGATCTAAATACTTTATTTTTTCTAAAGCATTGACAGAGCGTTACAAAAACATAGCTTTTTGTGACAAGCATATGCAGTATTTCCGACGCCATATTGGCGTAAAAAAGAACTCTATATTATATATAAAAAAATATACAAAATCACTAATCTTCAGAGTTTGTATATAATTTTTTTTATTTACCTGCAAAAAATATATAACCATCAAAGTTAAATAAGACACTCAATTTAAAATTTAACTTTGTCCAACTTATGAAACACTTCTCTACAACTACTTCCTACAAGGAGCTTGGTGGTGGAACATTGTTTCGAGAGAAGGTTCATCTTTGCTTCCATATTAGTGCACCTTTTGTAGGACACGAAGTTTTCCACATCCAGGGCTTGGTGGTGGGACTGCAGAGCCCTCCTCAGCTCCTTATCCCAGCTTTTCGGCATCGTTAAACAGCATCAAAACAACCGTCTGGAGCACGTCGATCAAACCATTAGGAGCATGCAGTTCTTTATAGGGCATAACAACACAAACATTAAAACTAGTGAACAAAATATGCACATCCCCGATACCATCAACGTGGAAGAGGGAAACAACTAGATCCTTTTTACCCTTTGGAAATTCTGCTTTTAGCACACAGTGACATAATAAATTTTTCCACATTAACCACCTTCCACTGTACTTCCTCAAGTAAAATTCCTTAAACATGTCCTGCAACACCAAGAAAATAATCAGCATCAGGTTGGGCCAACCAAAAGATAACCCCTATTCTGATCCCCAACCTACAACAAATCCAAGGATGAAAACCATCTCTAAGAATCCATTCCCAGTACAGAAAAATATAAAGCATTCCAAAAAGGAAACAAAAACTGAAAAACATAAAGAAAACAAATAGATTTCATGCAAGGAGCCTACCGTCTACTAATACGGAATGAAAAATCGACCAATTTGATAAAAATCTGTGTACAGGTTTGGTTAGGAGCAATGAGCTTACGCCTCACATAGTCGACCTGCATGATTTACCAGGAAAAGAACCAATATGAACAAACGAAGCCTACGTAAATTTGAATATTACTAGCTTGAAATGATTTCCCTGTCAAATATTTATAACCCCACAAACTATGTAATATGTAAAAACAACATTTTTTCTAAAGCAACCACCCCATTTTGGATCTCTTCATACCTGTACATTAACAGAACTACAGTGGTGATCAAACCCTTCACCACAACGGTTGCAGGACCTGCAGTGCCTGCTGTGTTTTGTTACCTTCAAAGGGATGAATGTGCAAGATAGTCAGCCATCTACATTTCTATCAAGATAGAAAAGGAAGCCATATAGTTCCTCATTAAACACAGAATTAACTCTAGTTTCAAGCAAGCAAATTGCTGAATATTTCAAGTATCGCATATTTCACAAATATACTCACAATGTCTGACATCTATTTCCACTTATCTCCACCAGCTTTACCAACCTGATTCAATAATTGCCCCAAATTAGTACACCATAGTTACATGTAACTAAATCACAAGGTAACAATCCAAATTGATGATCTGAAGGTAAAAAGCACTCGCAGCGGCTACGGATTTGTTGTTTAAATGCTTTTCCTTGAACTACTTCCTGAAGTCTTCCCTAGAATTATCAAACACAATCGACACAGTCATGTTATATATATAAGGGTGACTACTTTGTATTGAAAGTTGTCCCACATCGACTAAAAGGCAAAATCACCTCTATATCATTTCCAATAAATATAGGGTCTCTCCTATTATATTGTGTGCACAAATAGAGGGATAGAATAGAAGAGATACATGCTAGTATTCTTCTTGGTGAAAGTTATGAATAATATAAGCTTATATTATTCCGGTGATACAGGCGTGAGTATACACTGTGTGTGTACGTGTGTTTGATCTGCTGATCAACCCCTTGTAATATTCTCTTTGATCGATAGTGAAACGGTACTCTCAGTGGACGTAGGCTTATTTTGGCCGAACCACTATAAATCTTTGTGTCCGTTGTTTGGTGTGTATTTGTGTGCGTTTTCTGATTTGCATGTACACACAACTTCTAACAGTGTTCTTGGGCGGGTGTAAAAACCCTAATAAGTGGTATCAAAGCTTCAGGTTGAAGCAGAGAAGAAGCCCGTTCGTTCTGGTCCAGATTCGAAGATCAGACTTACCCGAAATCAGAAACCAACCATACCAGGAGCTTTGTCTCAACGAGACGAAGCTATTAGTGTCAATTTCATCACCGTAAAGTGCCGCACGCTCCCCCACGCGCCGCCAGAAGTTCCGGACAGATTTTTGGCTCTGGCACGCAGCAGTTTTGTTTCGAGGTTATTTCGTGGATTATCGTTAATTGAAATAAGGCGTATAATATATAGACAGAAAGCTCTGTCAAAGATGAACGTTTTGAAGAAAAAAATAAGCCCCATAGGTACTAGCATGCTCCCGCACGCGCCCCGATAAGGTACTAACGTCGTCAGCAATTTTCTGTCTTTTGTGCAGATTTGTTTGGAGTCATTTTTTATGCGATCAGAGGCATTCTTATGGTTTTGGACCGCTCCGGACACAACCGTTCAATCAATTTTGCATAATTTGACTCCAAACACCTTGAATAGGCTCATTGGGTGCTATGGGAGAAGAAAAGGCTGCGATGATCAACAAGTTTGATGGTTCAAACTTTGCCTATTGGAATATGAAAATTAAGGATGTGTTATTTTAGAAGAATTTATTCTTACCATTAGAAAGGAAGAAGCCAGAATCGATGAAAGATGAAGATTGGACAATCCTATATTGAAAGGCTCTCGGTACGATCAAACTCACATTGTCAAAGTCCATCGCCTTTAACATCAAGAATGAGAAGACAACAAAGTCTCTCATGGATGCTCTTTCGAGCATGTACGAACAGCCTTCTGGAGCGAATACGGTACATCTCATCACTAGATTGACAAATCTGAAGATGTCCGAGAATGGGAAGGTCAGTGAACACATCAGTGTTCTTAATGAAATTGTTGAGCAGTTGGAATTAGTTGAGATGCCAATCACTAGCAAAATGAAAGCGGTTTTTCTTATAAGCCAATTGCCAGAGAGATGGAGCGCCACAAAAGCTACAATCAGTAATTGTTCAGGGGTAGAACCATTACAATATGATTCCGTAGTGAGTATGGTAATCACATAAGAGATCAGAAGACAGACATCAGACTCTTCTAACAGTGGCTTAGCATTGAATGTCGACACCAGAGGCAGAGGTTCGAACAGAAGGAAAGATGGAAGTAATGGACGTGGTCGTTCCAAGTCGAGACAGGAGTCTCAAAATTCCATTGAGTGTTGGAATTGTGGCAAACTTGGTCATTATAGAGGCCAGTGTAGATCCCCACAGAGTGTAGCGAATGACAAGACTTAAGTGAATTTTGTCTCAGAAGATGATGCGTTGACATGCTCTTTGGAGAGCAAGATAGAGTTTTGGGTCTTGGACTCTGGAGCATCATTTCATGCCACCTCAAGTCGAGAGCTCTTCGAGAGCTATACACCTGGAAACCTTGACAAGGTTTATTTAGGTGATGATCAGCCCTGTAATGTTGTTGGCAAGGGCGAAGTACATATCAGACTCAGTGGATCAATATGGAAGCTGAGGGATGTCAGATATATTCCAGACTTGAGGAAGAACCTGATCTTAGTAGGCCAGTTGGAAAGTGAAGGTTATGTGACCACTTTCAGTGAAGATAAGTGGAAGATTTCCAGAGGGGCTATGACTATAGCATGAGGGAATAAAGAAGGTACGCTCTACACAACCACCAATTTTAGCACAGTGATTACAGTTGCAAAAGGCAAAGAGGATCACAACTTGTGGCATCAGAGGCTTGGTCACATGAGTGAAAAGGAGCTTGCAGTTATGTTCTCGAAGGGAAAACTACCAGTGAAATCGATTGACATCGACTTCTGTGAGTGTAAGTAGAAAAGGGTTAGTTTCAAGAGCAACAACAGAAGTCTCACAATGGAGAAGCTTGAGCTAGTTCACATGGGTATCTGGGGGCCAACAGCTATCTCATCTCTTGGTGAAAAGTATTACTTCGGGACTTTCATTGATGACCATTCCAGGAGGATATGGGTTTACTTCTTGAAACATAAAAGTGAAGTGTACGATGTGTTCAAGAAATTGAGAAACATGGTAGAGAAGGAGACAGGGTTGAAGGTAAAGAAACTGATATCCGACTTTGGTGGAGAAAACGAAGACTCCGAGTTCAATATTTTTTGCTATGAGAACAATATCAGATTAGAGAAGATTGTTCCAAGTACACTACAGCATAATGGCATAACAAAATGTATGAACCGGAAAGTGACTGAGATAGCCAAAAGCATGTGCATTCAGACAGGATTGCCAGAATAGTTCTGGGCAAAAGCAGTCAGTATAGCAACGTATCTTATAAATCGTGATCCATCAGTACCATTGGAGCACAAAATACCAGAAGAGGTATGGAGCTGTAAGGCACAAAGTGATCCTGTGTATGTTGAGATAGAAGATGTTCTAGATAGTGAGAGTCCTCAATCAGAAGAACATGTTACAGATAGCAAGACTCAACAAGTTGATACACCTCGGAATTTGTTATTTATAGATGGAGATGAACCAGATCATGATGAAGCATGCAGTGCAGCAGATGCGAGCCAATGGGAGATTGTGATGGAAGATGAGATGAAGTCCCTTATCCTCATCAAGATATGGATGTTAATCGAGCTGCCGGTAGAGAAAAAATTTTCCATTCTTCGGTTGTGAAACTGAATACCATTCATTCAAGCATTGTTGAAGCAGAAGTTTTGCATCTAGAACTGTTGATGGAAAATCTGTTTTCCTCCAAGGTGACCTAAAGGAGGAGTGTTATATACAGCAACCGAAAAGTCTCTTTATGAAATGGAGAAAGAAGACAGACACGACAAAGTTTGCAAGGCGAAGTCAAAAATGACAGTGGTTGCAAGACAGAGTGGCCAGACGCAATAGAGGTGGTTCTGTAGAAAGGTAGATATTGCTCATGTAGTGGGAGCTATCAGCATGGTCATAATGACCAAAGTGGTGACAAGAGAAAAACTAAAGTTGTGCTCAACTTCAGTGGGTCTTTAAGCTTGAAGACATGAATGAGAGCATCGTACTGCACTGATCATTGATGGAGTTGATTGATAGTGGCAAAGTCGTCAAGTGAGAGATTGTTATATATATAAGGGTGATTACTTTGTATTGAAAGTTGTCCCACATAGACTAAAAGGTGAAACCACCTCTATATCATTTCCTATAAATATAGGGTCTCTCCTATTATATTGTGTGCACAAATAGAGAGAGAGAATAAAATATATACATGCTAGTATTCTTCTTGGTGAGAGTTAGGAATAATATAAGCTTATATTATTCCGGTGATACAGGCGTGAGTATACATTATGTGTGTGCGTGTGTTTGATCTGTTGATTAATCCCTTGTAATCCTCTCTTTGATCGATAGTGAAATGGTGCTCTCAGTGGACATAGGCTTATTTTGGCCGAACCACTATAAATCTTCGTATCCGTTGTTTGGTGTGTGTTTGTGTGCATTTTCTAATTTGCAGGTACACACGGCTTCTAACAGTGTTCTTGGGCGGGTGTAAAAACCCTAACAAGTCAACCTTAAACTCTCAATCTCTCTCTTTCTCTTTTCTTTCTCTACTCTTATTTCTTTATCTCTATAACCATACACCAAACACAAACAAGCCCTAATATAACCATATATATATATTACACCATAATATATATATATTTATATATTATGCCATGTATATATATAGCCTTTTCTATATCTATCTCCTTATCCAACACAAACACAAACCCTAATTAACCATCTCACCCTCAATTTGAATTTATATCTGTAAATGCCAAGAAATGCACAACACAACAATCATCTTTTTATTAACTTTTGACTTTTCTTATATATATTTCTTTTTGGGCTTGAGGCACATTAGGGCAATACCACCTTGATTACATCACTACTTCTATTTCTTAAAGAAATACAAAAATGAAATGGGCCTAGTTACCGAAATTATAAAAATCTTATTGGGCCAACAGCCTGATGGGTCTGGTGCTTGATGGAATTAAGTACGCTTGGACATTTCCACTCTTACACAGGCCCGCTTCTTTATGATGGGCTGTCGGGCGGTTAGGCCCATTAGAGAGAAAATAGAGTGGAGAGCAAGGTACATTACCCCTGTCGGGATGACATGGAAGATCTAATTAATGCGACGGCTGTACCATCATTCAAATACTTGGAACTAACGGTCCGGGTGGCCTCGATTGGCGAGAAAGAGGCTGAGGAGGCGCACGTGAAGCGAGGTGACGCTTCGCTTCCCGAGCGCACGGCTTTTAAGGCGTTTCAGAAACTTCTATAAATACCCACTGCATATGTTGAATGTTCATTCCATTTCAAAACTTACAACTTTCAAAAAACTCTCTGCATTTGAGATTTGTGCTTATCATTGCCAGAGTCCATTCTCTTTTCCAGCAAAACGTCTAAAACCTCTTCGGGATTCATCCTAGAGTAAGTTCTCTCCTTTCAGCTTTCGTGTCTTTCTTTTCGATATGTCCGATAGTGACAATACCCAGTCGGGTAGGGACCGCCTACCCTCTTCCATGGACCCAGATGTTTCTCTTAGTTCACCCTCAGTAAAGTGGTCAGGACAGTCGGGTCTAGTCCACCAGAGGTCAATCAAAACGTCGCAGCGGTTGGGGATCCGGTTGCAGGGAGTTCGGGAGACAAATTTTATGTCGACCCCCTCCCTCCTACACATAGGGTAGAAACAGTACTAAAAAGATTAAAGGTCAAATGTGGGATACCTAATGGGGTAATCATTAAAAATTATCCTAAAAAACACGATTTCAGGAAAGGTGAGGGGGTCATGGACCATCAGATTTTAGTGTCAGCCTTCCACTTTCAGGTTCTCAGATTCCCGATTCAACCTTTCTTCCTTTATACCCTAGTCGCCCTGGGTCTGGCCTCGCTTTAGGTGGGGCCTAACTTCTTCAGGATCTTGGCTATGCTCCTAATAATTAATCGGGAGTTGGGTCTAGATTTTGCTCTGGCAGAACTCCTATTTTGTTACAAGATATAGGACCAGAAGGACTATAGGGGCTGGTACAATCTTTTTCCTTTGAGCGGGAGAAATATTTTTTATGGCACTGAAAATTCCAACAAAGGGTGGAAAGAAATAATGATCCTGGTAAGCGGGAATTGAAGGCATCCTGGCTCATCGGGATTCAAAGTCCCCAGTGAATTCGACCGACCCTTATTCCCCTCATTCAAACCATTTCATAGGGGGTCGTGCTATTGCGATCAGTGTAATGATAAGTTGGGCCTTCATGTGCTTGAGTTTCTGGGAGCACCCGACAACTTTAAAACTTCAACTTACATTAGATCCCGGTTTGAACTCCTTAAATCAAAAATTTGGGGACAGCCCCTAAGGATGTATAATAATTTCCTGACGGGTTCTAATTTGCAGGCCTTGTCAACAAAAATGATGAGAATCCCTCAAGTTGTGCTCAAAAAGAAGGCCAAGCGGGCAGTCGGCCCTCAAGCAATCGCTCTAGTACCTGAGGAGGTTCAAAACGGTCAGGGGTCTCAAAGTACTCAAATTCCACCATCTGGGACCTCTCATTCACCATCGGTGGAAAATATTCCGGTGACTTCATCCGTCTCGATGGGAAACATTTCTATTATTCCGCCCCCTCCTTCAGGAGCTGGTACAGCCGGAGCACCCTTTGTTCCTCCTCCAGGAGTCATCCCAGTTCCTGGATCCCGACTAATTGAGGGAGAGGGTAGTCTGGCAGGGACACCACATCCCCGATCAGAGGAGGTTACCCCCGATCGGTAAGTTAGGCCCCGTTTGACCACAGTGTCGTCTCCAATCATAGTGGAAGAGACCGGGGTTGCAATCGGAGAGGAGCAACCTGTTCCATGGGCGCCAAAGATTACACTTCCAGGTGGCGACTTTCTAGTTGCAGGGCATGAGACCATTGACAATGACATCGCCCTTCGGGCAATGGGTTCCCATATCTAAACACCTGCTGATCGAAATAAATTGAGACAGATCGATCGGGCAGAATTGGCCTTGACTGGTTCAGAGATCGCTATGAAGGTATTTCTTCGATATACTGTTTCCTCAATCATACTTGACATTTCTCTTCTTTATTCTTTGATCAGGCTAACACTTGTTCTTTTGACAGATGTTATACCTGACCCAAGCCTACAATGCGAAGATAGAGGAGGACACTAAGTTGCTCCACAAATCCAATGAGCTTCTGAGGCTGAAGGAGGATTCCCGGATGAAGGTCGCCACCCTGCTGTCCACAGCCAATGAGAAGCTGGTGGTTCAGACCAAGAGGGCGATCTCTACAGAGCAGCAGCTCCGGGCCGCCCAAGATAAGATTAAGGAGATGGAGGCGGTCGGGGGGGGCATATTCGCTGAAACGGAGGCCCTGATGGCTGAAAATGAGAGCCTAAAGGCTGAGAACGAGGGCCTGAGGGCTTCTAAAGTGAAGCTTGAGGAGGACAAGGCTGAAACCGAAAACCTCCTTGCACTGGAGAGGTCGATGGTGGAGATGTGTCACCGGGGTGGCAACCAGATGTACAAACGCTTCTGCGACACATCCCAGTATCGTATCGGGTTCGGTTGGAGGTCATGCTTCAATGATATGCAAAAACCCGTGGAGGAGAGGGACTTCGCCTCAGTGGAAGAATTAGACGAGATTTTGGACATCGCCCCTCCGTACGACGATCCGGTTGGAGGTCCTGACGATGTACGCTTCTGTGAGTTCATGACCAAAGCTCTCCCGGGGACGAACATTACGTCAGACTCTGACCCTCCAGTTCCTGATGGGGCCATTGTTCCTGTGAACTCTGATGCGGCTGGCACTAGTGTTGGCCCTTAGGATTTTTCATTTATAAAACTCTTTGTAAGCCTTGGCCATCGGGGCCCATTTTTGAATGGAAGATCATTGTTTTTGTTTAGTTGGCTTTTTCAATGTTTATATTATTCTGCATAGCAAATATTGTGATAGAGAATGCAACACTTGGTTTATTTTTTGCAAAATTTTGTGATATCTTCAGGATCAGTGTTGTGTCTTCGGGCACTTCAGGTCATGTGATAGACAATGCAACACTTGGTTTATTTTTTGCAAAATTTTATGATCTCTTCAGGATCAGTGTTGTGTCTTTCGGGCACTTCAGGCCATGCGATAAACAATGCAACACTTGGTTTATTTTTTGCAAAATTTTGTGATGTCTTCAGGATCAGTGTTGTGTCTTCGGGCATTTCAGGCAATGCGATAGATAATGCAACACTTGGTTTATTTTTTGCAAAATTTTGTGATCTCTTCAGGATCAGTGTTGTGTCTTTCGGGCACTTCAGGCCATGCGATAGACAATGCAACACTTGGTTTATTTTTTGCAAAATTTTATGATCTCTTCAGGATCAGTGTTGTGTCTTTCGGGCACTTCAGGCCATGCGATAAACAATGCAACACTTGGTTTATTTTTTGCAAAATTTTGTGATCTCTTCAAGATTAGTTTTGTGTCTTTTGGGCACTTCAGGCCATGCAATAGACAATGCAACACTTGGTTTATTTTTTGCAAATATTTGTGATCTCTTCAGGATCAGTGTTGTGTCTTTCGGGCACTTCAGACCATGCGATAGACAATGCAACACTTGGTTTATTTTTTACAAAATTTTGTGATCTCTTCAGGATCAGTGTTGTGTCTTTCGGGCACTTCAGGCCATGCGATAGACAATGCAACACTTGGTTTATTTTTTGCAAAATTTTGTGATCTCTTCAGGATCAGTGTTGTGTCTTTCGGGCACTTCAGGCCATGCGATAGACAATGCAACACTTGATTTATTTTTTGCAAAATTTTGTGATCTCTTCAGGATCAGTGTTGTGTCTTTCGGGCACTTCGGGCCATGTGATAGACAATGCAACACTTGGTTTATTTTTTGCAAACTTTTGTGATATCTTCAGGATCAGTGTTGTGTCTTTCGGGCACTTCAGGCCGTGCGATAGACAATGCAACACTTGATTTATTTTTTGCAAAATTTTGTTATAATATATATTTATAAGCTATTTTGCCATAGAAATGATTTCTTATTGATCAGGTGCTATAGCCATTTTACAAAAAGGTTAAAGTAAAAGCAAAATTTGGCCCTTTAAGGGAAACGTTTCAGGAGAGAGGCGTTCTGGGAGTTTGGTTCCATTCCGCCATCCACATTCCTTTGGACATGGTATGCTCCACGCCCGATGACTTCGATAATGATGTACGGGCCCTCCCAAGGCTCCCTAAGCTTGCCTACGAGTCCGATTTTTCGCCTAAGGACCATATCCCCAACCTGGAACTCTCTTCTTTTGACTTTTTGATTGAAGTAATTCCGGATGCGCTGTTGGTAGGCGGCCATCCTGATCCAGGTGGCTTCACTTCTTTCATCTAGTAGATCAAGATTTTGAGTCAGGTGCTGGTTATTTGGTCCTTCAACCCAGGCCTGGCTCCGGAAGGTTGGAACCCTGATCTCCGTTGGGATCACAGCCTCAGCGCCGTATGCCATGGCAAAGGGGGTCTCCCCAGTAGGTTGTCTGGGAGTCATTCTGTATGACCAGAGAACTTCAGGTAGTTTTTCTAGCCAGGCCCCTTTGGTTTCCTCAAGTTGTTTGGCCAGGGTGTTGAATATGGTTCAATTTGTCCTTTCGGCCTGCCCGTTCCCTTGCGGGTACCCGACGAAAGTTGTATTCTAGTTGATACCATGCTCGACAAAGAATGCTCTAACCTCTTTGTTGTCCATATTTGTCCCATTATCCATCATGATTGTCCTTGGTAGCCCGAATCTGATATTATGTGGGTCCATATGAATTTGATGACGTGGCCACTCTTGATGGTGGGGTAGGCTTCAGCCTCCACCCATTTGGTGAAGTAATCAGTGGCCATAAGGACATAAGCATTTGACCGGATCGATTTCGGGAGTGGTCCCACTATATCTATTCCCCATCGGGCGAATGGGTGTGTTACTATGGTGGGATGTAAGAACTCAGGTGGCCAATGGATAACATCTTCGTGCATCTGGCATGGCTTGCACCTTTGGATATATTCTTCGGCATCCCGTGACAGATAGGGCCAGAAGTATCCTTGGGTGAGTATTTTATGGGCAAGGGATCTACCTCCGGAGTGGTTCCCGCAAGCTCCACTGTGAATCTCCTGCATCACTGCTCTTGACTCTGATGACGTAACACACTTCAAGTAAGGACCTGAAAAGTATTTTTGATAGAGTCGTCCGTTTATAACTGAGTACCGGGCTGAATTCCTCCTGATCTTGCGAGCTTCAGCTTTATTCTCTGGGAGAGTTCCACTTTGTAGGTAATCCATTAGGGGATCCATCAAGCTGGGCTCCTATGGGATAAGCATAACTTGTTCGAGCTCTTGAAAACTTGGCCTGATTATAAAGTCCACAAGTGCAACCCGGGTTAGGTCTTCTCTGGCTGAGGACGCCTAACCGGCTAGGTGAACAACTACAGAATTCTCGCTCCTCGGGATCTGTGTGAAGGTTATTTTTTGAAAAATTTTTATTTCTTTCAACACGAGTGCCCGATAAGACTCCATTTTCGGATCCTTCGTTTCATACTCTTCCTTGATCTGTCGAATGACCAGTTGAGAATCGTTGTGCACTGCTAGGGACTGAATCTGGAGACTTCGGGCTAACCTCAAGCCAGATACGACGACCTCATATTCAGCCTCATTATTTGTGGCTGAGAATTGTAGTTGTACTGACATATGTAGGCGTGTCCCATCGGGTGTCAAGATTCCAAACCGATTCCTGATCCGGCATAGCTGGCTGATCCGTCCACAAAAAGCTTTCAGGTGTCCGGTTCAACTTTTTGGTCTGGCTCTTCAGTTTCGATTTCAAGTAAAAATTTTGCCACTGCCTGTCCTTTAATGGAAACCCGGGGTATGTACGTCAAGTCATATATGCCCAACTCGATGGCCCATTTGGAAATTCTTCCTAAGAGGTCGGGCTTTGACATAATAACCCGTAGAGGCGTGGCAGTCGGGATAATGATTGGGTGAGTTTCAAAGTAATGCCTTAGTCGTCTCTTGGCATTCACCAGTGACATAACCAATTTTTCTTGCCTGATGTATATGGTTTCTGCCTCAGCCAATGATTTGCTAGTGTAGAAGACTAGCATCTGAAGGTTCCCATCCTCTCTGATGAGGGTCGCGCTAGTCGACATAGAGGATACTACTAAGTACAGGTTTAAGACTTCATCGGGAGTCGGTGTGGATAGGATCGGGGGCATGGTCATGTACTCTTTTAACTTTGCCAGGGCTTCAGACTGCTCAGGACCCCAGATTTCTCCCTTATTTGCCTTGATTGCCTGAAAGAATGGTCTGCACCGATCAGTGAGTCGTGAAATGAATCTGTTAAGTGCGACCACTTTTCCCGTCAAGACTTGAACGTCTTTATGTGTCCGGGGCTCCTTCATATCCATCAGAGCCTTGACCTGTGTTGGGCTAGCTTAGATCCCGGTTCGGTCCACAATGTGCCCCAGGAACTGTCCGGATGATACACCAAAAGAGCATTTCTCTGGGTTAAGCTTCATGCCATGCAACCTGAGGGTGTCAAACACTTGGCGCATGTGGGCAAGATGGTCTCCCTTCTTCCTGCTCTTGACCATAGTGTCATCGATATAGGCCTCAATTATTGTACCCATCATACCCTTAAAGATCCTGTTGACCAACCTTTGGAAAGTGGCACCTGTATTTTTCAGTCCGAAGGGCATAACTTTAAAGCAATAAGTACATGTTTCAGTAATGAATGAGGTCTTTTCTTCGTCCATCGGGTTTATTTTTATCTGGTTGTATCCCGAATAAGCATCTAGAAAAGTTAAACGATCGTAGCCAGCGGTAGCATCAACCATCTGGTCGATCTTTGGCAGTGGAAAGCTGTCATTCGGGCACGCCCTGTTCAGGTCAGTAAAATCAACACAAACCCTCCATTTACCATTCTTCTTCTGCATGACCACCACGTTGGCAAGCCATTCAGGATACCTGACCTCCTTGATAAAACTAGCCTGAAGCAATCTGGATACCTCATCTGTTATAATTTGGTTCCGATGTGCCCCCATGCGCCTCTGTTTTTGCCTGATTGGTCTTACATTTGGGTCAACATGCAATGAATGCTGGGCAATATCAGGATTGATCCCCGGCATGTCTGTATGCTCCCAGGCGAAGACATCAGAATTGTCCTACAGTAATTGTGTTAGTTCTTTCAATTCAGGGTCGGTAAGATTTGTACCTGTAAAAGTGATTTTTTTCGGACTATCGGGTATAACACAGACTGGCTGTAATGGTTCGACCACGATGGGGGTACCCGGATCCCCGTCCTTTAATTGTTATTTGGAGCCTGGACTCTATTTCTTTGAGTGGGACGCCATTAGGACTTTCCCCTTCCGGATTTTCTTTAGGGTGACCGCGTAGCACTCCTTGGCGGCCACCTGGTCACCTTTGATGTCGATGGTATGGACTCATGCATCTCATGACCTGGTGAAGAGTTGAGGGCATACCTTGCATTCGGTGAATCCACCCCCTTCCCATGAGTAGATTATATGAAGGTTTGGCATCCACCACAATGAATGTCTCAGTCAGGGTCCTTTGAGCAGCGGATACCGGTAACTGGACTTCCCCAATCGGCTCAATTTTCCTTCCATCGAAACCTGCAATGGGGCACCGTCATCAAACAAGAACAATACTAATAAATCCAGGTTTCAAACTTTATTTTTCTGACTTTGGATTGCTCGATCTCCGTTGCTTCAGTTGTATGAAACACCGGAACCATAAATTGATGATTGCACTCATCAAACAGGAGCAATAGAAATCAAAACTCGGTTTTTCCAATTTTCCTTTGCTAATATGGAAAAACAGAGCTCACGATTGGATCCAAAACGGTCGAATTAGCTAGGAACGACCTTTCATTTGCTCAAATCGGACTTAAAACGGGCTCGGAATAACCAAAATAGTGATGAAGGGAAAAATAGTAATTTCCTTCAAAATTGATGACATGGCAGTCTCTAATTGGTCCACGTGTCAGCTCTAGGTCGTGACACATGGTAGTCTCTCACTGTTGCCACATGGTAATTCAGCCACGTGGCAACCCCTGGCCATGCCACGTGTCGACAGCTCCTCTTGCCATGTGGCAGTCACTCACTGGTGCCACGTGGCCACTCCCGGTAGTACCATGTGGCCGTCCTTGACTTGTGACACATGTCACCTTCTTATTAGAGACACGTGTTAGTCCTCGATTGGAGACACGTGGCACTATTTGAGTGGGCCACGTGTCAAACTCCTGTTGGGCCACGTCGCTACTAACGTGGCATCGCATGAGGCGTGTGTTGCGTGTGGGCCTTTCGCGCGCTGGAGGTTGAAGACGACTGAGGCGCGTGAGACCGAGCTTTCTCACGCGCCTCCGTTCTGGTTGCGCGTGAGGGCGCGTGCGGCGGCCTTTGTACTTGCTTTCAATGGGTGTGGCTTCCTCTCTTGATGGGCAAGCCTATAGAGTGTTTGACTTTGTGTTTTGGTGACTGAAATGGTTTGAAATAGGGTCGAAAGAAACACCCTATTTTGAACCAAATAGGCTATGATACCAATTGTTGGGCCCTACGACTCTGAATCGTCTCAAACCAAAAACACACATACACTCAAAGACAATGATTTATATGTGGTTTCCCAAAAATGGGTACGCCCACGGAGAGGTAGCTCAATATATTCACGGGATTTTCTCTTCACCCTCACACTACTCTTACAGAGCTCTCACTTGAGCTTCATTGAGCCTAATATTTACATATGTATCAGCCTCTATTTATAGGGCTTTGGAAGAGGAGAAACACAAAATGATAACAATAAAGCTTTACAGCTCTTGTTGACAACAAGACATGCATGTACCATTTTGCTTCTTCTTGATCAGCTTGGTGCATGTATGGAGGAGAGGTGGCAGGGTTGAGCTGGAGCTTGATGTTGGCAAGTTGAGGAAGCTTCTTGTAGTGTCATCCCATGCATCATCTTCTTCACTTACATCATTGCATGCATTATCACATGTATGGCCTTTACTTGAGTCATAATTCCTACAGACACCTCTTCTGTCGTGGAAACTGCTGACTCCATCGTCGAAACTACCGCACTCTTATCGTCTACAATATTATCTCTGGCATTACTTCCGTGAGGTTTAGAAGGGGGTTGAGTTTTAGTCTCTTTGGTTTTTGGCCAATTTTGAGTTTTAGTCTCCTTTTTTGGTCTATTGTGAGACAGCGAACTTGTCCCAACTGAAACCTCCCGAGGGAGCAAAAACGTGCTACACTGAAATTCTTACCTGTCGCAATTCAAAGTTTGTGCGTAATGAACCATGTTTTCTGTAGGATGAGATGTGTTTTGCCCATCGTTGAGTTTATCAGCAAAACAAGATTCTTTGGAGGGCAAGGTATCTAGACGACTTTCAGAAACATAGTCAATAACATCTAGAGAGGTGGAAGTGGATTCAATGGGTTGCAAACCCTCGTGGATATGTCATGGACTAATTGCAGCTTCACTCTGAGATTTATTTTCATTTTTGCCATGGTTCCCAACCTCAAAGCTCAGGCACCTATAGCTCTTCATGATCATGGGTGGCTCTTCCATATCCATCACTTTCTTCCTTCCCATGACAAATCGATTATCGCGGCATCCATCGGCGCTGCCTCAACGACCACTCCCACTTCCTTCAGGACACCGTCCTCAGCCTCCTCTACAGCACCACGCCCTAACTCCGACGGACACACCGCTGCTCTCACACTATCAAACCACCTCCATCATGAACTACCACTGCTCTGTTTACTGTAAACCATCGAGTACTCGAGATTTCCCTCTACCGAGAACTTGGTAATTCTATATCAAGAACTCGAAACTTCTATTTCTAGTTTTATCTTTTTCACTTCGTCTCTATCATAGTAGTCTCATTATGTACCATGTCAAATCACTATCACCAACCACCACCCTAGTCGGCTTTTTCCGACTCGCTCTCTACCCATTTTGGGTACTAGTTCTCTACCCTTTTGGGTATTCGCTCTTAACCCGTTTTAGGTTCTCTCTATCTTATTTTCCTATCTCATGAGAAAATATGATCTCGCGAAAAAAATATCAATCTGACACGTTTTAGGTCTCTCTATCTCTATTTTCTCATCTCACGGGAAAATCTCATCTCACTCGTTTAAGGAATTAGAACCATTTTGGGTACTCTCAATCTAGAGAACAATTAGTTCACTGGTTCAATTCTATCTATCTTATTTTCTCGTCTCACGAGAAAATCCAATCTCGTCATCGATCAATCATCGTTTTTCTCTCGATTGATCTTCGCCTCAGAAACAGACTCAGAATTAGAATCAGCCTCAGAATCATACTCAGCCTCAGAATCATAATCAATCGCTCGCTAGTACGAACTGATCCAAATTCGACGTTAAAAAATACTCAAAATCAGAATCCGACAACACCTGGAGGTTTGAATCACCCAGACAAAGTGAACCCCATTCGTCGTGAAGTCAAATCACACCCCGTTTGATGTCAGATTTTCAAGAATTGGTTTCCAAACTCAAGTTGGTCTCTTATTTCCCATCTTGAGTTTGAGGGGGTGTTAGAATATATTAGGGCTTAGGCCCATCAATTGTAATCCTAGGCCCATCTATTGTAATCCTAACCCATTTAGTATTAGTCTTACCTAATTTATATTAACTTGTCCCCCATACCAAGTTTACTTGTTCTCCACACATTCTCTCATATATATAAGGGTCATCTATATTTTAATCATATACTTTCAATACACAGTTTCAATATTATTTTTTCTCTATTATTCTCTTTGTTGGCCACATATTGACACCTAGAGGGGGGTGAATAGGGTCAATGACAAACTTAGAGACTTTTTCGGTTTGAATTTATTTTATCAAAATTACACTTCATTAGTGATTTAGATAATCTCTTAAGTGACTTTAACATTTCATACTTGTAATCATGCAATATTAATTTACACAATTAAATACATGCATCATTTATTCAAATAGAAGTGAAACAATTCAATTAACTAAGTGAATATGCTATTCAACTAACAATGTAAATCACTTTTCATATATATATAGATTTAATGTATAAAGTGTTATTAAACATAAAAAGGTTGTGTTGAATGTGCATTGTGTCAAACACTTGGGGTGCATATGAACATTTTATGTTATGGTGTGTTGAAGATAAATTCTATCAAACACTTGGTATGCACTTAGATTATAGATAAATTATAATCTACACCATATTTAACCAAAATAACAATTCAATTTTCTTCAACTATGCATTTTCCTAACATCGTCATTAATACACAAACACAAGCAATTTCATAGCATTTATATATAAAGCTCAAGATTTTAAATGACAATTGTTTTTAAAGTAAAGAGATAAGGGTTAGAGAAAATGCAAACCAAGGACACCGAGATTTTTACATGGTTCAACCAAATCTTTGGTCTACGTCCATGCCTTGAGAAAACCTCTCAAGGATTCCACTATCGTGTTTTTCTTGCGGTTGAAAAACAAACCCTTACATGCTCCTTCTTCCAAGTGAAGAGTCAACCTTGCTCACTTTTGCGGGTGGAGAGCCAACATTCCATCACTCTTGCTTCTGGGTGAAGAGCCGACCTTTGCTCACTCTTACGGATGGAGAGCCAACCGAATCCTCTCTTTTTAAGGTTGAGATAAACCTTTACAAAGCTTCAAAAAGCCCATCATAAGCCAAGACAACTTCTTGATCTTTCACTCACAAAGAATAGGAATTGAATTTTGAGTGTATACAACATATTTCTCAATAGATGGATGTAGAAATTCAAAGCTCACTTCCTCAAATACTTAGAGTCATAAATGAAATACCCAATTAAAAAACTCAACTCAAGTATGAAGAATGAATCACAAGAAGAAAATATGAATGATGCTCATGTGGTGATTCATGTAGGGGTTCTCTAACCAAAAATAATTTCAAAATTGATGCACAAATGGTAGATTTCTTTCATACTCCTATCCTTCTTTTTTTCAACCCATTTTTGGCTCATATATGACATATATTTAGAATATGAATCAATTATAGCCGTTTGGGGGTGTTTTGGGGAGTTTAGGAGAAGTTTGAACTCTAAACTAGCCGTTACAATTCAAAATACGGACCTTATAGTCGACTAAGGACATTGGGTAATCGACTAAGGCTTCGAAAATCCATTTCGCAGCTTTTTTTGTAACTTTCAACCTGGTGCAGTCGGCTGCCCTTTTGGCATAGTCAACTGAGCACCCTGTAATCGACTAGGAGGTTTTACCTAGTCGACTTGGCAATTTAGCTCAGTTTCGACGCAATTCACTCTTTTGGTCATAACTCGAGTTCCGTTTATCGGATTGAGATGTTCTTTAGCTTTTTGGAAAGAGGACTTTAAGATCTTGATTTTAGGCTTTTCAATCACTCCATTTAACCCATTTTAGAGTCCTATATACTCGTTTAAATGTGATGCTTCATTTCGAACTTCTAACCCACTTGACGGTTTTTCGTGAAATCTTTTAAGATTTTTCCGAAATGACTTAGACACATTCCTAGGATGTCTTAGGCCCTGTTTGGTTGGCGGTCCGGTCTCATAATGACTTTTTAGGGACCGAACCGTGTTTGGCAATGATGGTCCCCAAAAAAACGATCTCACCATACAGGGACCAGCTAGGACAATTTGGACTAAAATCAGACCCCCAATTTTGATGGTCTCAAGTGGTCCTATTTCATATTTTTAGATATTAAATGAATTAAATAATACCTAATAATAATAAATAAATATATAAATGAATTAAATAATAATAATAATAAATTAATAAAATAAATAATAAATTACATAAAACATATTTAAAAATATAATAAAAATAATAAATAATAAATAATAATAATAAATAGATATAATAATAAATAGATATAATAATAAATAAATATAATAATAAATAAATAATTCATAATAATAATAATAAATGAGTATAATAATAATAAATTAATATTAAATTAATAAAATATATATTTAAATAATTAAAAATTAATAAATAATTTATAAATTAAATGAATTAAATAATACTAAATAAATAAATAGAATATATTTATAAATTAATATATAAATTAATAAATAATAATATATATTATAAAGTGAAGAAATAATAAATAAATAAAGAAATAATTCATAAATAAATATTATAATAAATAATAAATAAATAGTAAGACCAGATCGCTTACCAAACAGATTTTTAGAAGACCACCCAGATAAGACCAGACCAGATCGCCTACCAAACGGGCCCTTAGAGACTTATTAAGGTCCTTGACATGCCTAAAGTCAATATTGAGATTATAAAATATTTTTCCAATTTAAACAAATTCTCAATATTAGACAAAAGTTTTTCATGGTTTAACAATTTTGTTAAAGGCTTTAATATGCAGCGAGAATCCATTTCAAGTGATATAAGTTAAGTTAATGGTTCTAGGACAACATCTTTGTTGAGTTCTTCCATAACTTATGAATGTTTGAACTAACTCACCCTTAGCAAAGACTATACATAGAAACGTGTCTTCAATAATGTGTGTAGTCTATTGCTAATGATACAAGGACTCAAGAATGATATGCATGGTCTTATATGCTATATGGTCAAGAGTTGAACTTTCAAATAAGTTATTTCAAAAATAACTTTACATTTAATCTAGCACTCACCCAAGAATATTTTATCCATTTATTTGATCTTCAATTTCTTTAAGCTTTGGGTTGATGTTTCCATCCTTGTCTTCAATGTCTTTTGAGTTCTACGCACCTTTGCTTAATCTTTTCATGAATTCACTAGCTCTCTTGAGTTTCAAATTAAAAATAAATAATAATATAAATAAAATATATTTATAAACTAATAAAAATAAATAAAAAATAATATAAATTAATAAATAATAATATAATAAAATATAATTATAAATTAATAAAAATAATAATAAAATAAATAATCTAAATAATAAAATAAATAAAATATATTTATAAACTAAAAAATAATAATAATAATAATATAAATAAAATGAATGAATAAATAATAATATAAATAAAATATATTTATAAATTAATATAAATAAATAAATAATAAAAATAATATAATAAATTAATAAATAATATTATAAATAATAATATATATAAAAAAAAAAAATAATATAATAAATAAAATAAATGAATAAATAATAAATTAAATAAAATATATTTATAAATTAATAAAATAAATAAATAGATAAATAAATAATAAATTAAATAAAATATATTTATAACCTAAATAAAAATAAATGAATAAATAATTAAAAATAATAATAATAAATAAATTAAATAATAATAATTAATTAATTAATTAATAATAAATAATAATGTTAACAAACATGTTTTTCTATTTATTATTTTTAAAAATAGTTAAACATTTTTATGTTATTAAACATGTATCTGTTTATTGACAATTAACAAATAAACATAATGACTTTTTATGTTTATCATAAAGGATAAATAATAAGTAAAAATTCTTACCAAACGGGCCCTTAGTTTACAATCTCTACAAATAAAATTTTATTTTTTTAGTAAAATTATGTTTAGTAATTTTAAATTGGTTTCAAATAATTTAAAACAAAGGTACTTCGTAGAATTTGTGTTTTTTTAATATTAAAATAAAGTTTTTGAGCATATTGTTTTTATACATACAAAATTTAACAAAAAACTTTACAATTTTTTTTTTGTGTGTGAAAATTATTATAACTATATTGAAAAAAAATTAAGTCAGTTTTTATTTTCTATTTTTTTTTAGGTTTTTTTTTCTTTTATTGTTGATTTTATGCAAATGAAGATAGGCTAAACTAAAAGAAAGTAAAGAGTGTCAAAAGTAGAAAAAGTACGGGCCTACTCGGTATCCATTTTTTTAAATAGGTTTTGTTTTCTGAAAACTGAAAATAAAAAAATTGTATAAAAATCATGTTTCGTTGAGTTTTTAAGAAATTGTTTTGAGAAAAATCAGTCATAAAGATTTCTGTTTTCAGACAACTCTCTTTTCCAATTCTCATAAAAATAGTTTTTGTTTTTGAAATTCTCATAAACAATTTTCACAAGAAGTAATATGACCTATTGTTTGTCAGAAGAGTTTAGAAATGGGATGACGCCAAGCACTGATATTAAATCCATCTCTCTACAAAGTCTCCTGGGCTTGGCCCAGCTCATCAATAGACCTGGGCATATTAAACCCTAATTTAAACCTATAAATCTCCTAAAACCCTAATTTGTTCTTTTGGCTAAATAAAACCCTAATTTGTTGAAGAGCACATAATTATTATTCGAGTATTATGACTGTTCAACTTATCTCACTAAATATGGTCAAATAACTAATCTCAAATTTAAACTGAAGTGCAAGATTAAAATTGTTATTCAACAAAAATTATAAAACATTTCAAAATACACATCTTCAAGTCAATCACCTGTGGTCTTTTTGAAGATGGTAGAGGTGTTAATCCAATAAATAAGTCCACGAAGGAGTGATTAGTGATTGAGAACTGCTTCTTAAACATTCTATAGCTTATTATGATTCAGAAAAAACTTAAATACTCTTCAAGTAAACACTTGATACTTTCTTTGAATGTGGTAAAGAGGTTTACTTGGTATATATAAAGAAAAATTAATATTCTACAATTTTAAAAAAACATTCTATAATTTGATATAAAACAAATAAAAAACTTTAATATTCCATGAGTAAACATGGAGGAAAATTAATGAAAAAATTATAGATTTAAGGATAAAATAGGGTGTAATTACAAATATAACTAGAGAGAAATTTTATCTATAACGAATAACTATTATAAACTTATTTACAAATTACACAAGTTGACAATAATATCCCTGAGTATGTATTATCATTTTACTTAATCAAATCTAATATTTATGGAAACCAACAAACCCTTACTTAAATATCCTACATCTATTATCCTCAAATTTGTTTTTACCAAAATAACCCCATTAATAATTCGCCCAAATTAAGAAACCGGTGAAGTTATACCATTACACCAAAGATGCGTTGGTTAAAAATAAATATTTGTGATGTACGTAATTAATTAGAATCAACTTGTGTAATCTGTAAATAAATTTACACTTTCATTGATTATTGTAAATAAGATTTCTCTCTCGTTATATTTATAAGTATATCTCATTTTGTCATTAAATCCATAATTTTTCCAAAATTAATCTAGATTAGAATAATCTTTATTATAATACTTGTAACGAATCATACTGTTTTTTATCCAAGACGTATAATAATACAGTATTTGCCAAAAGAGTAGAGACATGGGCTGAGCCCAACAAGTTAAGTGTCATCATAGGCTAGGCCCAGCAATAAACGTCAGCACCCAATATAAGCCTATATATAAATCTCTGCCTCTCCAAAACCCTAGAAAAAAGACGCTGCACTCTTCCTTTCACTCGCCGCATTACCGGAGGCCGCCACCGTCGCTGCAACAGCTACTCATCAACAATGGTTTTCTTTCTCTCTCTACCCATGTATATATATATTTATAATATCTAAACACACACATCTATATACATATGTGTATATGCATAAACTCTCTTACAGTCTCTAAAATTTCATTCATTTTCATTTGATAAAGGGGATTGATCTCATCGCCGGAGGTAAGAGCAAGAAGACCAAGCGCACTGCTCCCAAATCTGATGATATTTACCTCAAGCTTCTCGTCAAGGTCCGAATAATGCTCTCTCTCTGTATATATATGTATATATGTCTGTATATCTATATATAGAATTGTTTGGGTCGATTTAACGGTTGATTTATTAACAGTTGTACCGATTTCTGGTGAGGAGGACTGGAAGCAAGTTCGATGCGGTGATACTGAAGCGTCTGTTCATGAGCAAGACGAACAAGGCTCCTCTTTCTCTCTCTAGATTGATCCGTTACATGGAGGGAAAGGTCAGTGATTGTCTCTGGCCATGGATTTTTTGGGATTATAGATTTGTTTGAATAGTGTGTTTGTGGTTTGATTTGTATAGGAGAGCAAGATTGCTGTGCTTGTGGGGACTGTTACTGATGATATTAGGGTTCACGAAGTCCCAGCCTTGAAGGTGACTGCGCTGAGGTTCACCGAAACTGCCAGGGCCAGGATTGAGAAGGCCGGAGGCGAATGCTTGACTTTTGATCAGCTGGCTCTCAGAGCTCCTCTGGGACAAAACACTGTAATTGTTCTAACACCATTCTTTGTATTGTTAGATTTTAGTGTTTTCGTGTGGTAATTGCTAGTACTTTGTTTGATTGAATTGGGCGTGTTTCTAAAAATTATTCATATGGTTAGATGAGTGAAATGTATTGTTTGAACTGGCTTGTGCAGGGTCTACATACTGGTTTTATTGTATAGATCTAAAAGGGGTATAATGAAAATAGTGCAGCTTTGTGCAAAGTTGAAATATCTATTATTTATCTGTTAATTGCTTGATGCATGCTCATCTAATTAGAGGTATACCTGGACATCCTTAGCAGTTGCTTATATAAAACTTGATAGTATGTCATCTTAAATTTCAAAAATGAAGATGCCTAGGGAGCCTCGGAAGTGAGACTTGAGAGCTTGAGTGAGCTAGCTCTATCTGTTTATGATGCTGTTTTGCCCAATAATCAAACTGCTCAACATTGTATATAGGGAAGACAGAGTGAATGGTACTAATTCTAGCTGTAAATAAAGGATACTAGGCGCTTTGCCACTAAAAAATACTTGAAGCTATGAGAATCCTTTTTGAATAATAGTTTTTTATGGATGTCAGTCTTGCTCAGCAGTTTTATGCATCTACTCAGCATATATGAAAGATGATTGTCATGGTCTGCTCACTTGATGCAGATATGGTCTGCTTTGCACACGCTTCATGCTCACGGTTTTCAAAATGCGTCTTTTTAATTGTATCCGTGCTTCAAAGAAGTGTGGATTCCACAGCTCACTAAATCATTAATCAAAATCTTATCATCTTCTCCAGGGAAATAATTGTGGGTCAGAAAAATTGACTTTCCATCAATACACTGTATATAGTTGTAGGTCAACTATAAGCACTGTATATAGTTGTAGGTAAAATATATGCGTGAATAGAGTTACCCATGATATCATAGAATTTCTTAGTTTCCTATGTGGGTCATGTAAGCTAGGACATTGGGTCTCAAGTAGGGCAGTGTCCCGCATTGCCAAGGGGTGGAGAGAGAGGTTGTTGACAGTTATATATGAATAACTCAAAGCCGTGTAGACGCATTTTGAAACTCGTGAGCATCGAGAGTGTGCAAAGCAGACAATATATACACAAATTGGGTGGATTTGTGGCAATGCTTAATTAAACCAATTATTTAAGATATTGAGGAGAATTTCGGTACGCCTAAAAGAGAATAGAAATTGATGCTATTTGAGGAAGCCATTTGTTAAAACATAAAATATTAGTAGTGAGGGGCTCTGGGGCTTGATTCATATCTTACTTCAGCTATATTCTGGCAATTTGTAAATGACCTTTTGCCACTCAAAATTACTGACCGTGTCCCAATTCCAAGTATAAAGATGGAGTCTTTTGGTAAGAGCATGTGAATAGATATTAAATTCCAATCCCCAAGCACATGTTCAACATGGTCAAATCAGTTTGTAGGCAAGCTATTCTTACCTTATATGACACGTTTGGTTAATTAGCTTCTTGATCAAGGTTAAGTGAGCAGGCTAATTCTATTCTGAACATTGGACAGTCAAAGGCAAAGAATCAGTGTTCTAGAGAAATCTGCTATCACCTGACATGACTTTATGCGAGAACTGTAACACCTGGTTGTGCACCCAATCCAATAAGCCCATTAATGGTTGGTTAATTGGTGTAGATCGGAATCGATCATGTTCCTGGGACAGCTACCAAATTAATAAACTATGATAATTGCAAGCTTTAAAAGTTCTAAAGTAATATTTTTATCTGCCTTTACAAATAAGAAAAGAATAAGACAGGAATTTATATACGTTTTGTGAATGGTGAAAACCATTTTGTTTGCATCCTATTTGCTGAGATAAAAATATCAACAGAAAAAGGAAGAAGTTGACAAGTTTCTCATTTATCTTGCAAACTGTGTCTATTAAGATTTTACAATATTTATTTAAGTATAGGCCAGTCCATGCAGTGTAGAAATATTTAGAGTAAGAATTGATCCATAATCTACTTTTTGGTGTTATTTGCATGATGCGGCTACACGTGAACTCGAACTTGTTTTCCCGTACTTTGCAGATTGTTCTACTAAAATGGCTTCCAAAATTTTAAAGCCAAGTGATTTTTATTATTCTTTGTTTTTCTGTTAAGTGGTAAACTTATTTTTCTTATCCCCTGCCTTAACAGAATGGATGTGTGATTCATTTATTTTTATTATTTTGTTTCTTCTTTGTGGTAGCTGTGGTAGGTACTAGTGGGTAAGATATGGTTCTCTGATAAACAATTAGGAAAAATTAATTGAATTGTGCATGGAGGCAGTACCATGATGTGTCTTTTAAATCTTGCATGTTATGATACATTTAAAGAGGGACTCATATATTCCATGCCACTCATGCTTTATTTGATATTCTTTTGTTTTCATTCATCATCAAGCATGTTATCATCATGCTCGTTGTTACTTTTTCTATTACATCATGGTGGTTTTGAGGAATGCGGTTTTCTCCACTTCTTTCATCTTGAGATATATATTAATTTATTGATGATACATTAGATCTAGTTTGTTAATTTTAGTTTTAAAAAACAATGTTAGTACTGAATTTGTTGAGATGTTTTTTGACTGAGAAATTGGAAAAGTCTATCTAATACCTTGTATAGCTCATTTTCGTTGCTGCAATGAGGCAAATTCGATGTCTTCTTGGAAGTAATCTCAATTATTTATATGATGCCTGGAGATATTTCAATTAGTAGAGAGAAATTTTATTGCACGTGGTGCATATATTTTGGAGCATTCAAGTGTAGCATCTGATTCTTTGTTGATTATTTATTGTGGAACTGAATTAGATTGTGTTATTTCTTTTCTTCTTGTGAGTATAATTTCACAAATTTGTCCTCGGGGAATGTGGATTGTGTTTTTGGTGTTAAATTTGTCTACAAATTTTGACATACTATTTACTCAAAAAGAGACTAAATAACAAGGATGACGGGTGAAAATGCAGGTCCTCCTCAGAGGTCCAAAGAATGCTCGTGAGGCAGTGAAGCACTTTGGCAAGGCTCCTGGTGTGCCACACAGCCATACCAAACCCTATGTGAGGTCGAAGGGCAGGAAGTTCGAGAGGGCTCGAGGAAGGAGAAACAGCAGGGGCTTCAGGGTTTAAGTTGTTTGAATGCTCAACTTGGATGCCAGATTTTTCATTCCAATTTTGCGAGACTCATAGATGTCTGTATCAGTTGCTTATGGTTGCCTTTGTGTTCTCTAATATTTTATCGAACTATTATCAACTTGGATTTATCAATGTGTGCCTTTTAAACAGCCAATAGATTCTACTATTGATGGAAACAATGTGTTCCATATCATGCATGTCTCTGGTGGTGGTAGGAAAGGTAGTGATGATGATGCCAATGAATTGCTATACCTCTAGCTATTGAACCTTAATTATACGATCGATGTCCTGTTTTCTTTACTTTGATAATATTTGTGCATTTTCTTCCTTTATGCTTGTTTATGGAAGATGAGAAATAGTTATTTGGTGAATGAATATATTAATACAGTGTACACTGATCTCCCACTGTAGTTGTTAATCTCTTGATGTTCTTCCATTCCTCATCTCTATGGTTTTCTCTAGCTGATGTGGGTTGAGGAATGAAATCCGAGGCAATGAACTTGTTGCAATTGAATATACTGGTCCAGCTCCTATATCAAGGAGTACCTGGGCAGATCTACTATCCTTCCTTGCCACAACTTAAGGCTCTCTCTCAAACATAAGAACCATTGTTTTCTGTGTATCTACCAATTCTTGTATATCTATCTGTATGGCCAATTCCATCCCAAAATCTCAATTTTTAACATGACCTGTACCCGCAGTTTATTCCCCATCTTTGACATGAAATGGAATAAAGGAGCTTTTGAATGCCTCAAGGATTACAACGGACAATCTTGAAATTCTACACCTTGTGAAGCCACCTGAATGCACAGATGTGGGGCTCAAGTCTGTAGCTGAACATTGCAAGCTTCTAAGAAAGCTTCACATTGATGGATGGAAGCATTCTAAGAGCTGCCAGGTTTCGGATCATGGCATGAAGGCACTTGCTGGTGGTTGCCCTATTTTGGTGAAGGTGAAGGTTAAGAAATGCAGGGCAGTGACTTGCGGAGCGAGGAGGGGATCGCTGGCTGTTAATCTGGACACTGGTGAACCCGAACATCCCGATGCGAGTGCTAGTGACAGTGGTGCCCAGGAGAACAATGTAGAGCTCCCACCAGCAGTTGCTACCCAAATTGGGGCTGCTAACATTGCTTAGAGCAGTTCTGGTCGATCGTCATCGTTCAAGGCGAGGTTAGGCATCATTGTGGGCAGAAATTTAGTGACTTGCACTTTCAGAAGGTGGTCAAGCTTTGGCGGCAACAGTTGAGAGTATCATTTGAGCAGAATTTGGGAAAGCAAAAACAGTATTGGTCTGTTTTTCATTGTTTCAGTTATATTACATGCACCAGTAGCACATATTCCAAAAAGCTTTCTTTTACTCTTTTGGAATATGGTTTGAGATCGCTCAACCCAAGTGCAGGTGTCGCACAATAGTATAACTCTATGCACATCCTAAAACCCACACACATAAACCCATATGTTCTCTGTTCTTCAATCTATGCCCCTAATCTCGTCCCTGCACCAATTGGGTTTTCTCAAATTCGATTGAGTAAGCTTAGTTTATGAATCGAATACATACATATATATATATATATATATATAACTCTATAACTCTGTGCACATCCCAACACACACACACAAACTCATATGTGCTTTGTTCTTCAATCTCTGTTTTTAGTCTCTTCCTGCACCAATAGGGTTTTCTCAAATACGATCGAGTAAGCTTAGTTCGTGAATTGAATATATATATATATATATATATATATATATATATATATATATAACTCTATGCACATCCCAAGATTCCCAACACAGGCACACACAAACCAATATGTGCTCTGTTCTGCAATCAAATATATTTCGTTAAGTTATATATATGTGTATGTATATACTCCAACACAATTGCAGGCATCGAAAGAGGCGATTGTTACAGAGACAATTGGATATATTCGATGGCTTGAGGAAGAGAGAGAGAGGTTGGAGGAGCTGAAGAAGGTACAGTCGCCGCCGGCATCTTCAACACCGAGATCGTGTCAATGTAGCAACCGGAATTTTGCGTTTTCCGATGGAATGGCCTTCTTCGAGATCGAATCGTTGCCTCGGAGGTCCTGTTTGGTGACGGAGATTGTTGGGCTGTTCGCGGCGAATCAGGTGAAGGTTTTGGCGGCAAATGTGGCCTTCAATGGTGGGCCCTTGAGGATGACGGTGACAGCAGTGGTGAGTGGCGGCGATGGTGGAGTTCACACGGCGGAGAAGATCAAGACAGAGATTTTACGATTATAGTCAATTAGTATATTCTAGAATTATTTTAGTTGAGTTTTATATATATTATATATATTATGATTTTTTATTTATCTATTTTCTTTTAAGGGCTGTTTGATTGTTATTTTCATACACAAATATAGATGTACATATAAAGAAGGAAAAGGAGAGATGACAAGGTTGGTTTCCATTCTCATAGAAGCAGTTTGTATAGCTCAGTGTCCTTTTTCACTTATATTTTTTGGGGAACTTTTTCCGCTTCCATTTCTAAACAACATGAAATTAATTTAGTAACATCAGGGAATGACATCTCATTTCAGGCTCAAATTATAACATCAGGGAATAAAATTATAAATGACATCTCAATGTTACGGATTCAGATAACATCCATTTAATAACATTTCAAATGATATATGTACGTGCGGATTCTGTCAAGCTCAACAAAGGAAGAAGTCCGAAGGAAAGACCCACCCCAAATACCCATTTCCTAAATACTCTAGAATAAACCTGAGGATCAAGTTAGTAACATAAGCAATGGACAAAATGATAGTGTAAGCAAGAAAATGTTGCCCTAATGAGCTCAAAGTCTAAGAAGGGAATGTATATATACAAGGAAAAATGATCAATGAAAGGGTATTCTTGTGTTGTTCATTTTTAAGCATCTACACATTGGCGCCGTATGTGGGAAGTTTTTCTGGATCTGTGATGGCATCTTCATCTTCCAGATCTATGATCACCTTCCCATCTCCATAGCTGAGCTTGTTTCTATTCATGCTAGATCTATGATTTTATCCAGCATGACCCAGTTGTGCCGAGCCCGAAAGATGAGGAAAATTAACCAAGTGAACGAAGTCCACCATCGGGCGGGCGAAACACATATTGTTTTTTCTACTACAAACCTTCAAAACATCCAGACCCCTTACAATGACTCACTGGTTGTTACATTGATAGTAGTGAACTGCCTCGTGAAGCGAGTCATGATTGACTCGGGAAGCAGCGCCAACATCATCACCAAGTGGGCATTCGAGAAACTTGAGATAGATCCAAGCGAAGTTGTGACCTCTCGAAGCCCTATTGCAGGATTTGACGGGAAGCATGTCGAACCAATCGGGGAAGTCCAACTACCCGTATCTGCTGCTTAAATGACCCTATTAGAAACTTTTGTCATAGTGGATGTGAAGCCATCATATATCTGTTCATAGGAAGAGGATGGATCCATCGGATACAGGGGGTACCATCAACCCTACATTAGATGATGAGGTGCATAGGCCCGAACGGGTTTGATATCATCGACATCAAAGGAGATCAGGTGGCTACAAAGGAATGTTATGTCGTTACCCTAAAGGAGATCAGAAAAGAGAGAAATCCGAAGGCAATCCACACCGAGGATCCGGGGCCAAACCCCAAATATCAATTACAGGAAAAGGATTGGGGTACCCTAGTTGTGATCGAGCCTTTACAACCAATATCCGTCAGACTCGATAAGCCCGAAAGAGTAACCTATGCAGGTATAAACCTTACTGATTATGAATTAAAAGAACTGACCCAATTTTTGCAGAACAACTCCGATGTCTTCGCATGGGGACACACATATTTGCCCGATATTGATCCCACTATTGCCCAACACTCCCTACATGTCAGCCCAAATGTAAGGCCAATCAAGCAGAAGCAGAGGCGCATGGGGACCCACCGGAACCAAATCATAGCGGAAGAAGTATCCCGATTGCTCCAGGCTGGGTTTATCAGGGAAGTGAAATACCCTGATTGGCTTGCCAATGTTGTAGTTGTCCAGAAGAAGAATTTGTAGGTGGAGAGTTTGTGTTGATTTTACTAACCTAAACAGGGCATGCCCGAAGGATAGCTATCCATTGCCAAAAATTAATCAGATGGTGGATGCTACCGCTGGCTACGAGCGATTAACTTTCCTTCATCAACGAAATAGGTACTTACTATTTTAAGAATGAACCCGAACGATGAGGAAAAGACATCCTTCATCAATGAAATAGGTACTTACTATTTTAAAGTTATGTCTTTCAGACTGAAAAATGCAGGTGATACTTTCCAAAGATTGGTAAACAGGATCTTTAAGGGGATGATGGGCACCATGATCGAAGCTTACATCGACGACACTGTGGTCAAAAGCAGAGATAAGGGAGACCATCTGGGACATCTACAACAAGTGTTTGACACCCTTAGGAGACACAGAATGAAACTCAACGAGAAATATTCCTTCGGTGTGTCATCTGGACAGTTCCTGGGACACATTGTGGACCGGACTGGAATTCAGGCTAGCCCGACTCAAGTTAAGGCCCTGATGGAAATAAAGGAACCCCGGACATATAAAGACGTTCAAGTGCTGACGGGAAAAATGGTTGCCCTTAGCAGATTCATCTCAAAACTTACCAATCGATATAAGCCATTCTTTTAGGCATTAAAGAAAAGGAAGGGAGAAGTCTGGGGTCCTGAGCAATTCGAAGCCCTCACAAGATTGAAGGAATATATGGCCAAGCCCCCAATCTTAGCCACACCGGAACCCGATGAAGTCCTGTACTTTTACTTGACGACGTCCGCTATTTCAACCAGTGCAACCTTCATTAGGGAGGATGGGAGCTTGCAGATGCATGTTTTCTATACTAGTAAATCCTTGGCAGAGGCTGAAACTCGGTACAACAGACTGGAAAAGTTGGTGCTATCATTGGTAAACGCAAAAAGACGGCTCAGGCATTACTTTGAAACACATCCAATCATTGTCCCGACCTCCACTCCTATCCAGGTCATCATGTCAAAACCTGATTTTTTCGGCATAATCTCCAAGTGGGCCATCGAATTAGCCCTATATAATATAACCTACGTACCCCGGGTCTCCATCAAGGGTCAGGAAGTGGCAGACTTCTTACTTGAAAAGGAAATCGATGAGACCGATAAACAGGACAAGCCATATACCTGTAAGCTATTTGTGGACGGGTCAACTAGTTTAAACGGGTCAGGGGTTGGCCTTGAGATCCATACGTCCGATGGTACTCGTCTCCATATGTCAGTACGACTGCAGTTTCCGGCTACCAATAACGAAACCAAGTATGAAACGATAGAATCTGGTTTACGATTAGCCAAAAGCCTTCAGATCCAGATCCTAACAGTGCACAGTGACTCCCAATTGGTCATTCGGTAGATCAAAGGAGAGTATGAAACAAAGGATAAAAAAATGGAGTCTTATCGTGCACTCGTGTTAAAGGAAACAAAGTACTTTTAGAAAATAACTTTCACCCAAATCCCAAGAAATGAAAACACTGTAGTTGACCACCTGGTCGGTCAGGAATCCTCAGCTGGTGAGGACCTCACCCGGGTTGTGTTGGCGGATTTCCTGGCCAGACCAAACATTCAAGAACCCGAGCAGGTAATGTTTTATCCTGTGGGAACCTTGCTGGATGGATTCCTTGGCAAATTACCTTAGGCACGGGGCCCTCCCTGAGAACAAAGCTGAAGCTCACAAGATCCGGATGAATTCAGTCAGCTACTCAATCATAAGGGGCAACTGACGGGTTGAGATTTGATGATATTGTGTCGTTGTTTCACCACACCCCGATCAACAAGAATTTATACCTACTAATATTTTACTTAAAATAGTATAGCAATAAGTAGGGTCGAACCACTCTCAACTTGGAACTCGTTTTGAGACAAGGATCCAAAACTTTACTTTTCGAGATAAAAAGAAAATTACTTAAAACAACTCTTGAATTTTTTAATAGTAAACTAAAATAACTAGATAAAATTATCAAATGGTGGAAAAAATCTCAAGGGAAAAGAATCCACCACCCGGGTCTATACAAATAATGGTATATATTTCTATTGCAAATTCTCCTCCAACCTATTAAACATAAACATAGATATTAGTAGGCATTCCCCGTATTTCCATTAATTGGTAATCACGAAGAATCCTCCCTCTAATGTTTTGGTTTAAATAAATTGTAAATAGTAGTAGGCATTCCCCGTATTTCCATTAATTGGTAATTACGGGAAATCCTCCTTCTATTTTTTTAGTGTCCAACCTCTATTGTAAGGTTTTTGTTCATTGAGATTCATATAATGAATACTCTCGGGACGAGAATTAAACAATACGAAATAAAATAAAAATTATTTATATCTTACCCATGGTGGCTTCATCACCCCCTTGAGAAGAGTTTTAAGCTAGCATGTTGATAAAAAATTGATACAAGGTAATAGAATAAAATTCCATTGATAGAGCAAAAATTACACAAAATATGAAAATGGTACAAAAATATTCTAAGCTCTCATTCCTCAACTCACCATCCTCCTTCTGCAACTCTAATTTGCGAATATTTATAGGCCTATTGCATACTGATGGATTTAATTTTACATTAACTCTCAACCACTTCTCTCACCAACCCTCTCTCTCTCTCTCTCTCTCTCTCTCATATTTAATATTCCTCCCACCAACTCACCAACTCTCTCATAAATATATATATTTTTCTTTCTTTTACACACATACACACGTACACTTACACACACATATATATATATGCATTTATTACATTATCCCCCTCCAATTATTTCTTTTTCTTCATTTTCATCATTCTTGCTTTCTTTTTCTTTTCTTTTGTAAATCAACCCCTGCATGAAATAAAAATATATATATATTAGGACATTATGCTAGATAAATTACTCTATTTTGTGCACTTATCAAATTACCCCCAAACAAGCTTTTGCTAGTCCTCTAGCAAATAAGGGAAAAAAAAAATAGATAAGTTCACAAAAATGATATATTATTGAAGTTTAACTAAAGATGTGCCACTTTCGCAGGCTGCATTCGATTGCATTTACCGTATGCAATAAGGCCTTAAACCCCTAGGTTACCCTAGTGGACGAGCAATAGCCTCGTGAGGGTTTACAGTGAAGATACCCACAAACTTCTTCATTTTCACGCATTCATGCATTCACACACTCATTAATTAAGCCATGATACAATATATAAGATAATATGAATGCAAATACTCCCACTCACTACCGAACAATAACTATCTCAAGTTAATGATATGAACGGTCCCCACTAAAGTAAATAACTTCGTTTCTCTCTACTCCCAATCTAGACAACCTTCCGTGTTTTTGTGAATATTCTACTATGGTATGTTAATCTCTCTTTTTCTACTTCATTGATCAAACTTTGCCATTTTTCGTAAAAATTCATTCTTTCCATCATTCCACATTTATCCATTTTTTTTATCTTTCTAAGCTCCGGACTTTCCAGCGAGGATTTTTAGTCCCGACCAACTGGGCCCGAGCTTCTTCCATAGGATTTATGCTCATTAGTTTTCTCCCCTTTTTACGCGAGCAGTGATATTGGTGATACCAAGGCCCGGTTACTCAGATCGAAGAACTACTTTTTGCATTTCTTTCAAAATAAATTTTTAAATTTTCTCCATTCTATCTCCCCTTTTATAGCGGCAAAGCTATTTTTTCAACTGCATAGTCAAAGATCAACTATTTTTCCCATAGTGAATGTGTGCATGTGCTTATAGGTCAAAGTTGTCATTTTCGGTTTCAATTTCACTAATTCATTTACCTATGTAAAACCACATCACTTCACTAACTCAATCTAATCATCACTCTCATGAGCGGGAATATCGCATCACATACTACTGATACATCATAAACACAAACTTAATCAACTTATAATGTAAAACACTTATGCATAAAAACAAAGAATTTTTTTTTTTTTTTTTTTCAAACTCTATTTGATTAAATAGATATCCACCCCCAAACAAAAATAACACTGTCCCTAGTGTGTGAAAATACATCTAAGAGACAAATTGGAACAAATTACCGCAATTGAGGTGGAGGTTATGGAGTAGAGTCCCTGCAAAGATTCTTGGCAAAAGAAAAGTCAAGTGATTGGAAATATTATGACAGACTTTACCCCCAAACAAAATCGAAACATACCGAAATAGAGTGAGAAAGAAATTTTGTAAAAAATATTTACACAACAAACTGGGCTGCCTCCCAGTAGCGCTAAGTTTAACGTCATCAGCCAGACGTAAGGGATGTGCTACCCCTAAATGGATCAGTCCGAATAAATCGGATCAAAGAGGAGAATTTCCTCAGTTTCAGAAGCTTCAAGTTCTAGGAAAGGCTTGAGGCGATGAGCATTGACTTTAAACAACTGTCCAGTCTTAGGGTCTTGTAACTCAATGGCACCATGACTAGAAATGTGATGGACATAATACGGGCCTGACCAACGTGACTTTAACTTTCCAGGAAACAATTGAAGACGGGAGTTATACAAAAGAACCTTTTGTCCTATGAAAAACTCTTTTTTTAGAATGTGTTTGTCATGTTCCATTTTAGTCTTAGCTTTATAAAGTCTTGAACTCTCATAGGCATCATTTCTAATTTCTTCTAACTCATCAAGTTGAAGGGTCCTACGTTGACCGGCTTTATCATAGTCAAAGTTCATGGCCTTGATAGCCCAATAAGCACGGTGTTCGAGTTCAACAGGCAAGTGACAGGCTTTGCCATAGACCAATCGATATGGGGACATTCCTATAGGGGTCTTGTAAGCAGTTCGGTATGCCCATAACGCATCCTGGAGTCGAAGACTCCAGTCCTTCCTTGTGGGGTTAACAGTTTTCTCTAAAATCTGCTTAATCTCCCTATTGGATACCTCAGCTTGACCATTGGTTTGAGGATGATATGATAGGGCCACTTTATGGTTGATTCCATATTTGGACAACAGGTTGCCAAAGACTTTGTTGCAAAAATGTGAACCATTGTCACTGATTATGGCTCGAGGTGTTCCAAATCGAGGCAAAACCTGGTCTTTGAAAAATTGCACCACAACTCTATGGTCAGCTGTTTTGGTGGCTAAAGCTTCTACCCATTTTGACACATAATCAACTGCTAGAAGGATGTAGAGATTACCAAACGATGATGGAAATGGTCCCATGAAATCAATACCCCAGACATCAAAGATTTCAACGACGAGAATTGATTGTTGAGGCCATTCATTTCTTTTGGTAATCTTACCGAGCAATTGACATTTATGACAAGCTAGACAGTATGTGTGGGTGTCTTTGAAAAGGGTTGGCCAATAGAATCCTGATTGCAAGATTTTTGCAGTAGTTCGTTTGGAACTGAAATGGCCACCACAGGCCTGGTCATGACAAAAGGAAATGACAGACTCTTGGTCTACCTCAGGAACACACCTACGAATGATCTGATCTGGACAATATTTAAACAAGTAGGGGTCATCCCAAAAATATTCCTTAGCCTTGGCCAAAAACTTATCTTTCTCTTGCTTGGACCAGTTGGAAGGAATTTGACCAATCACAATATAATTGACAACATCAGCATACCATGGTGCATGAGATATCTCAAATAATTGCTCATCAGGAAAATAATCAGAGATTGGAATGGAGTCACTAGTGGATTCAATAACTAGACGGGACAAATGATCAGCGACTACATTCTCAGAACCTTTCTTATCTCGAATCTCAAGGTCAAACTCTTGAAGGAGTAAGATCCAGCGAATCAACCGAGGTTTTGCATCAGATTTGGACAAAAGATGTCTTAACGCTGCATGATCTGTATAGATGATGACCTTAGATCCAATCAAATAAGATCGAAACTTCTCAAAGGAGAACACGACGGCTAGCAACTCTTTCTCAGTGGTTGAGTAGTTGATTTGGGCATCATTTAAGGTTTTGCTAGCATAGTATATGACATGTCGTGCTCTATCCACTTTCTGGCCTAAAACAGCACCTACTGCATAATCAGACGCATCACACATAATTTCAAAAGGTAAGGTCCAATCAGGTGAGCGAATGATAGGTGCAGTAGTGAGTGTGGACTTCAAGTGCTCAAAGGCGGACTTACAGGCATCAGTAAACTCAAATTGGGCATCTTTAGCGAGAAGATGAGTCAAAGGTCTAGCTATCTTACTGAAATCTTTGATGAAGCGCCTGTAGAAACCGACATGACCTAGGAATGCTCTAATATCTCGAACAGATTTAGGGATAGGTAGATTGGAGATTAGATCAATTTTGGCTTTGTCGACCTCAATTCCTACACTAGAGATATTATGACCTAGGACAATTCCCTTTGTAACCATGAAATGACACTTTTCCCAGTTAAGTACCAAGTTAGTGTCACGACAACGTTGAAGTACGAGAGAAAGATGGTCCAGACATTGCTCAAATGATGATCCAAAGACAGAGAAGTCATCCATGAAGATTTCTAAAAACTTTTCAACCATGTCACTAAATATACTCATCATACACCGCTGAAATGTAGCTGGGGCATTACACAAGCCGAATGGCATACGACGATAAGCGAATGTACCGAATGGACAGGTGAAAGTTGTCTTGTCTTGGTCATCTGGGTGGACAGGAATTTGATTGTAACCAGAATAGCCATCTAAAAAGCAATAGAAGGCCTGACCAGCTAATCTCTCTAACATTTGGTCGATGAAGGGAAGTGGAAAATGGTCTTTCCGAGTCACACTATTCAGTTTCCTGTAGTCTATGCAAACTCGCCATCCAGTTTGAATGCGAGTAGGAACTAGCTCATTGTGGGCATTGGACACAACAGTGATGCCAGACTTTTTTGGAACAACCTGGATTGGGCTCACCCACTGACTATCAGAAATCGGGTAGATGATATCAGCGTCAAGAAGTTTGATAACTTCTCCACGGACAACTTCCTTCATATTGGGGTTAAGTCTCCTTTGAGGTTGCCTACAGGTTTTCGCATTATCTTCTAAGTGAATGCGATGTTGCACCACTAGAGGACTAATGCCTTTGATATCATCAATGGACCATGCTATGGCTTCCCTATTTGTCTTAAGAACCTCGAGTAATTGGGACTCTTGTTGCTCAGTTAACTCAGAAGATATTACCACTGGAAAAGTCTCAAATTCACCAAGATACGAATATTTTAAGGACTCGGGTAAATGCTTTAATTCTATCTTAGGTAGTTTCTTTGCATGTTCAGATTCAGTGGTAACTGGTAAAGACAATGATTCAAATTTGGATTTATACTTGGGGGCTTCAAAGGGTGGAGCAGAGCTTAGCAAATCATTGATTTGGCTAATATAATTAGCCTCATCAAAACTATCACCAAAATGGGCTAAACACTGCTGAAGTGGATCCTCAGGATAAGAGTGGTTAAAGGTGTGGGTGGTCAATGAATCAATAAGACAAACTTCCTCAACAGATTCTGATTCAATGGGTTGTTTCATCAAATTAAACACATTGACTTCCACTTTCATGTTCCCAAAGGTTAAGGTCATGCTACCATTTCTACAGTTGATCAAAGCATTGGCTGTGGCTAAAAATGGTCGACCTAAAATGATTGGAATTTGCTTCCCTTGAGTTGGCTGAGTGTCTAGCACAATGAAGTCTACGGGGTAATAAAAATCATTAACTTTGACTATCACATCCTCAATGATACCCCTTGGAATTTTTATGGATCGGTCAGCTAACTGAATTCTAACGTCAGTTTTCTTCAAATCAGTCAATCCTAAATCCAAGTAGACTGAATACGGTAGCACATTGACACTGACACCAAGATCTAATAAAGCCTGACCTTCAAAATTTTCTCCTATCCTACAAGTGATAGTGGGACTACCAGGGTCTTTGTGTTTAACCACAGCTTGGTTTTGTAGGAAAGAGGAACAATGTTGGGCCATGAAGGCTTCCTTAGGAATATTGGTTTTCCTCTTGACTAAGTCTTTAATGAATTTTGCATAAGAAGGAATTTGCTTAATAGCAGTGAGAAATGGAATGTTAATCTGGAGATTTTGAAAAATCTCTAAGATTTCATTGTATTGAGAATCCTTCTTATTGTTGACTAGTCTAGAGGGAAAGGGTGCACGTGGAACAACCGGCTTAGGAATAACCTCATCAAGCTCAGGATCTTGATCCTTTTTGGATTTTGGGGAATTGGGTCGAAGAGATTTGGATTGTTCATTTTCATGACTGATGGGTGGCTCAACCTTATTATCAATTTTCTTTCCTGACCTCAAGGTAGTGATAGAATTGACATGGTCATTTGAGTGGTTAGAATTGGAAGTGGTCCCTATGTGATTAACTCCTTTGCCTTTTGGATTGATTTCGGGTTGGCTCGGTAATGTACCCCTTTGTCTTTCAGACAGAGCTGCAGTGAGTTGACTCAACTGATTTTGGAGAGACTGCTGAAATTGCAGTTGATTTTGAGTCAAGAGATCAAAGTTATTTTCTAACTTTTGGAATCTCTGATTGGAATGCTTATTGGATTGATCAAGATTAAGGGCAAGCATTTTCAAAGTGTCCTCATAATTGGAAGTATTATGGACCGGTGGGACAGGAGCATCATAGTTGTTCATGGGATCAACGGCTAAATCCCGGCTGGGATTGAATTGGTTATTCCTGGGGAATTGATTTTGAGGAATGATTTGTCCTTGAGGTGGAGGTGGCCTATTGGAGTTACCTTGAAAACCGGATGGACCACCTAAGTTTTGTGGAGGTAAATTTTGCCTCCATGAAAAATTAGGGTGGTTTCTAGTATCAGGATGGTAACTTTGGCTAAATGTGTTAGGCAATGGTCTCCTAAAGGTATTGAAAGCACAAACTTGCGCATCCGAAGGTTCAGATGTACAATAGACCGGACATTCCTCTATGGGATGAGATAAACCAGAACAAACATTACATTGTGCAGGGGTAGAGATTAGGGCAAATGCATCAAACTTTTTGCTTAAGTCTTTCACTCCATCAGCAAGATTTTGCATCACAGACTTTAACTCATTTTCAGGTTTGATCTCATAAAAACCAGGTTTTCTATTCATTTGATCATTCCTAGAAAAATCATTCTCACTTTGGTTCCAACTCCAATTTTGGGCATTTTCAGCTAGTTCCTCCAAAAATATATAGGCTTGGTCAGGGGTTTGGGCATTGAACTTTCCTTGGTGCATTGACTCAATCATGGTTCGGTTCATAGGTGAAAGTCCCTTATAGAAGAAATGGACTAACTGTGCTTTATCAAAGCCATGATGTGGGCATTTGAGGAGCAAGTCATGAAATCGGTCCCAAGTTTGGTGGAATTGTTCTTCAATTTTCCCTCTAAAAGTACTAATGGCATCTCGCATTGATTCGGTCTTTTGCATGGGATAAAATTTACTCATGAATTTTCTTGCAAGTTCATCCCATGATCTAATGGAGTTGGGTGGAATGGAGTTTAGCCACGAAGCAGCTTTATCTTCTAAGGATAGGGGAAAAAGACGCAGTTTGACACCCTCTTCATTCAAATTTTGATTTTTGAATGTGTTGCATATTGTCAAAAACTTCCCTAAATGGATATAGGGTTGTTCACTTTCGAGTCCATGGAATTTTGGCAACATATTGATTGTGGCAGGTCTAATCTCAAACTGGGGTGCATCATTCTCAGGTAGAACTATGCAATTGGGTGGGTTGGCTGTGATTGGGGCAAAATAGTCATTAAGAGTTCTTGGTGCAGCCATTGATGAATTATTGGTGGTTGACAGATATAACAAGGGAATTGATTTTTCTTCTAAATCAATTAGAGACAGATCACTAGGAAACCTGACTAGACGCTTGTTAACTCGCAACCACTGGGGCATAAACAAAAAGAAACCTAAAAGGGCTAGATGAGGAACAAATCACACAAAATTTTTGGTTTTTTTATCTTGAGCTTAAATTCAAAGGTGGTGAATTTTTAAATCTAATATTGTAGAGAATTAATAGGATGATGTCCAAATTAATTCTCTCCTAATTAGACAGCTCCTACTCTAATCCAGATTAAGTCGATAGATTACCAGTTAAGGATCATCAAACTAACAACGGAGTAGTTCCCAGGAAAGTGTGGCGAGGCACGTGGCCTGCTTAATGCCGAGTCAACCTCACTTTCCTAGACAGACCTACCGTTTATCAATTTGATAATGACTCACTGGAGTGACTACCAACCGCTTCCTTCCTAGAGGGCCTATGAGCTCGTAACCCTAAAGTGGCTGATTGCTAATGAATTTTAATCAAATCCGGCTCATGGTTTAACAAATGCAAGGAATTTTTGTGATTTGTGGGTCACGGAGACGGGTGATGAAATCCCGACCGTATCTTGTGGGAATTTTGCCCTTAAGTATCTTATGCAAAATGCTAATTAAAATATGCACAAGCAATACAAGAATAAAAGAAAATAAGAAAGAAATATTCAAAAAAAAAAAAAATCTTTTTATTTTATTTTTTATTTTTTAATTTTATTTATTTATTTTTTGTTTTATGAAAATAAGCTAAATACAAATAACGGGAGCCTAAGGTAACGTCTAATGTTATTCTACCCTAGAGGTCGCATGCAAAATTTTTACCTATTCTAGGGGAAAATAATAATAACAAGAGTATAAAAATATGGAACCTGGATGACGACCCGGTACTGTAACTCCTGCAAATAGAAAACAACAAAAATAAACAAGTAAGTAAAAAAAAAAAAAAAATGAAAATAAAATTGAGTGAATAATAAAAATAAGAAGAATTAAACTAATCTAATTTTTATTTTTTTATTTGTTATTTTTTTGTTTCTTTTATGGGTGGGTTTGATTATTTTGAAAATAAGTAGGGAAGCAAAAGTAATTTTCAAAATGTTATTGCATACAATTCAAAAGTGAGCGGCTGGACCTTTATTTATTTTTTTTATTTTTTTTTAAATGGGCCCACGATAATGAAAGGGGAAGAAAATTGTGCTAAATGAGGGTCGGCTTTGATTCTGAAAGTCACTTACACAGATGAGGGTTTTTTTTTTTTTTTTTTTTTTTTTTTTTTTTAACTTGTCAAAAGTAGGAGCTGCAAAAGTAACCTACTTTGACTTTTGTGTAACTTAAATTTATTTATTTATATATATATATATATATATATATTTTTTTTTTTTCTATGAAAGGGCCCACGAAAAGGAGTGTCGGTTGTGATTTTGTGAATTTTTTTTTTTTTTTTTTTTTTTTTTTTTTTTTAATAGAATAAATATATCAGATTGTTAGTTGCTAAACATTTGGAAGTGACTGTAACCGTGACAGAACCACAATAGATAAACAAAGCTTTAGAATTGAACAAAGAGAGAGAAAAAAATTAGAACTGAACCACTGTCCAGTATACGTTTTTTTTTTTTTTTTTTTTTTTTTTTGGTACTCAAATGATGACTTACACAGCTGGAATCTACTGTAGTTTTGCAAATTTTTTTTTTTTTTTTTTTTTTTTTTTTGTTTTAAGAAAAGGGCCCACCAAAATGAATGCCAAAAAAAAAAGTTCAAAGCCTAATCTATACTAAAGTTACTGCAAAACTTAACATATATGTAAAGCTAACATGAAAGACAAAAGTGGCACACAAGACAAAAGTGTCAGTTTTGAAAAAGCTTTTTTTTTTCTTTTTTTTTTTTTTTTTTTTTTTTTTTTAAAACCTTGTCAAAAGGACTACCTGCTACGTTTGACTTTCACATAAATTATTATTTTTTTTATTTTTTATTTTTTAAACTAACAAAATGTCACAAAATAGAGAAGAAAAAAAAATAATAATAAAGAAAGGGAGGGATAGAAAGGTCGGGTGGGTTCCCGAAGAATTAGAGTGGAGGATCTTTGATTCCGAATTCTTAGTGTTGAAGCGGCAACGGCGCCATTTGACGGGTTGAGATTTGATGATATTGTGTCGTTGTTTCACCACACCCCGATCAACAAGAATTTATACCTACTAATATTTTACTTAAAATAGTATAGCAATAAGTAGGGTCGAACCACTCTCAACTTGGAACTCGTTTTGAGACAAGGATCCAAAACTTTACTTTTCGAGATAAAAAGAAAATTACTTAAAACAACTCTTGAATTTTTTAATAGTAAACTAAAATAACTAGATAAAATTATCAAATGGTGGAAAAAATCTCAAGGGAAAAGAATCCACCACCCGGGTCTATACAAATAATGTTATATATTTCTATCGCAAATTCTCCTCCAACCTATTAAACATAAACATAGATATTAGTAGGCATTCCCCGTATTTCCATTAATTGGTAATCACGAAGAATCCTCCCTCTAATGTTTTGGTTTAAATAAATTGTAAATAGTAGTAGGCATTCCCCGTATTTCCATTAATTGGTAATCACGGGAAATCCTCCTTCTATTTTTTTAGTGTCCAACCTCTATTGTAAGGTTTTTGTTCATTGAGATTCATATAATGAATACTCTCGGGACGAGAATTAAACAATACGAAATAAAATAAAAATTATTTATATCTTACCCATGGTGGCTTCATCACCCCCTTGAGAAGAGTTTTAAGCTAGCATGTTGATAAAAAATTGATACAAGGTAATAGAATAAAATTCCATTGATAGAGCAAAAATTACACAAAATATGAAAATGGTACAAAAATATTCTAAGCTCTCATTCCTCAACTCACCATCCTCCTTCTGCAACTCTAATTTGCGAATATTTATAGGCCTATTGCATACTGATGGATTTAATTTTACATTAACTCTCAACCACTTCTCTCACCAACCCTCTCTCTCTCTCTCTCATATTTAATATTCCTCCCACCAACTCACCAACTCTCTCATAAATATATATATTTTTCTTTCTTTTACACACATACACACGTATACTTACACACACATATATATATATGCATTTATTACATTATCCCCCTCCAATTATTTCTTTTTCTTCATTTTCATCATTCTTGCTTTCTTTTTCTTTTCTTTTGTAAATCAACCCCTGCATGAAATAAAAATATATATATATTAGGACATTATGCTAGATAAATTACTCTATTTTGTGCACTTATCAGCAACTCTATCGGAAATCATTCTCAGGTCTGTACTTAAAATGTGTAACCCCCTCTGAAGCAAGAGTAGTGATGGAGGAAATCCACAACGAGTCCTGCGGGAACCACTCTAGAGAAAGATCTCTTGCTCACAAAATACTCTCCCAAGGTTACTTTTGGCCTTACCTATCACGGGACGCCAAGGACTATGTCCAAAGGTACAAAACATGCCAAATGCATGGAGATGCTATCCATCGGCCACCAAAGTTCCTACACTTGACCGTGGTCCTGCATCCCTTCGCCTTATGGGGAATGGATATAGTGGGCCCTCTCCCGATAGCAATACGGTCAATCACCTACGTTCTGCTAACCACTGACTATTTCACGAAATGGGTAGAGGCCGAAGCTTATCCTATAATTAAAAGCAACCACATCATCAAGTTCATCTGGAGCTACATAATATGCAGATTCGGGCTACCGAGAACAATTATGATGGACAATGGGAGAAATTTGGACATCAGGAAAGTAAAAGCCTTTTTCACCGAACGCGGCATCAATTAGAACACATCTTCGGTTGGGTACCCGTAAGGGAACGGACAAGCCAAAAGAACAAATCAAACCATCTTCGACACTCTTGCAGAAAAGCTCGAATAGGCTAAAGGAGCCTGGTTAGAAAAACTACCCGAAGTACTCTGGTCGTACAGAACGACACCCCAGTAGCCCATCGGGGAAACGCCTTTCGCCATGGCATACGATGCTGAAGTTGTGATCCCCATCGAGATAAGAGTTCCAACCCTTAGGAGCCAGGCTTGGGAAGATGGCCGGAATAACCAGCATCCGACTCATGATCTTGATTTGCTGGATGAAAGGAGAAAAGAAGTAGGGATCAGGTTGGTTGCTTACCAACAGTGCATCCGAAATCATTGCAATCAAAAAGTCAGAATAAGAGAATTATAGGTCGGGGACATGGTTCTTAGACGAAAGTTTGGGCTTGTGGGCAAGCTTAAAGAACCTTGGGAGGGCCCATACACCATCACCGAAGTTATCAGTCGCGGGACATATCGCATCCGAAAAAATGAATATGGTAAAATGGAGCCAAACTCCCAGAACGTCTCTCACCTAAAGAGGTACTACCCGTAGTGGACCAATTTGATTTTATCTTAACTTGTTCGCTTATTTCTGTAAAAAAGCATCAGTGCCAACTCAATCAAATTGGCATCGATAAAATTGTCTTTTCTTGGTAAAAATGGCTTACTGTTACAAAAATTAACTAAGTGTTGTTATGTCTCTCGCATGACCTCAAGAGCCCGAAAGACAGCACCGATCCACAAGTGATCAAAATTTCACAAAATTAATTAAGTGTTGTTATGTCTCTCGCATGACCTCAAGAGCCCGAAAAACACAACACTAATCCACAAGTGATCAAAATTTCACAAAATTAACGAAGTGTTGTTATGTCTCTCGCATGACCCCAAGAGCCCGAAAGACACAACACTGATCCACAAGTGATCAAAATTTTATAAAAAATGACCAAGTTTTATGACACCACTCGCATGGACTCAAGAGCTAGAAAGACATAAAAGTGACCACAATATCAAAAAGCAAAGAAAATATTCGTTGATTCTGTTCTAAAAATATCCCAAGATTTATATTAGATATGGGCCCCAGTGGCCAAGGCTTACAAGAACAAAATTTCCAAACTAAGTCTTCTGCCCCTTGTACCTAAACTCAGGTCCAAACTCTTCAATCATGTCACTGGCCCTGGTAATAGCCCCCTCTTGAACACTTGAATCTGTTCGAGAATGATCAGGCTGAACAATGGAATCAGGAACCAGAGCCAATTCAGATGAGGCCGAGCCAGGGACAGGATTAGACCCTGGAAGGGGTTTGGTCAAGAACTCGCAAAAAAAAAAGGTCGTCCGGGCCGACTTATGGATCGTCATATAGATGGGCTATGCCAAGGGATTCATCCGATTCCTCCACTGAATTGAAATCTCGCTCCTCAACAGGTTTTTGAAGGTTCAAGAAGCATGGCCTTTAACCATACTCGACCCGGTAGTTGGAAGTATCTATGAAGCGCGTGTACATTTGATTGTTACTCCGATGGCACATCTCTACTGTGGACCTCTCCACTGCCAGTAGGTTCTCAGTTTCAACCTTCTCCTTGAGAAGCTTTTGATTTGAGGCCTTCAGGGTCTCAGTCTGGGCCAACAACTCTTGATTCTGGGCTGTCAGACTCTGATGGGCTTCCTCCATCTCCTTCAACTTCTGCTCGGCCACCCAAAGTTGATGTTCAGCTGATATGGCCCGCACGGTTTGAGCCTCCAACTTGTCATTAGCAGTCACCAATAAAGTAGCCACCTTCTGTTTGGTCTCCTCCTCCAGCTTCAGGGAATTTGCCAAGTTTTATAGAGATTTACTATCACTCTCCATCTTAGAGTTGTAAGTCTTTGTTAGATACAACATCTGCCAGAAAAAACACAGGTAACACAAGGTCAATCTCCAGTTTAAAGGGACAAGTTAGAGGCACAAGTTAAAGGCAACAGACAACTCACCTTCACAGCTATCTCGGGGCCAGTTAGACTCAGTTCGCTCCTCAATACCCGTTGGATGGCCTTTCGGTTAGTTGGAGTCCAAACCTGAAGTGCTATAACCCAAAGGGCCTCAGGGTTATAGATAGTCTCACTTCCCCTAACTAAGAAGTCACCTCCGGGAAGCTTTATGGTCGGGTGTCAGGGAACGGGAAGTTCCTTCTCTACAACCTCTCCAGCCCCCTCTCGTACGCTCGGGGAAGCTGCAATATGTAGTCGGGGCCTAACTAATCGACCGGAATGGTCGTCCTCAAATTGGGGACGGGAGACACCTGTCAGAGGCAAAAATGTTAAGGCAGCCCCCTCACTAGCGAAAGATGAAGTCCTGTCACCAACAGATCGGGATGGAGTGGCAAGAGTCCCACCTGAAAGGGGGCAAGAAAGGATGATAACGATCTCCTCTCCTGAAGAAGGAGGATGCGGGATAATTGGAGGCTCCTCACGAGGGGATGGTGGTGGCAATTCCTTCAGAACCGGAGGGATGGAGCCCGAAGGGTTATCAAGATTGGCTGAAGGGCCCGATCCCCTCTTATTCTTTCTCTTCAGACTTGGTTGGGGAATCCTCAACATAATTCTTACTCCTTTTGATGACAATTCCTGCAAATCAGCACCAGTCAAGTAGTTAGGACACATCCTCAAAGGTTTACCCCAAACTTTGAATTTAAGGAGATCAAAGCGAGATTTAATGAAATTTGGAGTTTTATAGATATCGAGCTCTCCCAAAAATTCAAGAACATGACCACCCAACTTGTCATTACACAGTTCACAGAAGTAATTTCCCCTATGATAGGGTTTGAAAAAAGGGAATAGGTGTTGGCTGAACACTTTAGGGATCACGAATCCCTCTGAATTAGGATGTCGCCAACTCCCGCTCACCAGGATCATCCTTTTTTCCAACCCTTGTTAGACTTCTCATTGCCATCACACATCTTTCTCCCTAAAAGGGAAAAAGATTATAACGACCCCGACAGTCTTTCTAATCCTGTAACCTGTAAAAACACAGGACCTCAGCCAAACCCAGATCCAAACCCAGATCCCGATTGAGTAGTAATACCATGACCAAAATCCTGAAAAAGTTTGGCCCGACTTGGAGTGGGGCTAGACTTAGGGTGGACAGAACGAAGAGGACAAAAGGGGGGATGGGGAAACGAAGGACCTAAAGATGGTAAGCTGAAAGAAGAATCTGGTCATCCCTAACCCCCTCCCCTATCCTAAAGTCCAATTTCTTAGGATAAAGCTTGATAGTCATCCCTTCGGAAACTCTTGTTTTCGCTTTCATCTTTTTCAAAACCACATCCTTCCTAAGTATGACAGGGAGGGGATCTGCATAGAATCGTGTCCCCGAACTACCACCAGCATGTCTCCAGATGGGGCCCTGCCAACTTTAATAGTTTGGGTAACCTTTGGGAGACTGGATCTGGTTGTCCTAACCACTTCAACTGATGAAGGGTTAAGAGAGGCGTCAAGGTCAACTGAGGTAGGATAAAGATCACTAGCAGATCGGGTATCGTTGCTCTCTGACATGATGACAGAAAGGTAGAAGAATAAGAAGGAGGAGTTTACACTAGAAGTGGACTCCCAGAGAGGAACTGAGAGTTTTTCTAGCGAAATAAAATGACTGATTTTGGCAAAGAAGACACTGAGAATGAAGAGTTTTTGCAGAGGAAAGCTCTAAAGCGAAGAAGCCAAGTTATAGAGAAAATAAGAATTTCGAAATGCAAAAAGAGTTTGGTGAATAAATGTCCTGGTATTTATATGGGGTACTGAAGAAGGCTAAGGGTCATGTGCACAAAGAATGAAGCATCGAGTCGTCCCTCCCCTTCGTGATAATCAAGGTCATGAGGGCCGTGTATTTGAATTTGAAATGATTGCAGTAACTGCCACATTTAATGCGACCGCCACGTCACCCGATAGGGGTGATGTATGTATCCCCTTCCACATGTTTTATTTTCGATGATGGGCCTTCAATAAAAAATCCATGATCAAGAAGTGGGTCTGTGTACGTGCGGATTCTGTTAAGCCCTCTAAAGGAAGAGTCTGCTAGCCCAACAAAGGAAGAAGTCTGAAAGAAAGGCCCACCCCAAAGGCCCATTTCCTAAATACTCTAGAATAAACTTGTGAATCAAGTTAGTGACGTAAGCAAAAGATAAAATGATGGTGTAAGCAAGATAATGTTGCCCTAATGAGCTCAAAGCCCAAGAAGTGAATGTATTTATACAAGGAAAAATGATCAATGAAAGGATATTCTTGTGTTGTGCATTTTTAAGCATCTACAATATCTTAATGTTAAGAACTCAGATAATATCAATAGTTATGTAGATAATATCACTAATTACGTTACGGAATCGAATAATATTAATTTTAAAAGTGAGTATGGAATAAGTATGTAAATTTTGTAACAGTAAATTTTGTAACGGTATCAGCACGCAGCTAACCATGATCACAACTAAATGTTTTGACCTTTTTGGTACACTCATGTATATTAAAGAGATCCTAGAAAATAAACATAGCATGGAACATCCATAGAAAATGTACACCAAAAGTAATTACATATGGGATTAACCTAGAGCTGGCAATTTCGGGTTACGGGTCATGTTCATGTTGGGTCGAAATCGTGTCGTATCAAAAAGACCTGGTTACTATACGTGTCGTGTTCGTGTCGACCCATGTAATTAATTTAGTCTATTTATTATAATATTTTAAATTAAATTTGACATAATCCAACACGAAATAAACTATTTAACCTATTATCAACAAAATAAAATTAATTTTGACACGATTCAGTAATATTTTATTGATATATTTCAATTCATGATCAATTAGAGAAGGGAAAAATATAAAAATAAAGATAAATATAAATATAATCGTGACAGACATGTCGTGTTCGGATTATTCGTGCCGTGTTCGAGTTGACCCTTATATTCTCGTGTCGTGTTCGGGTCAACCCTTTTTAAGTTATTTTCGTGTCGTGTTATCGTGTCGTGTCCAATTTTGCCAGTCCTAGATTAACCCAAGATCAACTAGCTTCCTAGTGAAAGAAAAATTTCCAGGAATGCCAGAGAATCAAGCAAATTTCTCATCAAAATTAGCTAAAATTGAGGAAAATTGTTCTCCAATTTGAGCAGAAGAGGATCAATAATAGATAATATTCACACAAGAACAAATTTGAGCTAATACTCCCATAGAAAGATGGAATTTGAAGTAATATAAATTATAATCATAGATAATAACAGAAAAAACCAAGCTGCTGAGGTTTACACTTATCTATGAAGCATCTGACTTTTTTTATACAAAAATCACAAATAATATGGGAATGTCTTCAGATAATCAATTTCTCTTCTTTCTGTCCTTACGTAATATTAGAACACCAAAGAGTACCTGCATTCTTAGATCATGCCTCGCTAGTAACCACTATCTTCTACACCGGATAACAGTTTTATTAAAGGCTCAAGGTGCATTAAAGCACTAGAGGTCCTTTGGAGCCTAGGCACGTGGCTGACTGAGGCACACAACGGAAAATCCGATAACAAAAATGAAAATATTACTAAAGCATTCATACTCTATAATAGAGGCGCACATGCACAACAAAAGACTCGCGCCTCAAGGAGCTAGCCAGGAGCACACCTAGGCACGCCTTTAACAACACTGCCGGTTAGATATCTTAATCAAGCCTTCTGGAGTGACTGAGCATGCGGAAAGAGGACGATTCACCAGGTGCTCAGTGTAAGGAAAGCGATGAGTAGTTTTCTCTAAAGTTTGCAACCTAAAAGAGGTGCTCTTTTTCAAAAAGCACTGACGGAAGTAGTTTTTTGTACGTAATGCAACCCAAAACAGGAAACAGATCTTCTCACTTCAAAATTAACATCTAGTTACTAAATTCTCAGCATAAACCACCTTCTTCTCTTGTCAGGTCCTCCATATTTACGCTCACCTCTAAACCCGCGTTTAATAGACCGCTAACCATGGCAGGAATGTCATTTTGTGAACCAGCAGCCAGTTCCTGTATGAGATAACAGGATATACAGGGAAGCATAAGAATCATTATCTTCTAATAATTCCATTTCACGAGAAACAAGATGCGCAATAATCTGGAATTGTGCTTGTTAGCGCATTCAAGGCTCAACTTTGAAAACCAGCATGGTATGCAACTCTTCATGTAGGTGGAAAAGTAAGTACATTGACATCAGTGACAATTGAACTGCAGCCTGGAAATTTGCTGTTATCAATGCAACACATAAATCATACCAAAAAATTAAGCCTATCCTATATGAAATACTCACTTTGAGAGCATTTGGTTTTTTTTTACTTCATTTGTTCTCTCCCCCCCGGGGAAAGAAACCGAGTATTATTAATTTGAATTCAATAGTCAAATTATGGATCCTGGTTTTAACAAACCATATCCAATCAGACATCCATCTTCCATGCTAAGCCTTAACAGGATCATAGTTAATAAAGCAATATATTCAGAGGTCAATATATATTTGCAGTCTTAAAGTTCCTTCTTGAAATCCACTAATGTAAAAAAAAAACGAATTTTAAAACCGAGAATTCTCAAGATACTCTGAATTCTTGACCTAAACACATAACCCTAAACGGATTTATCATTCTCAGAACCCCGGAACGGCCAATTCCAATAATTTTAAGCCCACAGAGTTTCTGGGGAAGTCGTCAGTCCCCTCTAGTCATCCAAATAGTGCTTCATACTACTAGTAATGTCCGAGATTTCTAAGGCATAGATTGCTATACAATAAACGAAAACTGAAACTGAAATATATATGCTGAACTCCAGCTGCCACAAAGATTCAATGATTGATTTCTAAAAATATGTGAAAAAACTAGAGCTTAATTAATACTTGTTTGCCCAGTATTTTCTCTACTATATTGAAGACAGAATGCAAGTATTTCGTCCCACAAGACTTGTCACTCGTGATGAAAATTAACAAGATAATAGCAATTTCTAATGTGATTTTAATATTAAATATCAGAACTGGGAAGCCCTCTTTCTGGCTTTACAGTCATTTCGCTTTCACACAATGGGAGAGTTGCCTTTTTGGGAGTAGACTAGGAAGAGGGAAGTACAGGTGGATTCCCCATACAACTTAACTACATGTATCATATAAGTACCTGACTCAGGACTTGAATGATTGCAGCCACATTCTCAGGCTTTCTTTCAAGTAGGAAACCCTGCACACACAATCAAAAGAATCTTACAAAAAAGAAAAGAAAAAAGGAACATCAACCTCCTGTCTTTCTATCAGCATCAAACATATCCGCAACCACATATCTCAGCACCTGAAGCAACATCTCTTTGGTGTAGAGGTAAAAGATTTGCACTCATGCAACCAGCAGTTCAGAACTATATACATACCTAAAGTTGGAACAGGGAAGCTGTTCCAACTCTATATATATCTACAAAACTATATATTCTTTCAAATTTAATCATTCGAATAAATTATCAAACAACACTTAAATTTTAAGTATTAGTTTTTGAGTGAGTTATTATTCTTTTAAAAGATATGCCTTCAGTCTAATCTCCACAATGTATCAAAATTTAGTCTACGCTCAGTTTTCGGATGTAAAATATTTTATAAGTATGTCATTCTTATTTTGTGGAACTTTAGTATAATCTTGAGATGTTTGTCAAATCCAAACGGTAATTTTTTTATTTTCAAAAAAAAAAAACACAGCAAAAAATAACATGAATTAATAATATTTTACATGGAAATAAGTAAATGAGTGTGCAAATTTCATCCGATTGGTTTAAATTTTCCCAAAAATCACAGCCAAGTGTCTTTTTTTTTTTTATCACAACCTAATCCCTAATTTTCTCCATCTTGTTACATGTGTGTACACGTGTCACATTGACCTATACCATGTTACAAGTGAAATTGATGGACACGTGTAAAGGACCCAACCCATAACCTTCCCACACACCTCACCAACGATTCCTCCAACGCCCTCTTTCCTTCGATCCCTCCTCTCTCTCTCTCTCGCCCCCAAATTTGAACTCATTTTATCTCTCTAAAAACACACACGGATTCACCGATCTCTGTGTGTCTCACTCTTCCCTCTTTCTCTATATCTATCTATCTATCTATATATATATATCTGTTTCTATATATGTATCTATCCCATGGCGTCGTCAACGATCTCCGAGAGAGTCGAGCTCGCGAAGCTGTGCAGCTCTCGGGACTGGTCAAAGGCGATTCGAGTCCTCGATTCTCTTCTCTCTAAGTCGTGGAGTATCCAAGACATATGGTGAGTTCATCGAATTCAATTCAATCGATTCAATTCAGTTAGAATCGATCTTCGAAGAAGTTCATCGATTGATTGATCTGTAAATGTTTTCGTGTGAATATTCATGTGAATTTATGTGTATTTGTGTGTGAATTTCAGTAATCGAGCGTTTTGCTATAGTCGATTGGAGCTTCACAAGCATGTGATCAAGGACTGCGATAGGGCTCTTCAGCTTGACCCAGCGCTCCTTCAAGCCTACATTTTAAAAGGTCTTTAAATCCATTTTGATAGGAAATTTTTTGTAAGAAAAATATTTCACTCTGATAAACAGAGTTTTAAGTAAATTAGGTATCAAATAACAACCTTAGTCTAACTCTGAAATTACCTTGAGTGTGTTCCAGACCAGAATTAAAAACATTTCTTTGTTCTCAATTACCACCATGCCTCTCTCAATCCCAACATTTCTACAACAATCCAAACAAGTCTTTCACAAACCCACAATCGTAGACCTCTTGAAGAAATGCTCTAGTCTCAAAGAGCTCGAGCCTTTATTCGCCTATATGATCAAGAACAACTCAAACCAAGACTCTTTCTTCATGAACCAATTCGTCACCGCTTGTTCCAATCTTCATTGCATGGATTACGCATTTCTAGCCTTCACCCACATGGAAAATCCCAATGTATTCGTATACAATGCAGTTATCAGAGGCTTTCTTCGTTGTTTTGCCCCAATTAAAGCTCTAAATATTTACTTACAAATGTTGAGAGACAGAGTTTGTCTCACAAGTTACACATTTTCATCAATAATTAAATGCTGTGCTTTAGTATCTGGTTTGAAATGTGGAGAATCTGTCCATGGTCAAGTTTGGAAATATGGGTTTGGCTCACATGTGTATGTTCAGACTGCTTTAGTTGATTTTTACTCCAATTTGGGTAGAATTGCTAATTCCAGACAAGTGTTTGGTGATATGCTTGAGAGAGATGCTTTTGCATGGACAACCATTATCTCGGCTCACAGTCGTACAGGGGACATGGGTTATGCCAGAAAGTTATTTGATGATATGCCCGAGAGGAACATTGCTTCATGGAATGCAATGATTGATGGATATGCAAGAAATGGAGATGTGGAGTCTGCCGAGTTATTTTTCAATTGCATGCCCACAAGGGATAAAATTTCATGGACAACAATGATCAATTGTTACTCTAGGAACAAGCAATATAGAGAAGCATTAGCAGTTTTCAGCGAGATAAAGACTAATGGGATCGGCCCCGATGAAGTAACAATGGCTACTGTAATTTCAGCTTGCGCCCATCTTGGAGCTCTTGACTTGGGAAAGCAGGTCCATTTTTACATAATGCAAAATGGATTTGATCTTGATGTTTATATTGGGTCTGCACTTATTGATATGTACGCAAAGTGTGGTAGCTTGGAAAGATCGCTAGTGGTATTTTTCAAATTGTGGGAGAAAAACCTTTTCTGTTGGAATTCAATAATTGAAGGCCTTTCATCTCATGGGTATGCTGAAGAAGCACTGGTAATGTTTAGGCGGATGGAGAGGGAAAACATTAAGCCCAATAAAGTTACTTTTGTTAGCGTTTTAAGTGCCTGCACACATGTAGGGCTTGTTGAAGAAGGTCGTAGAAGGTTTCTAAGTATGGCTCGCGATTATTCTATTCATCCAGAAATTGAACATTACGGGTGCTTGGTTGATCTATTGTGCAAGGCTGGTTTGCTCAAAGATGCTTTTGAAGTGATAAAAACCATGACAGTTGAACCAAATGCTGTTATTTGGGGGGCCTTGCTTAGTGGTTGTAAGCTGTACAAGAACTTAGAGATGGCTCGAATTGCAGTTAACAAGTTGATGGTTTTGGAGCCAAAAAACTCTGGATATTACAGTCTTTTACTTAACATGTATGCTGAAGCAAATCAATGGATTGAAGTTGCAAAGATCAGATCAGTCATGAAGGAACAAGGACTGGAAAAGAGATGTCCCGGATCCAGTTGGATTGAAATGGAAAGGAAGATTCATCAGTTTGCAGCTTCTGATAAATCTCATCCAGCTTCAGGCCGAATTTGTGTTTTGCTAGATGAATTAGATGGGCAGCTAAAGCTTGTTGACTATATGCCAGAACTTGGGTTTATGTCATAGTTGTTTGTTTCGGTCAAGTGGAAATGAAATCCAAAGATGATGCCATTTTGAAGCAGTTATAGTTCACTGCCTTTGAATATTGATGGCCTGGTATTCACAGACCACCTCTCAAGGATTTAAATATGCCACAACTGAACCTGTTGTCTTGAAAGTTGATGAGACATCTGGATAATCTTTCCACAATGTGTTGACTTTGAGAGATGGATACAGCCAACTCTTTACAGAATCCACAAACCCAAGTTCAAAATGGCTTCCCAATCTACCTTGCGGAATGCTCCCAGTAAATTCCATATTAGCTGCAGCAACAAGTAATCCAAGCAAAACTACGAACCCAGCGGCATGAAATTGTACCTAAAAATTATATGAAAAAACCAGTGTCTTTCGTATAGATCGAGACTTGTAGCTTGATTCTTTACTTCGGGAAGAATTGCAGGAAGCCCGAATTTAGGCCACAACAACACACCTTATTATATCCCTTTTCTTATAACCATATTATAGTCCACATTGAATTGTATTTTTTACATGTTTCATCTGTTTTAAGTAGGGGTGGCAATTTCTGACACGACTTGACACGTTTGACACGATAATATTTATTGTTATATTTATTTGTTGATTTTTTTTGTTTTCTAATTGATCATGGATTGAAATATATTAATAAACTATTATTGAATCGTGTCAATTTCAATTTTAATTTCATTTTTATTTTTTATTTTTCGTGCTAGATTGTGTCATATTTAAAATGTTTGATTTTCGTGTCGACTAGTATTAGATTGTCTGTTGACACGAATTGTCAGTTCTAATTTTAACCATGGATAAGTTTTACTCGAAAAATTGTGCCAGAAGGGTGACAAATGTCTAAACGACAACTGGTTGAACAACTACATAACAGAAGCATTTGTCCTTCCCAGTATTGCACTTTCTTTTCTTCTTCTTACGCAATAAGAGACATTAGAATTCTTGATAGAATAGTAAATGAAGCAAAATTTTGAGTAATTTAATTGGAATCAAAATATCATTTTGAAATTTTGATACATGAAATATTTCATTAAGCGGACACTATCAATATTCCAAAGCCATAAATGGACAAAACCCAATAACGACATGGGAAAATAAACCAAGTACCAAGCAACTAATTACTAAAAAACGTAGTAGACACTTTTTAACACAGCTCAATATATATATACGCACATGTATTAAGAGAATAACAGCTTTAGAATTTCATATAACAATAAACATATAACATTTATTGAACCTCACTTTCCCTCTAAATACCTGGCTGCACAAGCTCAGCACTGGCTCTCCATAAAACATTGAAAAATGTTAAAGCCAAGTCAAACTCAAATTGAGCCAAGGACCAAGTATACATAAAGTTGAGATAAATTATGTTAGCTAGCAAGGTGTTTAAATAAGTACACATTTAACAGAGCTAATAAAGTGATTTTTCTCTACCACATGCCAGCCAATTCGGTCGGTCTATTCAAAGTTGTAATTGTTAATCTAAAGTCAAAGTCACCAGATTTCATAGATCCACTACCAAAGTTTAGCATGACGCCACTGTGTCCGATTCCTCCTATATTTCATAAGCCGTATTGATATATATCATTTGCCGAATATGACAAATTAAAGCCACTAGGGCTTCCATATAAGGTCAATGCAGTGTTCAGTGAAAAAACCACACAGGCCATCAAATGCAGCGCTTATCAAAAGAATATTTGTGAATATTTTCTTTTGATAAGTAATTTACTCAAACAGGGAGTGCATCCTTGGAACAAAAAGAGAATTCTATGAGCCGAGTGACCCAAAAAAGTATATCTTCTCATCTATAGATTTACAAAAACGATACTTCACCCAATAAAATAAATTGGAGATAAAAACATCCTCCAAGCCTTTAAAATAACCCCGATTGCGTTCAAGCCATAAACTCCACTAAAGGCAAAAGAGAGCCACCCTCTAAAAAGACCGAGCGTGAGACCGTAAAGAATGAGGAGGATTGCGTTCAAGCCATAAAGTATATTTGTGAATATACCATATTTAAACTAAACTCATGAAAAATATAAAAGAACTGATACGGAAACTTTCTAATACATGAATGTCCAAGAGCTCTCCCTATTAGTGAGTAACTACATAGATGTTTACCAAAGTAAAAAAGATGTATAAATAAGAAAAAACAGTTGATTTACATAGCACTAATTAGGAGAGCATATTCTAATACAGTAATACCTAGGGGTGGCAATTCGTGTCAACGGATCGTGTTCGGGTCGAACCCGAAATGACACGAACACGAAATGGCTAGACACGAACACGACACGATTAATCGTGTCAAAATTATTAAACACTAACACGACCTGTTTAAATAACAGGTAACACGACACGACTCATGTAACCCGTTTAAAAAATTGGGTCGTGTCGGGTTCAACCCGACACGAAATTTTTGACATGTTTAAAAAAAAAAACTAATTAACTTTAAGTAAAATAAAAAAATAGAAATCAGTTTCCTAATTTATACATCAATATCTTCAACGTCAATTTGGATTTGATCAGCTTTAACACAATACAATCCACAATTTAGATAAACTTAAAATATAAATATAAATGTAGCATTACAAATTACTTCAATAAAATATAAATCAAGTTTACAATGTTCCATTTTTTTTATTATACAAAAAACTGATTATAAATCAGTTATCTTCTCCAAGCTTATCACCCGACAAAATCAACTGGCACTGCTTCGTACTTTTTACACCTGAAACCTAGATAAAAAAGAAGATAAATGCTTTCAGTCATTAACTTAAACAAAAAAATTAGAAAATTATAAAAAGAATTAACTAAACATATAATTTGTCTCATTCAAAGTTAATAGAGCATACCGGAGTTAGTTGAAGAAAATACTTATTGAACACGTCTTCATTACTAAAAACGGACTTAAAGACTTCACGTACCTAACAATCATGTACAAATCCATCCCAAGAACTACATAAGGTTGAAGCCAAAAAAATACAACAAAGGATTTGAAGTGCCCATATTTAATTTAAGTACCGTTTGGAGTGCACAAGTGATGATCTAAGCAATGATACTTCTGCTAGCTCCAACAAGCCCAGTTAAAGTATTGACTGCTTTTATACAGGGGTATTCCAAGCCAAATGCTACCTCACTTCCACCAGACAGAATCTTATGCTATAGGAAAACGAACACAAAATTATCTAAAGAACAAATTAGATATCTAAATTCTAAAGTAGTGTTACAATCAAATCTCTTTTTCTCTGATAGGAAGCATTAACCACATTCATGCACAGGACAATTTTTTATATATATTACTCACAAGGATGACTACCTTTTGTGTGGCACACATGACAAGCATTGAAGCAGAAGAAAGATAAATAAATTCAGAATTAAAGAAGCAATCGCTAATGTAAATTGCAAACCAACTTTTAATTCTAATGAGATGTGCATTTGTAGACACTAATATAGACGCTATTAAATATGTGACTGGTATGATTTCGAAGCGACTAAACATTCTCACAGCTTATCTGAATTATAGTTCTGCTAATTATCTACAGAGAGATAACTAGAACACGATGATCTGTTTTCTATACTTAATATGTGAAATTATCTAAATGTAATTCAAGAGGAAAGTTTCAGAATCTGATTTTAGGGTAAAAATGTGGCAAGATAAACTAAAGAATGCCACTAAACAGGTCATCTCAATCCAAACATCAACATTTCTTCCTTGAGATTCATTTATATTAAAAAACTTTTCTATGTAAGGAACCACATTTCTTCAGTTATCGAGAGTCTGCATCCTAATTTTATTTCCTAGAGCTTCTAATCCAAAATTGTAAGCCATCATCTGCTGTCAAATTGAGACAATCTGTACTCTAATTTTATTTCCAAGATTTTTTAATTTAAACTTTTAAATAAATTGTCCTCTGTCATATAGAGGCAATTAAATAACTGAAACTACATTATTGATTGGTATGATTTCAATTGACAACGGTACAACTTCCAAATCCTACATGGAAGAAGATTGCAGTTCAGAAAGTTATAAATTCTATCAGACTTTAAATAACTGAAACTAACTTCCAAAACACAGCATAAAAATATCCAATCGTAATAAGTGCAGCAATATAGGCAAAATGCTTAAACTAATAGTTAAAAATCTTCAGGATTGTAAGCTTACCACAGAAGATTTCCCCTTAAAAAGCCTAAGCATTGTCGGTGTAGGTGAATTTACAGGAATAGCAACTGTGACATCATAAATGGCTGGAACAAAGGAACGCATGTGACTTACTGCTGTAACAAACCCCTGAAAGCAAAGTGTTAGTATAAGCAGATTGTTTAGGCCAAGCTCGATAATATATGCTTGTGAATTTGTGGCACAAACAATTGATTACCATGCAGTCAAAGAACTACAAAATTACAATTCCCAACTAACAACGATCCCATCTTACAACACAGCTGAATAGAGGCATAGCTCTATTCTCCTGTCTGACTTACTGCAAACACTTGTGGATAAACAATTCCACTTTAAGCTAAATGGACAGTTGTGTTGTGCATGAACCGCAACTGACAACTAGCTGTGTCAAGGCAACCTGTATTCAGATTCAGAAAAGAAAGAAAAAAAATTAGTTCGGATAAAACAAGCTTTATTCAAGATTTGAGCACCACAAATTTCCTTAAAATTGAGTAAATTTATACCTCCTGATCAAGCATTTGCCACACATTTGACATCGGAGTATGATTTTGAGCAAGTAGGGCAGGAATACTTGCATCCTCAACAGCTTAATACAAAAAATATACATCAGAGTATGATTTTGAGCAAACAGGGCAACACGAGCTTTTTGATATGGATCAATGAAGAAGGCATAATCAAAAGAAACATTATCTCATGATAGCACCAAAAAGTAGTTCCAAAAAGGGTTTCACTTGAGCAAGAGCTGAAAAAACACAAACAATATAAGTTATATAACGAATTAAGCATATTTTATTTAGTACAACATTAACTATATATTACCATTATTAATACCTTATTGACCCTTAACAGCACAAGTGTTCACTTGTGCTGAAGGAGTGTTCTCTTCATTACGCAAAGTTAGATCATCAAACTCAACAATAAGTTCATCCAATTGAAGTTGTGCGCTCTCTTCATTTAAAACGCACAAAAACAAATTAATATAAAAAATAACAAAATCAAATTTATTTTAAACAGTGATAAATTTTGTCCACTACCTTTTAAATTAAACAGCCAATCTTTAGTGCCTACCAAAGCCTCCACATTTTCAGGTTTAAGTGAGCTACGAAATTGATCAAGAATTCGGCCACCAATACTAAAAGCAGCCTCGGAAGCAACTGTAGACACTAGAACACTTAATACATCGCGAGCAATGCGAGAAAGTATGGGATACCTGAATTGATTAGTCTTCCAATAGGCAAGCACATCAAGATCCACTTTCCTGTCAACCTTTGGTTCATCCAAATACAATTTCAATTCTGATTTTTTACCACTACTAAACTCTTCACTTTCAAAACTATCAAATTCCTATATAAAAAGTAAATAAAAAAAGTAAGCAAATAGTTCAAATAGTTAGAATAAATAAATTATAAAATAAATTTTAAATTACCTGCATGATATCTCGACTTTCTTTTGAGAAAAGAGCCTCTTCTCTTTCATGAGAATCATTTCCAACTTGTTGTGGAGAGAATCTATTCATATACTCATGAAAAAGATTATACAAGTTGTCCCGCACTTTTTGGCTCTCTATAGAGTTATCACCATAAATCTTAGAATAACTAAAAGCCACAAATCCAAGTTTGTAACGAGGGTCTAAAATTACAGCAATAGCAAGTATCATGCTGAATTCTGACCAATACTTTGCAAACTCTGAGTACATTTGTTTGGCCATTGTAGACAAGAACAAATCTGGGCTGTTCTTTTCAGTTAGCAATTTTCGTTGAACTAAGAACACTGCTGGAAAATACAGATTTGCTGTAACATATTTTGTTTCAGAAAAAACTTTGGTAACATTATAAAACTCTCCCAAGAAGTTGCAGATCTTCTGTACTTTGTTCCATTCCTCAATAGAGGGACAAAACTGATAGTTTGAGTCACTTAGTGCCATGTGACAAAATGCACGACGATAATAAATTGTACACTCAACCATCATAAAGGTAGAATTCCATCTTGTAGAAACATCTTGCCTCAAACCTTTTTTAGAATCTAAAGAGACATGAGAGACGCATTCAAAGAACTTTTGTTTTCTCCCCGGAGAAGCTTTAACATACTTAACACTTTCACGAATCTTAATGATTGATCCATCAATTTCTTTCAACCCATCTTGCACAATTAAGTTTATTATATGAGCACAACACCAAATATGGAAGTATATACCACCACTGAACAATACATCATTTAAATTTAATTGACACTTCAACATGTCAACAAATGAAGTATTTGAGGAAGCATTATCCAATGTGATTGAAAACAGTTTACTCTCAATCCCCCACTTGGTTAACAGTGTGTAGACTTTTTCATTAATGGTCACACCATTGTGCGGTGATGGCATGTAGCAAAAGTTTAAAATTCTTTTCTGTAAATTCCAATCATTATCTATAAAATGGGCAGTGAGACACAAATAACCATCAGTGGTTAAAGAAGTCCACAAATCAGATGTCAAGCATATTCTACTATGAACTGATTCTAACAAGTCTCGCAGCCGACCCTTTTTCATTTTTATACATCCTTAAGACATCAGCCTTGGCAGTATTTCTACTAATAGGCTTAAAATCGGAACATAAGTACCGGAATACAGCTCTAATGCCCTCATACTCAACAAATTGAAGTGGCATTTCATGCATGACAAGAGCAGCAATTAATAGTTCACGAAATTTAACAGGATCAAATTTTGATGACTTGATGGCTAAATCATGAGATATAAGAAGCTGACCTACATCACGTGAGTCCCTTCTAACACACTTATCCATATGCCGCTTCAAATTTCCAGTTCCATACGTACTACTAGACAAATACACCCTCCCACAAAGCTTGCATTTACATATTGGCTTGTTGTCAGGTTGAAGAGGAATCATATCAAAAAAGCCCCAAACATTTGAGGTAAATCGCCTTTTTCGCTTCTTTGCTGCCTTTTTCCCTTTGGAATCTTCATTATCTCCAACAACCTCTTCAACTTCATCATCACTTTCATCAATATCTTCAACATCAATTTGGATTTGAGCAGCTTCCATCTAAAAATTTAGCAAAATAGAAAAATAAAAAAAAAAAAATAATGTATAATAAGAACTAAGAACACTGCTGGAAAATACAGATTTGATGCAAAATGAAAGGAGTTTACTAATAATAGCATCTGATGAAAGATAAGGTTCCTGTACAGTTGTATTTATTCTAGTTTTATAGTAATATTTAATTATATAGCTATTTAATCTTGGCTACCCAAAGCATAATAATTTCCATTCCAATTTTTGACACTTATTTATCAAAACAATCATTTGAGAAAAAGTCCAGGAAAAACATTAATATAACTAGTACTTTCTATTTAATTTCTTAAATAATATTTTCTTCGCCCTCTACCAATAGTTGATTTTATCACTTTTGGTTGTGGTTTCAAAAATCAATATCATATAATTTTTAACTTCTTCAAATTATGTTTATTGCATTAAAAACACTCTTCTGTTAATACTTAAACAAAACAAACTAAAATACTTTTCATAGGTTGGTATTAGGGTTATTACAAAAAAAAATTGGTAAAACCGAAGAATTCTAGATTGGTTTGTTCTGATTCAGATATTCTAAATAAAATAATCGATTATTTGGTCGGTTTTGAATCTTAATCTTGTAGAACCAAACCGAACTGTTTCTTATATTTTTATATTTTATTTTTAACAATTTTGTTTTTTTATATATACAAGTTAAATGACTACTAATATGAAGATTTGAACATATCTTTTTGTTATTTTCAAATGCTATCTTTTATTTAGTTATTAAATAAAAGAAAACTTTATCAAATTATTTTTATATAATCTATCCAATAATAAATTTCATCATGGCTATTTTTTCTCTCTCATAATTAATGTTATCGAATGATTTTATGTTGATACAAATTTAGTAATGAAAATAGTTTTAAATATGAAAATAATCAAAATGCATATTCAGGAAAAACAAAGGATTTAGGAAAAAAAAATTAATGAAGTGGCTTGAGTAGTAGGCATTTTCAACTGTAGAAACAGAGTGATGAAATTTGACATCGATGAATAAAAATCATTCAACATAATCAGGGACCCTTATATTTGATCAAATAATTAACATAAATAAATAAACATTAAACTTTACAAACAAAACAAAGAACCTAAATAATTAACATAAATAAATAAACATTAAATATTAAACCATAAATAAAGAAGAGCGAACCCAGATGAAGGAGACAAGACGCTTCCACCTAGAGCTTCAAGTGTTGCGAACAAAACCAATTGTGAATGACTTCAAATCTATGAGCGATGTTGAGAGAAATGACACGAGAGTGATGTTTAGATCTAGGGTTTGAGAGCGAGGTTGAGAGAATGGCGCACGATCTAGGGTTTGAGAAGGAGTGAGGTTGAGAGAACGGCGCAAGTCTAGGGTTTGAGAATGAGCGAGGTTGAGAGAACGACGCACGATCTAGGGTTTAAGAAGGAGCGAGGTTGAAAGAACGGCGCAAGATCTAGGGTTTGAGAAAGAGACCTAGGGTTTGAGAACGAGTGAGGTTGAGAGAATCTGAGAACGGCGCATGAGTGATGACTGATGAGTCTAATTTGAGAGTCTGAGAGTGTATATTGTATATGTTAATGTCATATGTGTGTAACGTGTGTTAGTAACTTAGTGTGTATCAGACTATCAGACTATCAGTGTATCATGTGTATGTGTGAGCCTGTGAGGATAAGGTTTGGTATATAGTTGACAAGTGTCCCAAAGCTAGATTACATTGAGATAATGTTTAGTATATAGTTGACAAGTGTCTTTAGAGATAATGTAGTTAATTGAAATTTTTATTTTATTTTTTTGTTTTAAATTATATGAATATCTATTATATATATATATATTCATTTATTTTTATTATATTTTAAAAAGAATGATTAATTTAACTTCATTTTTTTGTTTGAAAAAGGATAATAAAACTTTATTGAATAATATTATAAAAAATTCATATAATTCAATTATACTTTCTTTTTTGTTACATTACAAATTTACAACAAAATAATATTAGTTTAATTGACTTTAATTGAGTAAAATTGAGTGAAATTGATATATTTCTCAATTCAAAGTAGTGTAATTAATTGAGTAAATTCTCAATTCAAAGTAGTGTAATTAATTGAGTGAATCTCCAATTTAAAGCAGTGATTTTGACTTCAATTGAGTGAAATTCAGTAAATCCCCAATTCAAAGTAATTTAATTGAATTCAATTAAGTGAAATTGATAAAATTCTCAATTCAAGATAGTGAAATTGATAAAATTCTCAATTCAAGATAGTGAAATTGAGTTCAATTGAGTAAATCCTCAATTCAAAATAGTTTAATTGAATTAAATTGAGTGAAATTGATAAAATTTCCAATTTAAAGTAGTGAAAATTGAGTAAAATTGAGTTTAATTGACAAAATCCTCAATTCAAAATAATGAAATTGACTTCAATTGAGTGAAATTTAGTAAATTCCCAATTCAAAATAATGAAATTGACTTCAATTGAGTGAAATTTAGAAAATTTCCAATTCAAAGTAATTCAATTGAGTAGAATTGATAAAATCCTCAATTCAAGGTAGTGAAATTGAGTTCAATTGAGTAACTTCCCAATTCAAAGTAGTTTAATTGAATTAAATTAAGTGAAATTGATAAAATTCCCAATTCAAATTAGTTCAATTGACTTTAATCGAGTAAATTAAGTAAATCCCCAATTGAATTCAATTGAATGGAATTGATAAATTCTACATTCAAAGTAGTGTAATTAATTGAGTAAATCTCCAATTCAAAGTAGTGATTTTGACTTCAATTGAGTGAAATTCAATAAATCATCAATTCAAAGAGTTAGGTACTAAAGGCTAGAGCTGAAACAAACTTCAAAGAGTCAAAATAAAGACTAAATATATATATATATATATATATATATATATATATTTGATATTGAAAATTTACCCTAAGCCTAAATAATTAATGGGTCACATTCAAGTAAACAGGTCAACCCGACCTGTTTGACCCGATTAATCATACGGGTCGTGTTCGTGTTAAACAAGTCAACCCGACCCGTTTGACCTGATTAATTATACGGGTCGTGTTCGTGTTAAACAGGTCACCCGACCCGTTTGACCCGATTAATTAAACGGGTCATGTTTGGGTTATACGGGTTTGACCCGAAAATTTTCGTGTCGTGTTCGGGTCGACCCTTTTAACGCCTCAACCCTTTTATGCTCGACCCTAACCCTTTTATAAGGGTCGTGTTCATGTCGGGTTACCGTGTCGTGTTCAATTTTGTCAGCTCTAGTAATACCACATGTAAAATGTACAATGAATTCAGTCCATGAATCGTCATTTTACTTAAACCGTGCATTGTCTCAAAGTATTGAATCACATATAAAAAAGTGGAATTCAAAGTAGGAGAGCTTGTAGGAAGCGAGGAAAAAAATGAGTCCTAAACCTTCGCATAGATAACAAATTGGCAGGTTCAGTGCAAACCTATTGAATATTAGAGAGGGGACACTGGAGAAGGTAAACAATTAATGTAACATTTTGCGCCAGTTTTACATGTTACAACAAAATAGCGGACAGAATTTTTTTTTTTTTTTTGTGGAAAATAAGAAACATTCTAACTCATACTATTCCAACTGAGAAATAAAATAGCCTAAATTAGTTGTTCAAATAATTAAAATAGATTGACTAGTGGAAAGTAGACTACAATAATCATTTGAAGCCAAGTGAAAAGCCTTTTTTTTTATTAAATCATTTCACTTAGGACATTTAGTGGGCATGATAATCGTTTTTCTAGAAGTTCTAATAATTTTAGATTCAAATCCGAAATTATCAAAACTGAAACCACGAGTAACAATTTAACCATATGCACGTTCTATGATAAAGTTTCCGCCAAAAAACATGATGGCAAAAACTTGAACATTCCTGTAGGAGTGTTAGAGGAGTTCTGATAATTTTGGATTTGAATCCAAAATTATCAAAACTAAAACAACGAATAACAAGTTAACCATGCATTTTCTACGATAAAGTTTCTGCCAAAACACATGACGTCAAAAACTTGAACATTCCTGTAGGGGAATGAAAATACCTAAAAAACTGAAGGTTGTTAAACGTAGTTCCCAAATTTTTTTATAACCTTTCCAATTAGCAACAAAAGAAGTTGAACTCCTAATATAGCACCCATAAAACCGTACACAGAAGTAAACATAGTGATTCAACCACTAAACCTTCTCCAATTTCAACAGCTTGTTGTCAACAATGCTGATGGATCTAAGATTACCAATATCTTATAAGGAATTTTTTTTGTTATGTATTTGACCCTTTCAGAAGGAACTGAGAGAGAGGGGAAAACAATAAATGAGATGTAGATATGGGGTAATTTCCGCAAAAAACAAAAAAAAAGAGAGGGCATGAAGAATCAGAACGATGTACAGAAGTATATGGTACGATGACATCTACAGAAGATATTAATTACAACCGTTAATGTGAAGTTGCCAATAGAGTGTCTAGAAGTTGGAAAATCTACACCGACTAGGAACATGCATAACCCACCAACTAAGGCGTCTCTGCGTGGTAGATTTTTGACAAGAACCGTAAAATTTACTACTTAAATAAATGGAGAAACAAATCAGGACAAACTTTTCCGTATCCTTGATTTTTCTACATTTCGTTTCCCTAAACTCAACAAAGGCAATTCTAGATTCATCCTGATCATATAGAATACATCATTAACATTAGTCTAAGCATATGATTGACTTAATTGATAGGGTCAGATTCCAGTTATTGTCCCAGAATGAGATACCTAAGAATCACCAGATTTGCAAGTCAACTCCAGCGGGTTGACATTTAACAAGGAAATTTTATATATTTTAAATCTATGAACTTTCTTAGGCAAGAATTGTAATTTTTCAGGAACACAATATGTTTTAATGGGTGTCCAAATAAAAAGTTCAAAAATGCAATGGAAAAGAAAGAAAAGGAACACAAAAGAACCCACAACCATATACTAATAGAGAGATAAGCAACAAATTTTTCAGAAAATGGATCTTGCTAAACAGAATGCATTGTTTAGATGAGCATTTTAAATTTTTGTAATAGCTTTCATGTGTGTGTCTTACGGTACATCAATAACGCAAGTGTGCAAGGCTAACATACAGATAACTCTACAACAAACTTATGGAGAAGCAATATGCGTCTTTACTCAGACATTGGGTGATACATCAACTAAATTGTCATTCTCAGATCCCATCTGTAACACCTCAATACCTCTGAATTCTGTTCTCTATGAAAGCGTGAAGGCAGCTCAAAATTCGAAGGAAGGTGTTTGAGGGCAATAGAAACAATTCTGCAGAGGAATTGGTTGTTACGGAAGAACAAATCAAGAGGGAGGGGGGGTCTGGCAATAAAGGGTGTTTTAAGTCTAAAAATAACCAATGTCGGGAAGCGATTCAGGTAAGCGGTGCTGATATCGACCCAGGAAAGAGACAGTAAAGCATGGTGAGTTGAAAGAGTAGATTTGTATGCATTAGTTAGAGGGATTTGGATTGTGAAAAAGGATGACTTTGATTGCCTATTGAAGGAATCCCTGTATGGGCTAACAGTCTTAGCAGAAGTTAAAGTAGGGATGCAACTTGGACTGGCTGACCCAAACCCAACCTGAGTTTGAGCTTGGGAATCTATTTCTAGAATTCGGGGTTTAGCTTGGGTTCTGGTATCGTGCAACCGAACCTGCAATATCTACAATATTTAGACCAACAATGTTTTATTTATAACAGTACATAAAACATCCTATTGCACAGTTTTCTTGTTACAATATTACCACACAAGTTCACAATCTTAGTTCATTTAATTCGTGAACAAACGAGTTCACGAATTAAATGAACTAACAAACACGTTCACAATCTTAGTTTGTGAACAAACGAGTCCAACGAATGATGGTTTGAGATTTGTTCGTCTACAAAATGAGCTTTGAAGATTTGTTTGAGCTTGGTTCATTTAATTAGTGAATAAACACTAGGCGAGCCCTCAGTGAGCCAAACTCGAGCTTTTCGTAGAACTGTCGGTTTCATTTAAAACCTCTGAATTGATGGGGTCGCTGCTGCTACAGCTACTACTACTAATCGTCTACGGAATGATCTTGGAAAATTTGTTTGACCTTGGTTCATTTACTTAGTAAATGAACACGAGCCCCAGATTTTCTGGGGTTATAGTTATTTATTTATTTAGTTTATTGAATCTTGGCTCTATGATCTACCAGGAATAGAAGTTGAATCTTGGCTCTATGATCTACCAGGAAAAGAAAAGAAACAAGAAATAAATAGAAAAATAAAAATTTTAATATATTGGCCTGAGAAAAGAAGTGAATAATGTTACGGTGCAGATAAGACCAGTGTCATTATATGCAGCTATTTATTACACAACTTACATGGATCAGATTGTGAATTTCTGGTGTAAAGATGTTAATGCTGCATTTTGTCAGAAAGTTGTATATTAGTTAGCACCACATAAATGTTTTTTTTCTTTTTGTTTGATAAGTAATATGAATTGCAAAAAAACCGCTCAAGGGGAGCGAAACCATCCATGAAAAAAAGAAGATCAAAATGGCCAAAAGGACCCAAGGATCCCCATAAATCTATTTTCTCGTCTAGAGATTTACAATCAGCACATAAATGCTGGGTACCTGCTTGTTTGATAGTGAGCATCTTTTGCATATGTATTATAGTTTAGTAGTTTGCCTGGAATTTTATTTTCATTCTCAGAAATATAAAATCTTATGCAGTTTTTGTTTGTGCGGTTTCCTAGTCATGCTGTTCTTTGCATTATGTGGATGAATCTAGGTTTTAGGAAATTTTCCTGGGTTCTATTTCATATCATACGCAATCAATTTGTCACAATTATTTACATGTCACTTAACTTTAACAGGTGTTGTTGTGGTAAATGTTATACTTGCAGTTCTATCAGGATTTGGCTAATTCACAGAAGGCTTTGGATTGCCTTAAACAGGCTTTGCAAATCGATGGGAGGTATATGCTGTTGAGTTGCATAATCTAGTCTGGTGATTTACCTTGATGTTATGGTGTTTGATTCCCATTGTGATGTACTCTTTTGACTCGTGTTGGATGAACTCAACCCAATTGGGTATTTGTTTAATCATCAGATAATCGGATTTTCAAGCTTCCCAACTGTAGTCCAATCCATGCTCAACTTGTAATTGAGCTTCAGTTTGGAAAATACGGTTGTATATTGAGTGAGCCTTGTGTTGCTGCTCATCATTAAAAGTTACAAAAACCATATAACCAAATTGAAAGAAAGGTTGGTCATATTTAGCAATGTGTATTATATATAGTTATAGGTACATATAACATTCTACTTATCAGTTTTGGTTGGGTTCTGTTGCACAATACCTTAACCCAAGCTCACCCTATCGAGTTTGGGTTGAGATTTTACAACTCGAGCCCAAACCTAACTGTAGAAATACTTTCACGAGCTCACACTCAAGTCGGGCAACTTGGGTTTGGGTCAGCCAGTCTAAGTTGCACCCCTACTTCAACCTCTGTTCTATATTTTTGTTATTTATTATTTATTTATTTATTGTGGATTATTTTATTTTTTTAAATCATGTTTGTGGTAATATTGTAACAAGAAAAATGTGCAATAGGATGTTTTATTAAACCCCGAATTCTAGAAATAGTTTCCCAAGCTCAAACTCTGGTTAGGTTTGGGTCAGCCGGTCCAAGTTAGACCCTACTTTAACTTCTGCTAGATATGCTCATTATTACTGTATGATTTTTTTAGTTAAAATCGAAATCATGTTTGGTAACGTAAATTTGAATATGTTTTAAGTTTGACCTAAATATATTTTAGTTGCAGTATTAAAGCAAACAGTGCAAAAATACCAAAAACATCAAGGTGGTGTTTCTTGATACGTTTCAACTATTTATGCTACTGTGGAAAACTAAACAGACAACACCATGCTTCAGCTGAAAAGTACATTGATTTCCGGCCCAAAACAGAAACACCAAAAACAAAAAGCATGCCAAACAGGGACGGCCTTGTTTATTTGTGGGAGTAAAACAGTATGTTTAGACTTGTAGATATACACGTCAAACATAATGTATCAAAAAGGGTTATGTATTTCTTAAGAGTCCATGTAAAATAGCTATTGATAGTATTGGACAAATTTTTTTGATAATCTTAATGCCTTTCTTTATAGGTTTGCCAAAGCATATCACATGCGTGGACTTCTTCTCCATGCGAAGGGAGAGCACCGGTAACTCCCTATAAACTTGTTGACATAATTTGATGCTACTGGTGGTCACTTAGTGAGTACTTATCATGATGTGATGGACAATCTCCGTTTGTTAAGAACTCTAATCTGAATGTGGTATACATGCATGGCACTTCAGTAAACATGTAAATCTCGCAAAAAATGAGACAAAAAAAAAAATCAATGCATTTTGTTTTTTGATTTTTGATAAGAAAGAATTGTATTAAAGTACTCAAACTAGGAGCGCATCTCAAAAAATAAAAAAATTGCTCTAAGAGAACCCAGAAAGTGTCAGGACCAAACTTCTTAGCTAGTACTTGACCAAAGTTGAATAGATTCAAAATCAGAGTTCTGTTCTAAGATATGTTTTATTTTTATTTTTTAATAAAGCTACTACGTGGATCGTGGAAAGCATTTGTGAGAACCACGTGGGAAGATTCATATGGTACACTGGGAGTAACGACTAACGAGTTATCATATATATATATATATATTCATGACTGTGTAATGTGTGTATGTATATATAAAAAGGCTAAATTTTGTTTTTTAACATTCACCCGTAGACATGGCATGGTCCAGCCGGATACAAGGCCAATGACAAGTACATCCTTATGAATATGGTATCGTTTAATTGGTTTAACGGACTTGATATAAGTCTTAAAAACAAATATCTTATGAATTGGGTATGGTAATGGTTTCACGGTGTTATGGTAACAGTTTAACTAACTCGGTAGGTCATAAAAATAAATAATGAGTATCTTATGAATAGGGCATCAATTGTGTCGTGATAATGATGTTATGGACTCGGGCGATATTGGTTAGGGGTATCCAGACACGAAGCCACACATGGGTTTGGGGGCAACTGTCCCATGAATTATGTTATTTTATTTTATTTTATTTTTAATGTCAATTCAAGTATTTTAAAGAAAATATAGGGAAAAATGAGATTTGTTCCAAAAAAATTGAATTTTTTTAACTGATTGCCCTTTAATTGTCCTTTTAATATCATAGATTGTCCCGTTACCAATTTTTTTGCCTTCGTCCCCCCTGGGGGTATGAATGAATACGGTTCAAACATTGGTTATGATTGTGACTAAACAAGTAAGTGGAGGTGTTTTTTAATAACTGGAGGGGTTTGTTGAGCATCGAACTCAGAAAACACTCTGCTATTGGCCACTCTGTCACCCATCTGTAATTAAATCAAAACCCGTAGGAGGTCCTAAACTAATATGAGTCAAAATCCACATATGAACTGTTGAGTATATATTTTTTCCACACTTTCTCATATATATATATATAGGGTTAACTTCATTTACACCCCCTGAGGTTTGTCATATCTTCACTTACACCCCCAGGTTTGCATATCTTCATTTACACCCCTCATGGTGTGAAATGTCTAAAATACCCTTATACCAAACACCCCTTAAATCAATTTAATCCCTAAATCAATTTAACCCCTAAACCAAACACCCCCTTAAATCAATTTATCCCTCCAACCAAACACCCCAACCCAACCCAACCCTAACCACCGCCGCCGCCGCCGCCGCCGCCGCCGCCGCCGCCACCACCCGTCGCCACTACCACCACCATCCGCCGCCACTACCACCACCACATCATCCACCGACATATATATATGTGTGTGTGTATATATGTATATATATACATATATATATAGGACGGCGGCACCGGCAATGGGAGTGGGGTGGTGGTGGGAGGGGGCGGCGGCGGCAGGGGGATGGCGGCGGCGCCGACAGTGGGAGGGGGTGGTGATATATATATATGTGTGTGTGTGTGTATATGTATATATGCGTGCAGTGTGTGTGTGTGTGTGAGAGAGAGAGAGAGATTAATTTATTTGTAAAAATTAAATATTTGGGATTGGGTTAGGGGTTTTATGATTTAATTTTTATTCACAAATTAAAAAAATTAGTTTTCAAAAAATTTAAATATTTGTTTGTGAATATTTGGGGTTGGTGTTTGGGGTTTTGGATTTTATATGTTTTTTTTTATTTTATAATTATTTTCGAATTTAATAATTCTTTTCAAAATTTAATATATATATTTGAATTTTATATGTTTTATTTTTAATTTTATATATTTGTTTCAAATTTTTTTATGTTTTTTGCGATTTTTATATTTCTTTTCAAAATTTAATATGTTTTTTTGAAATTTTTTTTTTTCGAAATTTATATATTTTTTTAATTTTATATTTATTTTCGAATTTATAATATTTTTCAAATTTTAATATATATTTTTTCGAATTTTATATATATTTTTAAATTTTAATACAAATTAAATTATTAAATGATGGGAGGGGGTCTAATTGATAAAAACACTATCTTTGTTTCCAAACATAATAAGGATAAGACATTGAGGGTAGTTTAGGGATTTTAAAAAAAATTCAGCTGATGTCATCATTCAGGGGTCTAAGTGATGAGAATATTGAAAAGTATGAGGTATAAATGAAGATATACAAACCTGAAGAAGTATAAGTGAAGATATGACAAACCTCAAAAAATATAAATGTAAATGAAATTAACCCATATATATATATATATATATATAGATATAGAGGTATTAACCCTATTATAAATCAATACTTCTTCAATATACAAAATTATATTTATTCATCTCTTTATTCTGTTCTGTATTTTCTCTGTTAACATGCACAAAGGACATGGGATTATCTTCACCTACCTGGAGCAAAGGAGTTTCCACAACTGTCGTATCATTCACTTTTGTTACAAACCTAATGTCTCTATGATGTGAAATTTAAGAGGTGGATTGATACTTCCAAACATACAATGAATTCTGATTGCATACTATTTTTTTTTTATTCTAAAATTTTGAATATTTAGCATTTAGCCTCGTTAAAATTTTTTTTACCTTAAATACCATAGAATTTAGATTTCTTTACAACTAAATTCCTACTGAAATTCTGTTTTAATCCCTATTACAATAAATATGTTTCATTTATATCTCAAAACCCAAAGTAAATTTTTTAGCCCTCGCTGACACGGATCTCTAGATCCATCATTGACTACAACGGTCACAAGTGGGGTTTATCACCTATAATGTCTTATGGAATATGTTATTTCACTAATTTCTAACAATGGTCGGAGATAAAAATGAATATGTGTTTTCAAAACCTCGGGTTTATTTAATTTGTATCTATGAGAACAATTCTATTAGAACTCTAAACACAGATAATTTATTTTTTAAAAAAATAAAAAATTATTTTCCTAAATACAAACCAACCATACCAATCTTCCAATTTCTACTGGTTCTTAAAAACTCCTTTATCATTACATATAACTCCCAATGTTATCGCTGTACAACATAATCAAACACATTTTCAAACATCAACAAAACAGTAGTAGTAGCTAGTCTGAAGTACATCCTTTATTTCCAAGACTTCCAAGGATCTGAGATGATTTCCACACCAGTTTACACCAACAAACCCTCTTCACACGACCCACGAATTCACACAGTACTAGACATGATAGCTAGGAGAACAGAATACAAGAAAATTCAAATATATATATATATATATATATATATATATATATATATAGCAGTTCAGAATTTCTTGATGAAATCATGAATGTGATTGTTAATCTCCTTTGGTCTTTCTTGGTTGATGAAGTGACCAGCTCCTTCTATGATGACAACATCCTCCAACAAGGGCACATCTTTCTTGAACCCACCATTGTGTATGTATTCCTTCATCCCTGGTGTGGTATATATCATATCTTGATCTCCCACTATGTATTTTACAGGTACTTCTACTTTCACTCCTGTCCATGGGGCTGTCAGCTCCCAATTCCTGCAATAAATAGAAATAAACAATATATAAGACACTAATAATTATATATATATATATATATATATATATTCCTTTTGTGTTACACGAACTTGTCCACAACCCGTTTAAGACTTTATTACCACACTTGTGACCATTATATTTAGCTTTCATTAACTCATTAGCTTTTGGTTCATTTATTAAGAAAAAATGCACCCATTCATATGCAACAATTAGTGTCAGTCTTAACTGATTTTTTTTTTTATCCAAAAACATAGTAAGTCGGACTTCCAATTCCACTCTTTTAATTGAATTTTTTTAAAAAAAAATTACTCAATTCCGCCATAAAAATTGATCATAAAATTTTATTAAATTTCTGACTGTACTCAATATCCTTATACCTAATCTCACAAAATCTCAGTGACTCATACCCATATAACTAAATAATGTCATTAAAAGTTCAAGATATTCTAGCAAATTTAAGTGAGGAACATCCAAATTCTTATTCCCCAATCACTTTCCCACCGGTTCCGACATCCTTCTAAAGACCTCTAACAGCACCCCCACAAGCATCCTTCTAACCATTTTATATATGTATCTCCTAGACTGTCCAATTAAGAAGGAACTAAGCATATAAATATGATCATATAAATATAAGTCGGGGCAAAAGCCTCGGACATCCCAGGTATCGAAAAACAACGTATAAATATGAGTTTAAGGGATAACAACACTTACAAATCGAGAGCTCGGTAGTAATTCAACGCTCCGGTGAAGCCTTTCTGATCATACTTACCAGTGTAATACTTAAGGTCTGCTTCTGAAAACCAGAATGGCAATTTAGTAGGAGTGTTGGGGCAGATACCGAACGCGTTGCCTTTCGGCAGCAAGCATGGCGGACCTGGTTTCTTGTCTGTTAGGATTTTCTTGAGCACTTCTGCTGTGCCATACTTTGCTATCTCATCTTCAATCTCTCCAGCTTTCTACAATATACAATTAGTAATGTTAACTATACATGTATGTATCATATCTTCCCAACTACGTTTCTGTCATAGTTTATTCGGTCGAACTTCAGGGTCACGGGAATTATTCGATCACGGGAATTATTCGAGTTGCGTATAAACTGATAAACTGACTGGGATCAACAGGTTACCCAAAAAAGAAAAAAGAAAAAAAAAATGATACATGTATGTATCATAATACCTAAGGTCACGGTTATAGTCTTACTCAATGGGTCCGTTGATTAATTGGGGAGAAAGCCTTGAAGATTTTCGAGAAAAAAAAAAGTACTATTGTCATTTGTCATATGGCCCAATTGATGGATGATTAAGAAACTCAAGCTATCATTTAGAGCTGGAGTCGCTAAGTATATATACTTCATGTTATATAGATTAAAATTCATTGATTAAATCAAAATATTGTTAAAACGCCTACCAAACTAGAAAAGGTTGATCTTGTGAAAAACTAATCAAAAACTAAAAAATGACAAAAAATAAATAAAAAATTGTTGTGTGAAAAGATAATACCAATCTTATATATATTGAAATGACTGAAAAAATAAATAATAATAATAATACTAGAATAATTTTTCACCTTAACTTTTAACAATTTTAAGGGAGGCCATTTTTATAAGGAAAAATTATAATTATACCTCCTCGAGATATGATATATTATACCCGCATTTCCTGTTATTTGATCAAACTCAGTCAACACTTATGTAATCACTTTTTCAAAGATAAAATGTCTAAAATACTCTCAACTAGATTCCATAAATTAAATTAATCATGGATAGATAAGTCATTTCATAGTTCTGATCACCTCACCTGAATTGAACGTTATTGACCTAGAATGGGTGAAATTGTAATTATTCAAATAATAGGGGATACGAGTATAATATATTATATCTCAAGAGGTCATAATTATAATTTATCCTTTTAATAAACCTCAAACGCTCAAATTTGTGTAAACCTCAAGGGGAGGTAAGGGTAATTTCCTTTCCAAATCCAAGCTTGTTGACTTATCCAATCAAACAGAATCAGACGGAAAAAAAAAACATTTAATTTCCTTAAAATGGTAGGATTGGTGTTTAATAGCATTAAATTATTTGGGAGATTTGCAACCCAAAAGTTAGGCAATATCATAATCACTAAGATCCAACTGACCAAATTTAATATTTGACCGAACTAATCCCACTAAGAGATCCAACGGACCAAATTTAATAAATAGAACATGCACAATCCAAACTAATCCCACTAAGAGATCCAACGGACCAAATTTAATAAATAGAACATGCACAATCCAAATATTCCGAGTCACTCATGGTATGATTTTCTATATTTTAAGCCACATATATATGTTCTTCATAACTAAATTAATATATATTCGGGAAAAAAAAAAAAGGAAAGAAAAAACACAAACCTGAAATCTGCACATATAGTAGTCATCGCCAAACAAGGCTCTCATGCCTTGAATAGGCTTGAACTTGGGGTTCCTAGGCCTGAAAGGCAAGGTGAGAGACACCAAGGCCTTGACTCTCTCAGGCCTAAACAAGCACAAGTACCATGCAACCATAGACCCCCAGTCATGTCCCACCACAAACACTTGTTCCACCCCCATTGTGTCTATCAGCCCCACCAGGTCTCCCACCACTTGGAGGCTCGTGTAGGCCTCCGCGTTGGCGGGAGCGTCCGTGTCGCCGTAGCCCCGCAGGTCCGGGGCCACCGCGCGGTACCCGAGGGCCGCGAAGGCCGCTATCTGGTGGCGCCAAGTGTACCACAGCTCCGGGAAGCCGTGGATGAAGAGGAGCACTGGGCCTTGGCCTTTCTCGGCTACGTGCATGGTTATGCCGTTCACGTCTATCATTTTATGCTCTATTCCGTCCAGCTCTTTTTTCACTCCATTGCCGTTGGACATGTTGTGGTGTGTCCCATTCATCTCTCTCTCAGTGTGTGTTTTTTGGGTGTGTGAGTGTGTGTGTGTTTAGTTGGGGTATGTACTTGGAGGTGGGAGGGTGGGAGGTGGGCGGTGTATATAAAGTGTGGTGTTGGGGATGCAGCTATGCTTTGGCTAAACTCATATATATATATGTATATAGTTTTTATAAATTTAGTACAGTTGTTTTTGGATTTTTTTCAAGTAGAATACATTAAATTCTGTGTTTAGTAGGGTTGTTTTTGGAATTTTTTAAGTACAATATATTTAACTTTCTTGATGTTTGATTTAATTACACGGTTATGATATGTATTTATTATACTGAAATAGGACTTAAAAATTCGTTTCACTTGGATCGTAATTGAAAAGAAAACATTTATAGTGAGGACAAATAATTAATATATTAAATTTTAGTGGGACATAATCTTAAAAATAAAATATTCAGTGAGGGAATAATTAGAAAAAAATCCTAAATTCTATGGTTTAAAAGTAAAATAGAAAACATCTAATGGTGCCGCGGCCCCACTAGTCCGCTGAAAACCCCAATCCCTCCACAACATGAAAATTCGGCATAATTTTTTTGATCAAAGTGTAATATTTTTAATAATATGTTACAAAGCAAATCAAAATCCCCAAATCAATTTAAATCGAGACCGTTTCTCACTCGAACGGGAATTTTTGCCATCATACTAGTTCATGCATATATAAATTTTATTTTTAAAGTTTCATATAAAGAAAATATTTTTAAGCTTCTTTAATATCCTTCTTAATTTATAATCGGACAAATTATCCACTCATATCCAATTTAATTACCAAATTATCCTAATCTAATAGTTTTGTGAGTATTTTTTTTTCTTTTTCCAAAGATTAGTTGTGTGAATCTTTCTTCTTTCACTCTTATGTCCTCATAACGTAAAACTGATTTTATATTTCTGTAAGATAAATTTTAATTTGCATTATGCTGGCTCAATTAACTTTTCTCTTTTTTATATTTAAGGTGGTGTGTTAATAATATAAAGAAAGGATAATTATACAAACCTCCCCGAATTATGGTATAATTGCATGCGGTCCTTCTAATATTTCAATAATATCTGAAACCTCTCTTAATTGCACATCGGTTATAACATTTAACCCCTTTTATTCATAATCAACGTCGAAAATTTATTTTATTAGTCAATAAAAGACATATTATGAACCAAACTCTCTATTTTATTATTGTTATCCTTACTACTATATTTGAACTCTTACTTTTACATTCAAAATTATTAGAATACCCCAATTTTTTTTACCAAAGTACCCTCATATGTATTATGTATAAACTCATTTGAGTGGTTGTTTATACCTACTATGTCTCTAAAAATCACACATTCACTCTCTACAAGCCTTTTGTCATGACTTGGAAAAGATAAGTGACGCATATAAAATGACAATTGTTGGTACACACAATTTTCGTCAATATATTTGAGGTCAAGGTAGTAAGTTCACCATCTTCTAGAAGATTCTTTAAATATCTCTACAGATAGGAGGATATCTATATCATTTCACTTTTATTTTTTTCCGAACCAACATTTTGATGATATTAAGGGAAATCTCTGATATAATTGAAACATTAGAAGAATCGCATACAATTATACATTAATTTAGGGGATGTCTGTGTAATTATTCTTAAAAAGAATATACAAATATTAAGAGTGATAAATTTAAGGTTGATGGCAACTACCACAACTTTACTTCCTTCAGGAAAGTTTGATATTGGAGACTTTAATTGATGGAGCTCATTCAATGTACCAACATGTGTAGTTTCAATGCTTTCGGAATCTCAAGACAAAATCATATTTTATTTCTTTCACAATTGATATATACTTGAAGCTTATCTATAATTAAAATAATTATGGTTAATTTCATTTACACCTCTCAAGTATGTTCTAATTTCAATTACATCCTCTCACATTTGAGTATCTTCAATAACACCCCTTGTGATTTGAGATTTTCATTATTTACACCCCTAACCACTTTCGAAACTAAAATGCCCTTACCCATACACCCACTATCCCTATTCCCAAAAATATATATACAATTCTAAAAATATATATATAATTTTAAAATAATATATAAAATTCAAAAATAATATATAAAATTAAAAATATATATACAACTCGAAAAAAATATATAAATTCGAAAATAATATATAAAATTCAAAAAATATATACAACTCGAAAGAAATATATAAAATTTGAAAAAAAAATATATAATTCGAAAATCATATATTAAATTCGAAATATATATATATAATTCAAAAATAATATATAAAATTCAAAAAATATATAAAATTCAAAAATAATATATAAAATTCGAAAAACATATATAAAATTTGAAATATATATATATAATTGAAAAATAATATATAAAATTTGAAATATATATACAAAATTCGAAAATATATACAACTCAAAAATAAATATATAAAATTCGAAAGAAAAATATAAAATTCAAAAATAATATATAAAATTCCAAAACAATATATAAAATTTGAAAATAATATATATAAAATTAGAGAAATATATATATATAATTGTTTTCGAAAAAATAAATGGTGAGGGTATACAAGACGCAATAGAGAAAGGAAGTGTGAGGCTACAACACTTAAGTTCTAACCAATGGTGTCTGGTGCACATATAAATCATAGAGGCTTTGATTCTTTGAAGGCAAATGATGCAGTTGTCCCTCAACTACCTTTATTTCCGTACAACACCAAGCAAGTTGTAACGTCCCGCGTTTTCCTTTCACTTTTTTGGAATTCTTTTCCATGTGTTAACGTTTTGCGACGTCACTTATTCATGACGTCTTATGTATTCTCGGTACGAGTAAATTTTTCGCGTTTAAGTTTTGGACTTAGAGAGACGACTTCGTGGTATGTCATTTTTGGTTTTGTGGATTGGAGTGTCGCCAACAACTACGAGGGTTCGTGCAACGTTTTCTCGTTGGAGCTTCGACAATCGTGTTGTGTTCTCGAAAGTTCTAACCTAATTTAGTGTAAACGTTCGGTGTAGAACTTATATGAATTTCTTGTTATATTTACGTGTTGTAAGTCATGAGAATAGTTAGAAACGATTTCGGGAAAGAAATGACCTAGGGGTATATGAGTAATTGATAAGTTCACAAATCACTATTTTAAATGTCAAAAATAAATCTTTAATTCACCATTTTATTGCATAAATGTTCTTATATATATCTTTTTATTTCTTATAGGTTTGAATTGGAAAAGATGAAGAAAATATATTAAAGTGAAGAAAGGAATGCACATGGATGGAAGATGAAGAATATAATACACATGGATGGAAGATGAAGAATATAATGCACATGAAGAAAAGATGAAGAATATAATGCACATGAAGAAATGAAAAAAATGACTTGAAAAACATCAATATTCAAAGAAAAAGAAAATAAAAGTAGATCCAATTTCACTTTACAATATGTCATTATATTCCAAATTTCTCTATAAATAGGAGATTAGTTAGATCTTGTGGGGAGTTAGATGGTAGAGAGTGAGAAATTGTAGAGAGAGTTTAGTCTTGTATCAAGTTTTTATTTTGTTGTAATCTATTTCTTAGTTAATGAAAATTTCTTCTATCATCATGTTTTATTTCTACATCATTATGCTAGCTTAAACATCTTCTCAAGGGAGTGATGAGGCCACCTTGGGTAAGATATACATAATTTTATTTTATTTCTTATTGTTTAATTCTCTTCCCGAAATAATTCTTTCAAGTGACAAAACCTACAATAGAGGTTGAAAATAGAGGAAGGATTCTCCGTGATTACCAATCAATGGAAATACGGGGAATGCCTACCACTATTTATATTTATTTATTTTTAAACCAAAACATTAGAGGGAGGATTTTCCGTGATTACCAATTAATGGAAATACGGGGAATGCCTACCAATATCTATGTTTATGTTTAATAGGTTGGAGGAGAATTTGCAATAGAAATATATAATATTATTTATATAGACCCGGGTGGTGGATTTTCTTCCCTTGAGATTTCTTCCACCATTTGATAATTTTATCTAGTTATTTTAGTTTATTATTCAAAAATTCAAGAATTGTTTTAAGTGATTTCTTTTTATCTCGAAAATTATAGTTTTGGATCCTAGTCTCAAACCGATTTCTAAGTTGAGAGTGGTTCAACCCTACTTATTGCTATACTATTTTAAGTAAAGCATTTGTAGGTATTATAAATTTTGTTGACCGGAGTTTGGTGAAGCAACGACAAAAGAAACAACAAATCATCAACCGTCAGTAATTTCATATTTGGAGCACTTAGTGAAATTGTAGATATTTGGCTAAGTGTTAGTGTATGAATGACATAGTTGTAATTAGAGAGGATGACAAGGGATAGAAGGGTAATTAAGAGGCTTGATGACACTCTTGTAATTAACCCCAACTTTGGCATATTTTGGTCATTTCCACATTTTATGTGTTGTCTCATTCCTAGCCCTTGATCTCATTCTCCCATCTTTGTTTTAGACCATTAGATCATAAGGCCTTGTTTGGTTGGCACTTAAATGGAATAATCCATTATTGTTGGTCTTCCACTTGGCAAGACTTTTTGTCAACCATTAGATGATTAGTTCTTTCCCATTTTTATTATAAACCCTTGGATGTTGAGTGGCAATATTGTAGTTATGTAGAAGACTTTGGCAAATTTGTAAATTTGATTCATAATGGCAATGGTTGTGATTAATTGATAAAGGGGTGGGTAGTTTGGACATTTCACCACTACCTTTAATATTGTCATCATTTTGATCCTTGGATTGAATCTATCTTGCCATCTTCATTCCTAGCCCTTGGATGGGAATCTCTACACATGGGTAAAGTCTTGCTAACTCATGTACCCATTTCATCTCATTCTCTCATTCATACGGTTTTGCTCTCTTCTTCCCCATTTTGTTACTTCTCTCTCTCTTCTTCCATGGATGCACAAGGCTTTATCCTCTAGCCTTGTTGATGGTAGCTTGAAGCTTGTGTCTTGTTGGTGCTTCCTTGTCCATAATTGGTGTTGAATATTGGTAAGCTCCTTCATCACTTTCCTTGATTTCTCTTTGAATTGAAAACCTAGCTTCCATATTTTTTTATGGGAATGTTTTCTTTTATTCTCATGGATTCTTGGATTTCCATAGTTGATTGGTGAAGCTTTCCACCGGTTTACTCCTTGGATTTCGGTTGAGGAAGAGCTAGGGTTTCATGGGCTTTGCTTGGTAGCTATTGTGGTTTGCTCTTCAAGAGGTAGGGGGAAAATTCCTAACTAGCCATCTTGTGATTGTGTAGTAGGGTAAATTTGATTCTAGGATTCCTAGCATTAAAATGAAATTGCTAAGTATATCCTTGGAAATATGAAGTTAGGGTTTGAGCATGTTATGTGACTTAACCTTTCTGTATAGGGTATTTTTGATGGTATTGAATAGGGTTATGAATCATGCTAGCTATGTGGTTGTTCTTGAGATTTCTTATATGCAAGTGTGCTTCTATGCCTATATATATGTGTATGTATGTGGGTATAGCTATGTATATGTGTAAGTGTAGTTATGCATATGAGTATATGGGTGTTAGGAAGGTAGCCATAGAATGAGATTAGGCTAGTTCCGTTGGTTAGTACCTTGGAGGTATTTTTGGACTTCATGTCATGTTGAGATGTGATATGTGAAAACTTGTTAAATTGAACAAAAAGCATGTTTAAAATAATGGAATGGTTTTCCTTGAGAATTGAAGTATAATTTGATGAATTGCAAGCATGATTATGTGATATAATTGTTTGTCGTGATTAAATGCTTTATTGAATTTTAAAAGCATGTTGAAAAGAGGTTTTGAGATTATGTTGATGTTATCATGTGGATATTGTTCATAAATATGGTGCATTAGATATTTATGTTGAAGCCCAGGGTGCCTATTGAGAATATCGTGTAGTGTCAAATCACGATGTTGATATATATATGGGTTGTGTACTCAAGTATGAGTGTCTTTGTGTCAGATCATCACAACAACTGGCCAGGAGGTATCACGCCTACGAAACTAAAAAGCCGGCAAATGTGAGTTAAGAGTCCGGGTGGAGGCTTATTTTCTTGACCCAAGGGTAGTCATGGCGTACGGAGTTGCAAGTTGGGCTCTCGTATAACCGTCTTCCCTGTTTGAAGTGATAGAGAGAAAAATCACTTGGGAAGGGTCGGTGTGGTAACTCTACACTACTTGATGAGTGGACAGAGTTTGTATCCGTTACCCTTGGGAAGGGTGTGTTGTGTGTGAGTATTACGGGGAGTGTTGAGTCACATTGTATTTGCTTGACATTTATGTGATTTCATATTGACATGTATATGTGAGTTATGTTTACATGTGAAGTATGATATTATTCCATGTGATGGAGGAGCATGTTTAAATATGAATTTTGTGATATAATTCATTTGTTATTTAAAATGCTCAATTGGAATTGAAGGATGTGAAAAATGTAAATTCCATGACTTATTTAAAGTATAATGTGATATCAATAATTATACTTGTTGTTATGTGTTTTTATACCCTAAGAGGGGGGGTGAGATGAGTTGGTTTGAGAGCTTTCTGGTGATAAGTACAGTCGGTATAAGTTGCGATCTTGGTTGATTGTGTATAATGACTTTATGATCTTGTTAGAAACCTAGGTGATGTGGTTTCGAATATGAAATTGAGGTTTGAAAGAATTGGAAGGGGTTCTTGATTTGAAAATTAGTTGGTTCCGTGGCAACGGCCACTAGGTTCCCTTTTGCGGTCTTAAGGAGATTAAATGATAGTTTCTCATTTCTAAGGTTCCTAAATGATTTGAGGCCTTTGCCCCATGTTTCATAAGTGTTTTAAGTGGTTTCGGACTAATTGGAACACTTTTCGGGTCTGTCAATCGACTGACGGAATTTCGTCGGTCGACTGGCAAATAGCCGTAAATGTTCTGGTGAGATCAGTCGACTGACGGTTTTTGGTCAGTAGACTGATGGCCCCCACCAGTCGACTGATTGCCTTGTCAGTCGACTGATTTTTCCCCAGGATGTCCTAGTGCAGTTCTGCTTTGACACTCCTTCACTCTTTCGGTCATATCTGGAGCTACAGATGTTGGATTGAGGCAATCTTTAGATTTTTAGAAATCTGACTTAAAGATATTGATGTTAGGATTTTGAATCGCTTCATTTGAGGGCATAATGGTCGTTTGAAAATGATGGTACGTTTTGAGCCTCGGCACCTCCCGACTGTCGATTTCTTAAAAATGTTGTAGTTTCCGTTTCGTACCTTCAAATTTGGTTCCGTTTGTTCCTATAACTTATTTTAGGTCCAAACCTTGTATTTATATCTTGGAATCACTAATTTATACTTGTGATGACCATTTTACCCTTTGGCGAACATGTGACCTTTGAGTGGTCGGTGTGATGGGTTATTCAATACATTTCACTTCCTTTTGTTGTTGGGCAACCTTTGTGACTTACCTTAGGTTTATATAAATGTTTTATCCCTGAGTTGGATTTATGGATGTCGGTATGATATGTGAGTTGATTGATAATATGATTTGATACTGAGTGAGGTCTTGGAGTTCGGTATGCTTGTGGCCTAGGAACTGTAAGTGTTATCATTCCTAGAGTGTTATGAATAGGAGTGTTACTCCCAAGATTTAGTGATAGTGTTGAGGTGATAGTGTTGTGTCGATTGTCAGTGTGGGGATGACGGGTACGAGTCGTAGTGATCTATGAAGGGGGGTCTGTACTACGTATCTGGTATTGGTTGCATATCTTTGTATGTATATATATATATATATATATATATATATATATATAGGTGTGAGTTATTTCATGTTGTTGTGATATAGTTTCACTATATGTTATTTACCTATTTGTTGATGCATGGTAGAGGACTAGTGGGATGTATTTCCGGGGTCTCATCTTGGCGTGATTTCCATGTGGGACATTTGACTGGCCTAGGGTAGATGCATGTACACGGGTTGGCTTTCATTCGTTTTGAACAGTCGTAGGATGTGACGGTTATGATTTCTTTCTCCTACGGGGCTCAATGAGCTCACCCCGGCAGCGGTATGCCTGGTGGTTTACACCACCAGTTTGCAGGAAATATTTCGGTTATGGACAACGTGGAGTGCAGGATGGCTCGTGGCACTGATGTTATTGCGGGGTTTGGGACGCTATATATAGAGAGTTGGTCATTTTGTTTCATTTTCTTGTTCCCTGTATTGGGACCATTGATGTTATACCTCTTGGGAGCCAGTCTGTTGGCCTATCCCTTTCTTGTATTCAATATTGTTACATCGTTGTAGAGATGTATTATTTCGGCACTTAGACGTGCCTTGTGTATTATTTGGTTTAGCTTCCGCTTTGTTGTGTATGGAATTATTATTGATAATAATATTCCATCCAGTTTATGGTTGTTTAGTATATTGATTGGTCGCTCATTTTATGGATCACGACCCGAATTCCTCAAATGTCCCGGTTCGGGAGTTTTAAGAAATTTGGGGCATGACACAAGCACATAAGATATATTGGCAATCTAAGTAATCTAGATTGAACTTCTCAAGTGACACCATCATGTGTTTCTCCATGATCCCATGATGGCTTGGAAAAATAAAAGTTATATAAAATTGTTCGAATTATATATATATATATATATATATATTGGAATTTTATATATTATTTTCAAATTTTATATATTATTTTTGAATTTTATATATATATTTCAAATTATATATATTATTTTTGAATTTTATATATATTATTTTTGAATTATATATATATATTTAGGAATAGGGATAATGGGTGTTTGGGTAAGGGCATTTTAGTCACAAAAGTGGTCAAGGGTGTAAATGATGAGAATCTCAAACTACAAGAGGTGTTATTAAAGATAGGTTTAATTTCATTTACACCCCCTGAACTTTGGTCAAAATGCATTTTGACCCCAATTCTGCATAATTACAGTCAGCCTCTCTAATTAGGCAAACTTTTATCAGTTTGACCCCCTTATGAACTTTTAGTACATTTTCAAACCTGACAATGTGTGAAATGTCTAAAATGTCCTTATCCCTATCTATACTTCTTCCCCCCTTATCTGTACAATTTTGGCGCCATATATGTAATGTTTTATGTCATTTTGACCTCCTCATTCAAGAGTAGGTTGAGTTTGCCGCTAAATTGTACAATTTAGTAAATCATTTTGACCCCCTTATCTGTACAAGTTTGGTGCCATATATATATGTTTTTGTGAAAAATATATATTATGTTCCAAAATATGATTTTTTTGCAAAAAAGTATATATTATGTTCCAAAATATGAACTTTTTTCGAAAAATATATATTATGTTCCAAAATATGATTTTGTTTTTTGCGAAAAAGTATATATTAAGTTCCAAAATATGATTTTTTCCAAAAAAGATTTTTTTTGCAAAAATTATATATTATGTTCCAAAATATGATTTTTTTTGCGAAAAAGTATATATTATGTTCCAAAATATGAATTTTTTTTCTGAAAACTATTTTTTTTGCGAAAAATATATATATATATATTTTTTGACAAGCGAAAAATATATATTATGTTCCAAAATATGATCTTTTCCAAAAAATAATTTTTTTGCGATAAATATATACTATTATATTCCAAAATATGATATTTTTTCAAAAAATATATATTATTTTTTCCGAAATAATTCATATTTTGGAAAATAATATACTCCCTCCGAAAAATAATTTTTTTTGCAAAAAATATATATATATTTTTGAATTTATAATTTTTGCAAAAAATATAATTGATTTTTGAAGATTAATATTTTTAATGGATTGATTTCACTAAACTCCCTTATACTATTGATGGTAGTTTATGCATTTTGATTCAAAATGTGAGGTGATGGGGCATAATGATGAAATTGAATAGTATAGGGGGCAAAGTAGACACAGTGGGGGTTAGTTGATTAAACTGGATAGTATAGGGGGGTTTCTTGAAATTAACCCTAAAATATAATATAAAACAAGGGCTTTTAAGTAAATTCACGCACAAATCTGACTGGGACTCTAAATGATATTATTCAAACGTTGGAGGCACTCTCTGCAATTAGGTCAAAGTTTAGGGGAAGTTTGTGTAATTTTATCTTTTAAAAAATGTGAATATATATAGTATTAGGGTGTTTGGGGATGGATTTTACCTGAATCCTCAATTGGAATAAGGATATCCTTATTCCTGCAAATGAATAGGTTTATATTTAAAATAGAGTTGTTTGGCAGAGGGTAAATTTTTTTTTTTCCTACCTAGTCAAAGCCCAAAAGTGGTCAAGGGGTTAAACTAATGAAAGTTTGCCTAATTAGGGGTCTAAATGCAATTATATAGAGTTTGGGGGTCTAAATGAATTTTAACCAAAATTAAGGGGGTGTAAATGAAATTAATCCTTAAAGAGACTCAAATGTGAGGGGATGTGATTAAAGTTACAACATACCTGAGGGGGTGTAAATGAAATTAACCCAAATAATTATTTGATTGAAGTTAACTTTTTAGATTCACCAAAAGTGAGAGAATTTCTAATTTTTGAAAATAGTTTTCTCAAAAATGAAAATAAAAAAGTGTAGAATTTTTTGAAAATAATTTTCAGGAAATTCAAAAAAATTGTTTTGTATTATCAGAATTATCTGTTTTTAGAGATACAAACCAAACAAGTTATGCGCTCTCAACATCATTTCTATTTTCTCTCTATTTATTTGTTTTTTTTAATTTTGTTTCATGGGAAATTCGTTTATAAAATCTTTTAAATGATAACCAGTAAAATTGTATATAATGCAATTGGATATACTATTATAATGGGAAGAAAATTTTTTAATGTGCTTTTGCATTCAAAGTCACTTTTCTGAAGCCGAAAAGTAGGTTTAGGAAAAATTAAAATAATAAATACGAAGGGATGTAGGTGTAATTTATCCAAATCGGCAGATTTTTTTTATGGATTTTACTGAAAGTTATACTTTATTTTGTACCAATGATATCATTTTTTTTTTTATGGAAGAGAAACTCTTTGTTTTGGGATCTTAATGAAATTTATTGCTGAACGCTATTTATTAAAGTCACTCAAAACTCATTGATAAATGTAACATTACTCTAAAACCTTTTTTGACGTACCTTTTTCGCAGATGCTGATACTCCTCAACGTTTTTAAAACGTCATTCCAATGTCCAGAATCTCTTATAATTTTTTTGTCAAATACCGTTCAAAACAACTTTTCCCTCCAAAAAATCAAAAGCATGATTTGAAAAGTCAATCCAAACATAACCTAAATTGTAAGCAATGATGCAAAAGTTGAAAATTGTCATCAACTATGAAGTTGGACAAATCACATAAATATGATTGATGATATTTCAACTTTCTTCTTATTATTTTTTTCTTTTTTTAAACATTTATTGATGATATCTCAATAAATGTTTGAAACAAAATAAGAATATTATTTTTTTCTTTTTTTAAGTTAATCATTTTACTCACTGCTCACCAACATTGTCTTCACTAGTCTCGAACCCTTTGACCTTCTTTTTGAGAGTAAGAATTCGGATGCTAGGCTATTAAAATAAATATTGAGCTCAACCTTTTACTTATAATTATATGAATTTGGATATTCTTTTGTGCATAATATAGTATCTTGAAGGAAATCATTTCATAAAATTGAGATTCACATTATTTGTATAATCCCTACCATCAATTTCTACAATTTTTTAGAAAGAGAAAAATAAAAAATAAAAATCAAGAAAAAGAGAAAACACGGTCTTCATGGTTTATATCTCTAAAAAATATTCTCGAAAATTTTAAGAATAGAGAATAGTTTTATGAAAATTACAAAAATGAATTATTTGAATACAACCATTTTTTTAATTGAAATTTTAAAAAACTGAATCAATTAATTTTTTTTATATAATTTTATAATTTTTAATTTTCAAAATACATAAATTGTTATCCAAAATATAAACCAATCACAAAAGTGTTCTCACATATAGAAACCAAACATATTTGCGAGGCTAGGTAAAAGTTATAGGGTGCGTTTGGATACTCTGTTTTTGTTCTGTTTTTTGTTTTTTGACATTGTTCAGGAGAACAGAACATGTTTGGCAACCCTTTTTACTGTTTGTTCTGTTCTTAATTTGGAAACTGTTTTCGTGAATAGTAGAAAAAATAAGGGAACAACAAAAACTTGTTTTTTTGTTCTTTTTAGAATTTTTCAAAAAAAAAAATTGTGGTAGAGAGGAAAAATTATGTGAGAATATGTATATTTTTTTTACCCCAAATATATTTTTTGTTCTTATTCTTTTTGATTAGAATATAAGAACAAGAATAAGAATTATTCTTGTTTTTTTATTCTCAAAACAAAAACAAAAACAAAAATTCTCAAAACGGGCAATTGGAAATGATACTTGAGTCCATAGTACAAAGGACAAACTGTTCATTAAGAACAAAAGTAACATCGGATGTTGTCATCTGACGACAATAACTTAATAATGACCAATGTAACGAAACATCTCCCTTATGCTTCCCCTATCAATATAAAGGAATGCAACCACCTATAGCTTTTATGGGGCAAGATCCCCTACTCCTATAAAGCCACCCTTTATTAAAAGAAGATTGCTCATTCCTTCTTGTTTGTTGTGCCCTATTTTAGTAGATTAGGGCGAATCTCGTTCGTTCCTTTCTTTCTTCCGGGCATCAATCCCATGTAAACAAAAAGACATTTGCTTTGTCCGATTCCTCCCTAACACCCTACTCTATTCCGAAAGTGCCACAGGGTATTCTTCCACTGGCCATTTGAAAGATGAATTTCTACCTAGTAACGAAAATACCTGTGTTTGTTCAAGAGTATTTTCTCTTTGTTTTAATTTCCCATATTTTATATTTTTTCTAAAATATTATTATAATCATGCAGTGTTTTCTCTTTGTTTCAATTTTTCATATTTTTTCTAAAACATTTTTATAATCATACAGTATTTTCTCTTTATTTTTTTAATACTTTTTTTTTTAAAAATATTATCATAATTATGCAACAAGTATAATCGTGCTTTGTTGTAACTAACTCTTCGTCCTTTTGATTGTAAGAATTAAGATATACTCTCCTTTAAGATATACTCTCCTTTTTTTTGGTTTGATGAAACTTGACTACGCCTAATAGCACACGTGTCCAAAGTACTGTGTGAGTCCCACCGTAACGAGTCATGGTATCCTTCGAATTAGATAATGAATCATGATATCGTTCGTACTCATAAAATTTTCAAAGTGTGATTAATTAATATCGGTATTAATTTAATATTTATTTTTAAAAATAATATTATTCTGAATTTCCTGCAGGAATGATTTGAAAGATTCAAAATAAAAAATGATGGTATTTGCTAGCAATAACATAATGGATGCAGTGAATCAATATATATTGATCTGAAATATAATTCAAAGGGTTATTCCTACCCACACTCCTCAAAGATACCCAAATTTTATACGGACCCCCTCGATATTGAGTATTTTCACACGGACCCTCTCTTTGAACGGTCTATTGACGTTTTATTGTAAAATTACAAATTTGCCCTTCGATATATATTTAAAAAGGGTAAATTGCAGTAGCACCCCCTAAGGTTTCACTTATTACATTCAGATAATATATAAAGTATAAAATTATCCATATGCCCAAAATATATATATATATTACGAAAATATATATATATATATATTAGAAAAAATATATATAAAATTTGAAAAAATATATAAATTATAAATTTCAAAAATAATATATAAAATTTGAAAGAAATATTTAAAATTCAAAACAATTATATAAAATCTGAAAATGCAAAAAATATAAAATTAAAAAAAAAATATAAAATTTTGAAAAATTATATTAAAATCTGAAAATATATAAAAATTTAGAAAAAAATATATAAAAAGGGGAAAAATATATAGATTCAAAAAAATATTTAAATTTCAATAAACATACCTAAATTATAAAGTTCAAAAATAATATATAAAATTTGAAAGAAATATTTAAAATTCAAAAAAATTGTATTAAATTTTCAAAATATATATAAAATTCGAAAAAATATATTTTAAAATTTGAAAAATATTATAAATTCGAAAATAAATATAATATTAAAAATATATATAAATTTCGAAATTATTTTGTTTTCAAAAAAACATATTAAATTTCGAAAATAAATATAAAAATCGCAAAAAATATAAAAATTTAAAAATATATATTAAATTTCGAAAATAATTATAAAATTCGAAAAAAACATAAAAAAATTATAAAATTTGAAAATAAATATAAATTTCAAAATATATATATATATTAAATTTCAAAAAAAAAATACTAAATTCGAAAATAAATATAAAATTAAAAAATCATTTATAATTTATTTACTTTTCTCTCTCTCTCACACACACACACACACATACACACCTCCCTGCACACAGACGCACATATATATATATATATATACACACACACATATATACGGGTATATATATAGCAGTTATATATATATATATACACGTGTATATTTATACGGGTATATGGGTATATATAGCAGCATATATATATATATGGGTATGCAATATATACAATCTCCATCTTCAATCTCTCTTCCAATTTTCCACTTTCAATCTCTCTCTATATATAAATTAGGATTAGGGTTTTGAGATGCCCAAATTGAAGAAGAAAAAGGATATGCAGATCATTTTATATCATTTTGAGGGCAAAATAGACAATTTACAGGGTGGTTAACGGCACAGTTTAACGACGTGGAGACGGAGGGGATCTTTGTGGGATAAAATTCAATTTTGATAGGATTCGAGTGAGAATAGTAAATATCAAGGGATCTGTGTGAAATTAAGATATCTTTGAGAGGATGTCAGTAATATTTACCCTAATTCAAATCCAATATAGTTTTTATGGGGCATAAGAAATGTATTGAATTGATTTTTTTTAAAGAATAGATCCATGAATCGTGATCCTAATGTTCATTAGACTGCTATAACAATTGTAACAATAACTGATATTGTGACTGCTAATTATACTAATCATGTATTAAAATACTAATTATGGTGCAGTGAATTTTTGAATTTATATCAAATGCATAAGGATCAAACGGTGTCAGAATCTAATTCTCAAACGGGAGGTACATGCTTCAAGTTTCAGTAGAACTGCTTAACTTTTAAAAAAAATCAAAATCAAAATTGTTTTCTGAATCATTATTCTAGTTACCAATAAAATAGGCATAATTCAAAGAAAAACACTTGGGTAAATACTACTGACATTTTCTCAAAGATACTCTAATTTCACACAGATCTTCTCGATATTTATTATTTTTATTCGGATCCCCTTAAAATTAAATTTTGTCCCATAAAGATTTTCTCCGTTTCCACGCCGTTAAACTGTGCCGTTAACCATCCTGTGAATTGTCGATTTTGCCCTCAAAATGATATAAAATAACCTGCATATCCTTTTTCTTCTTCAATTTGGGCATCCCAAAACCATAACCCTAATTTATATATAGATAGAGATTGGAAGTGAAAAATTGGGAGAGAGATTGAAGATGGGGATTGTATATATTGCATACCCATATATACTATATATACACATATATCCGTATATATACCCATGTATATATATATAGCTATTATATATAGCAGTTATATACCCGTATATATATATAGTTGCTATATATACGTATATATATGTATATACGCTGCTATTGAGAGAGAGGAGAGGGAAAGAGGAAGAAGGAGAGAGGAAGAGGGACAGGGGAAGAGGAAGAGGAAAAAAAATATTTTGGTAATTTTTTACAAAAATTATTAATAAATTTGACGGTAAGGGATTCGAGTGAAAATAATAAATATTAAAAGGGTCTATGTGAAATTAGAGTATGTTTGAGGAAGTGTAAGTGACATTTACCCAAAACACTTTTATGAAGGCGACAGATGTATTAAATTGCATTCATTTAATTACTCCATCTACTCAACTATAGGTCAAATAAACTTAGCAATTGACACAGTTGCATGTGAAATTGTAAATACAACTACATACCTATCACATGCGTCAGTGTCACTACCCCATATAATCAAATAAATGCATAATAAATTAACTAATTGTACATGCCATACTTTGACTTAGATATCATTCATGTATTATCATTTTTATTTTATTTTTTGAAAAAAATGAATGTGATAAATGTAATTTAATTGCATGTTGGAACTACCGTCCATTAATGTTTTTCACCGACTTTGCCATCAATTAAAATGTATTGTAAATGCCATTGATAGCTTCACCAACCTAACCTACCAAATATAATTGCTTATGGGTTCTTGTTAGGGATGGCAATGGGGCGGGTCGGGGTGGGTGATTACCCGATTATTTTTTTCTGCCCCATATTCATCCCGTTCTTGTTTAATTTTTTATTTTTCTGACCCGACCCGACCCGTCCCGGTTAGCTCCCCGTCCCGTTTCCGATTCGCCCCGCCCCGCCCCGATTACGTATTATTTTTATTAAAAATATATTTTTTAATAATAAAAAATAATATTATTTTATTTCTAATTAATATTATTATTCTAGATTTTTTTTCTAGAATAAATTTATATGAAATCAAAATCAAACAATAAATCTATAATTAAGGAGAATATTATATGTATATAAATTTATATATATATATATATATAAATTTATAATTAAGGAGAATATATATATGTATAAATTTATAATTAAGGAGAATATATATATATATATGTATATAAATTTATATATATATATATCTAATCGGGACGGGGCGGGGGTGCCCCATACCCGCCCCAATTATAATCGGGGAATTGATACCCATCCCATACCCGTCCCGATTAGCTAAACAAAATGGGACGGGATGAATAAACATGGGTTCGGGACGGGGTTGGTTTTTTTGCCATCCCAAGTTCTCGTGGCATGTTTCTGAATACCACCGCTATGCCAGTCCAATCACCCAATGTTTTGCAAATAGTTGGAATATTACTAGTTAGGGTTATATAATCCAACAGCACTTATTTGTTTTGTTTTGCTAGAGTACATCACCATATATTCTCTTTGTAAATATGTTTGTGGTAGGTAAATCACGACAAAAATTTTGGATTTATTCTTGAAAAAGGGAAAAAGTCACCACATTAATTCGTAATATAAAGATTTTGAATTTATCTATTTATTAATTTATTATCAGGGTTCATTACACTGACCTTTGCTGAGATTTGGACTAACGAAAATGAAACGTTTAAGGTATATTAAAATTATTTGTACTCAAAATTTAATCTGTGAGCTCAATAGCTCAATAATGAAAAATATGACAAAAAAATATTTCCTCGTATGAAAAGACAATATGAACGATGTATATAGTGAAATGACTAAACAAATAAAAGAATATTTAGGTTATAATCGATTTTTCACATTAAATATTAACATTTGCTACCTAAATAATGAAATTAGGGAAATTATTGTAATAAATTTTAAACTCTTCATCTGTATAATATTTGTCCAAACATCAAAGAAGATCAATATAATTTAATCTTATTATTAATGTAAATCAATTATCAAATAATTACTCATAAGTATATTTTGTGTATCGATTATAATGATTTCATCATAATTTTGACTGCTACAAAAAATTTCCCTTTTGAATTAGACATGGTCTAATTCAAAACTTTCACTCAAGCGACAATGTCTAACATATGCAGGGGCGGAACCAAGATTTCAACATAGGTGGACCAATCGAACAATTTTTTTTTTATACAAATATATTAAAATTAAAAATAATTAATAATTAATTGTATCAATTACAAATAAATAACTAGCAAATGTTTGACATATTTGTTTTTCTGAAGAAAAAAAAACAATTGGCCTTATTCAATTATTACCAAAAGAAAAAACTCAAAAGATTTCTATTAAATTCGAACTTGAAGATTTTTTAAATAATAAAAATAAGGATTAACTTCAAGAAACCCTCCTATGTTATTCAATTTAATCAACTAATCCTTACTGTATCCACTTTACCCCCTATACTATCCAATTTCATCACTATGCCCCCTCCTCCTCACATTTAGAGTCAAAATGTCTAAATTACACTCCCTTAATAGTATAAGGGGGTTTAGAGAAATCAAGCTTTAAAAAAATTATTTTTCTAAAATAAATTATATTTTTCGTAAAATCTATAAATTTCAAAATATATACATATATATATATTTCGTAAAATATGATTTTTTACGAAAAATAATTATTATGTTCCAAAATATGATTTTTTTTTCTGAAAAAGTATATATTATGTTCCAAAATATGAATTTTTTTCGAAAAATAATTTTTTTTGCGAAAAATATATATTATGTTCCAAAATATGATTTTTTTTTTCCGAAAAATATTTTTTTGCGAAAAATATATATTATGTTCCAAAATATGATTTTTTCCCGAAAAATATTATTTTTGCGAAAAATATATATTATGTTTCAAAATATGATTTTTTTTCCGAAAAATATATATTATGTTCCAAAATATGATTTTTTTCTGAAAAATATTTTTTTTGCGAAAAAGTATTTATTATGTTCCAAAATATTATTTTTTTTCAAAAAATACATTTTTGCGAAAAATATATATTATGTTCCAAAATATGATCTTTTCCGAAAATTAAATTTTTTGAGAAAAATATATACTATTATGTTCCAAAATATTATTTTTTTTCAAAAAATACATTTTTGCGAAAAATATATATTATGTTCCAAAATATGATCTTTTCCGAAAATTAAATTTTTTGAGAAAAATATATACTATTATGTTCCAAAATATGATTTGTTTTCAAAAAATAGTTTTTTTGCAAAAAATATATATTATTTTTTCCAAAAATAGTTCATATTTTGGAAAATAATATACTCCCTCCAAAAAATATTTTTTTTGAATTTATAATTTTTGCGAAAAATATAATTGATTTTCGAAAAATATTTTTTTTAAATGGTTTATTTCACTAAACCCACTTATACTATTGAGGGTAGTTTAGGCATTTTGACTCAAAATGAAAGGTGATGGGGCATAATGATGAAATTGAATAGTATAGGGGGCAAAGTGGATACAGTGGAGTTAGTTGATTAAACTGGATAGTATGGAGGGTTTCTTGAAATTAACCCTAAAAATAATTTATCATATAATTTAAATTAAAAATTTGAGCGCTTTCTTTTCCAATATTGATATTCAAGTAAATTGTAAGAGAAATTTGTTTTTCATATTTTAATGAAATTGTGTTTTGATAAATTCCATCCTAGAAAATGCCCTTTTGAAAATTTTTAGATACCAATTTGTTTAGCTCCTCCACTAGTCTCAATTTTATTAAAAGTAATTAAATTGGTAATATTTAATAACTTAAGCAGATTGCACATCATTATTTATATTCTTTAATTAAAAAATGTTATATATGTTCAAATTAATTTTATGATATAATCATAAATAATGTTAATGAACATATATATGATCCGACGTGTAACCAAAATAACAAAATAAAAAGTATGAGTGTTTTTTGATAAATAAAAATTGAATTAATGTTAAAATGAAAATTCAATAATCAAAGAGGTTAGAATGAAAATAATTTGATGACAAAACCTTACAACTCTTTTGCTTTTAGAAAAGTAGGGCTAAATAGAGACTTTTAAATTTTTTTCTTTAATTTTTAAATTATTCACAAAGTTTATTGACCTTGTAAGTATTTTTTTGGGGCCCCAATATGCCTATATATTTCAATAAGCAAGACCACCATATCTGAGTTGGCCTATGAGAAAACATTTACTTTGACTTGTTGGAATCGAAAATTCAGTTATCTCCATATAAAAGAGAACAATATCCTCTTCAAACATCCATGTAGCATAATCTAACGATATAAATATGGCCACATTATTTAAAAATTTAACTTATTTGATTTTCAAACTGCACGAGGGTATAATTGTAATTATGAAATACACAAATAATGAGGTGGATGTTTACACAACTTTGAATTTTGCTCACGTATATACAATGAGGATTCAAGTTCTCTAAGTGCTTGTTTGGTAGACAGCGTGTTGTTGGTTTTTGGTTTTAGTTTGGTTGGAGTTGGGTTGGTTGGAGTTGGTGTGGTTTTATTCTGAACTGAAATCATGTTTGGTGCAGATGATTTTGGTACTGAAAAACCAAACCATATTTGATAGAGTTGGTATGAGCTGAAATTTTGAAACCAATCATATTTGGTAACTTGGAATAGTTTGACATTTTATTTATTTAAAATAACATTTTGTAAATATATATGTTTTAAAAAATAAAATATATAAATATTTAATTTTTTCGAAATATTTAATTTTTCATAAATATTTATTTTTTTCAAAATATTTATAGATAAAATATTTTATATAAGATATTTCAAAAAAATAAAATATTTTGAAAAAATAAAAGATTTCAGTAAAAATACATATAATTTGTATATTTTTTAAAAAATAATAAATATATTTTTATTATATTTTATTTTTTCTAGAAATATTTGTTTTCCCGAAATATTTTATTTTTTATGAAATATATTTTTTCGTTTGATTTTTTTTGAAATATTTTATTCTTTCATAAATATTTTATTTTTCGAATTTATATATATATATAATATTATAAATGAATTGGTTTGGGTTATGTAATAGTTTTGGTGTGAGAAAACCAACCCAACTCCAACCAAACCATCTATTGAGATGGTGTGAAAAATGATGGATTTGAGTCCAATGGTTTGACACTATTCAAACACTATTGCTCCAACACCAAGTTTGCCAAACATGGAGTGGAACACAATTTTCAAACCAAATCCAAAAAAAGGGCAACACTCCCTCTACCAAACAAGCACTAAAAAAAACATTATATCTAACCAGAGAAATTATTCGTTGTAACGGTGATAACACGTCATTAAGTCTGACATGGTATTATCAACCAATAAAATTGTAATATTTTGCCTATGTGACATATTATTTACCAACACATGAAAATCAAAATAAAAAAAGAAAACAAGATATTCAAGTTCCCAAAACAATCGTTTCTCTCTCCTCTTCACTCATCCAAACCGAAAAGTATCTCCTCTGTTCTCATCCAAACCCCAAACCCAAAATAAATTGTAGCTGTTTCATATTAGTTTTAGGTTTTATATATAATAGTTGAAGAAGGTGACATATAAATATATATACATACATGATTCTTACAAGTGATAAGAATTAATATGGTGAGAATTTACCATAGAAGGAAACATATGGTGGGAATGAATTAAAAGGGACAAATCAGTTAGATATGAAATTAAAGCTGAAAAATAAAGGAGGTTTCTTGAATAACTAAAAGCATAAAGAAATTTGCAGTAGAGAGACAAATTTTATTTTAGCAAATCAATAGATAAATCGTTACAGAGTTTTAGGGTTTGGATTTTAAATCGGCTACGACGGAGAGAAGAGGGAGACGACTATAATTTTTTAATTTTGGGCGTGAACTAATATGTGAGGAGAGGAGATGGAGAAAAGAGGAAGATGACGATGGAGAGAGGAAAGATCTCACGATGGCGAAGGAGAGAAGATGGAGAGAAGACAACTGAATTTTCTTCTGATTTTTATTTCCTTAATGTGTTATGTTCGTGAAGAGGAGAGAGAAACGATTGTATTTGGGAGCTTGAATATCTTCTCCTTTTTTTTTTTTTTTATTTCCTTATGTGTTGGTAAGTAATATGCCACATGGGCAAAATATTACAATTTTATTAGTTGGTGATACCATATCAAACTTAATGACGTGATATCACCGTTGCAACAAATAATTTCTCCTCTAACCAATCCTTTTTCATTCACCCAAATGGAAATGTTAAGGGGTTGGCATAACTTTTTATTCGAATGAACCCTCTTTAATTTCCTAATCTTATTTATGCACACTGTCTTTAATATCAGTTATTACAAACCACTTTTAGAGATGACCCTTCTATTCAATGGACAAATTGAGTTAACATTTTTTTCTCAACTATCACGGTATCCCCTCTTATGTGGGGTTAACATAGTGGTTGGAACTTGGATCAAAGAAAAATTTGGATATAAATTTAATATGTCAATATATAAAGGCCTTTGCATTGGATGATTTGGTGATCCCTAGTTTGCTGAGCCCACTTATTAATTTATTAGGGCAATTATTATCAAACTCCCTATAGTTTAAAAATTATTTAAAAAATTCTTGTATAGGGATGGCAATGAGATGAGGCGGAGCAGGATCGCACTCCCAATTCCCATTCCAGTTTAACTTTGTCACACCCATAACCGATTATTAAATGGGCCGGGACGATTTTTCACTTTAAAAAAATCATATGCAAATGAAAATAATGTTTAAATTCTTAAATGAAACTTTTAACTTAAATTATTGTGCAAGTTTCAAAGTAATACATGTATTTTTTTATATAGTTAATATGAAATTAAGACGAAAAGAATGAAGATGTAAGAAAATTAAGATTTGGTATGAGCTGAAAACTAAAATAAATAAATTAAAAGATTAAAGTTTAGTTATGGGTATGTATTCATATAGGTATACAAGTGTAACATATATAAATTAATAAGGGTAGTTATAATTTACTATATAAGCGGGGCGGGGTGGGGCGATCCTGCCCCATACCCGTCCCGGAACTCTGCCGGTTTTTTTCCCTTTCCCATACTTGCCCCCATTTATTTAATAGGGTCCCCAAACCCGCTTAAATCGGGGCAGAAAGGGACAGCCGGGGCGGGAATTTTTGTCATCCCTACCCTTGTAGTTTGAAACCCCCCATATGGTTTCACATTTGATCAACTTGCCCCATTCCCTCCAATTTAAGACAAAATTGCCCCTGAAATAAGAGGGAGGTTAACATGCTTTTATAATAAAATATTTATTTACAAAATCTAAGACAAAACTGCCCCTGAAATTATTTTTCATTTATAATAAAATATATATAAAAAAAATCTAATTAGTAGTTCAAAATATATATTTTTTATTTTTGGACTTATTTTTTAAAATTTTACCCTAATTGATAGTCTAAAAAAAATATTTCGGCATTAATTTTTTTATTTTGGCATAAATAAATAAAAAATCATTTATAGTAAAATATATATAAGAAAAAATTAAAAATAAAAAAATATCTAATTGGTAGTTCAAAATACGTTTTTATATGTTAGACTTATTTTTTAAAAAATTTACCCTAATTGATAGTTCGAAAAAAAAATCAACATTAATTTTTTATTTCAGCATAAATAAAAAAGAATTCGTATGATTGGAGGGAAAATGATTTTTTTTTTGTTTTTATTTATTTATTTATTTTACTAGGGGCATTTTTATTTCTGTTTTTAAATTGTTTTTTTAAAATTTCAGTAAACCCCCTCTGGTTTCAGGGGTAGTTTTATCTTAAATTGAAGGGAATGAGGCAATTTGATTAATTATGAAATCATATGGGGGTTTTCAAACTAGAAGAAATTTTTTAAACAATTTTGAAACCATGTGGATTTTCTGATAATAGCCCTATTTATTATCACTCTCTTTGAGTTTCTTTCATTCTATCAATTCTTAATAATAATTAAGGGAAAATCATATTTTTGAGATCCTTTTTAAACAAAATTAATCTATAGGGATTAGAAAGTAATTAAAAGAAGGATGAACATCAAAATTGATATTTAATTGCCAACAAATGACTCTTTGATAGTTGATTATTGAAATAGTCTTTTTTATTAAGTTATTTTTTAAGTTAATAAAACTCCACTCTTCCAACTCGATTAACATGCTTGCTTGCGACAATCTATTATGTTGGACGAGTCTCTACCACAAGATATGTTTTCATCATTCTCATTACTTTCATGTCCATAATTACTTTCATCGCTCTTCTCTTTAAACGAATTTTGTCGAAAAAGAAATTCTATTTTAAATGGTAGATTAAAAATTGATAACGAAGAAAAAAAGATACGAATGATGAAAATGGTAAGGTAAATATTTATATTAACAAAATGATAAGTTAGATTAAGGATGTTCTTAATTGAAAGGCCTCCTTATGTAAACTCATTGAACCCCCAAATAGGTGTAATGACCAATAAAAAAAAGGGTTAACTTCATTTACATTTTCTGAAATTTATCATATTTTCACTTACACCCTTCCAAATTTTCATATCTTCATTTATACCTCCTCATGGTGTGAAATGTCTAAAATACCCTTATACCAAACACCCCTTAAATCAATTTAATCTCTAAATCAATTTAATCCCTAAACCAAACACCCCCTTAAATCAATTTATCCCTCCAACCAAACACCCCAACCCAACCCTAACCACCACCACCGCCGCCGCCGCCACCACCACCCGTCGCCACTACCACCACCACCACCACCATCCGCCGCCACTACCACCACCACATCATCCACCGACATATATATATGTGTGTGTGTATATATGTATATGTATATATATATATACATATATATATATGAGGGGGGGGGGGGGGGGGGGGGCAACACCGGCAGTGGGAGTGGGGTGGTGGTGGGAGGGGGCGGCGCCGACAGGGGATGGCGGCGGCGCCGACAGTGGGAGGGGGTGGTGATATATATATATATATGTATGTATATATGTGTGTTGTGTGTGTGTGTGTGAGAGAGAGAGAGAGAAAGAGAGAGAGATTAATTAATTTATTTGTAAAAATTAAATATTTGGGGTTGGGTTAGGGGTTTTATGATTTAATTTTTATTCACAAATTAAAAAAATTAGTTTTCAAAAAATTTAAATATTTGTTTGTGAATATTTGGGGTTGGTGTTTGGGGTTTTGGATTTTATATGTTTTTTTTTATTTTATAATTATTTTCGAATTTAATAATTCTTTTCAAAATTTAATATATATTTTTGAATTTTATATGTTTTATTTTTAATTTTATATATTTGTTTCAATTTGTTTTTATGTTTTTTGCGATTTTTATATTTCTTTTCAAAATTTAATATGTTTTTTTGAAAAAAAAAAATTTAGAAATTTATATATATTTTAATTTTATATTTATTTTCGAATTTATAATATTTTTCAAATTTTAATATATATTTTTTCGAATTTTATATATATTTTCAAATTTTAATACAAATTAAATTATTAAATGATGGGAGGGGGTCTAATTGATAAAAGCACTATCCTTGTTTCCAAACAGAATAAGGATAAGACATTGAGAGTAGTTTAGAGATTTAAAAAAAAATTCAGCTGATGTCATCATTCAGGGGGTCTAAGTGATGAGAATATTAAAAAGTAAGGGGTGTAAATGAAGATATGCAAATCTGGGAAGTGTAAGTGAAGATAGGACATACCTCAGGGGGTGTAAATGAAGTTAACCCTAAAAAAAACTATTCTAAACTTTATATTGAAGACTCAGTCTCAAACCCTAGGTGAAATATAGTTGGAAAGGATTTGTTTTTGCAATTTTGTGGGTAGTTTACCTGTACCTTTTGCTCTTCATCAAATATTTTATTAGCTACAAACTTTATTTTCCCTTGGTCGGTTTGTCATAATTTTAAATAGTGTAGCAGCGCTTCGCAATTGCGAGGGGATAAAATGCAACAACCAAAAAGTTTACAGACTTAAGTCGTCATTTTTTCAGTTTAAAGGAAATTGGTGCAAGTAGTTGATGGTCCATTGAATGTTTTCGCACGTTTGCTCAATAAAAAAATATATAATTTTGTCCAAAAATAAATTCTTAATATAAAGTTTTCCAAACCCACTTAATTATGCAAGGATTGAATGAGTTGTTCAATTCAGTAGAAAGATGGATTAGTAGGGGTGTTCAAAACCGCTTCGGTTCCAGAACCGGAACCGGAACCGGAATCGGAATTAATTTTTTCGGTTCCTTAAAAATAGGAATCGGAACCGAAAGACTCAGTTGGGTTTCTTGCCGGTTCCGGTTCCTATTATCACTAAAAAACAAATTTCAAAAAGATAATATAATTATAAACTAAATTAAATAGAATATTCCAACTTTTCAACTATTACAAATCCAAAATTACACTTGCATCTAATAATAAAACAAAAAAAATTCATATACCGTAAAAATATCACACTAATATACATATATATAAAGGTAAGAATATAACACTAGTAAAAATAAAAATATATTAAAAATAAAATCGGTTCAGTTCGGTTCCAAAAGGGTAGGAACCGGAACCGAACCTAAAATTTCGGTTCTTTGATTTTTGGAACTGGAACCAGAATGAACACCCGGTTCCGGTTTTGTTCTGGTTCGGTTCCGGTTCGGTTCCATGAACACCCCTAAATTCAGTAAGATGAACATCTTGTATATATACAACCTTGTTTGCAACTGAATTATATAACTTGTTCCTTTGGTTTCTTCCTGTAAAGGGGTGATTGGCGAATCAACACAATGGCGAAATGGTTCATATTGAGATTTGGCTCAAAGATTAAATTATTTGGGATATGGCCCAAGCTTTAATTATTTGGGATATGGCCCAGGATTGGTATATTTGGGGAAACCGGCCCAAGTAAAAGATTATTTGGGAGATTGACCCAAATAATTGATTACTTGGGGAAATGGCCCAAATATGGTTTCACTCGAGAGCTTGCATTATACAGAGGGAGGTATGAGGGACTGATGTGTTTTATAGCTCGCATTAGAAACTCATAACCCTATATGTTGCTCGCGTAACGAGTACTACTCGGAATCTAGGGGAAATGTTTGGGATGAGTAAATAGTGGGTCACGACCTTATTTACACCATCCTAAGCAAGAGTACCTTAGAGAGGCCGATAGTATTCAGGGACATGACCAAGGCATACATGATTGGTCATGACCTAGCAAAGCTATAGCAGCATCCTTGGTTAAGGATAAATCATATCCGCGATGCAATAGGCGCGAATCACAGGTACATCATGGTTCCTTAATTAAGGAAAATGCAGAATCCGCGATGAAACAGGTGCGGATCACAGGTCATGGTGCACAATACAATCCGCGCATGGGATTACGCGAATCCATTTCGCGAAGTCAAAGGCGCAAGATGGTACTGTACAAGTATTTATATCGCGGATTGGTATGCAGGAACCATGTCGTGACACAGGTACTGACGTGGCAATGCAATCCGCGAGGACTACTAGACACTCATGTCTATAAATAGAGGTACGGAAGCTCATTCAAGGGGACTTTTTTCGGAGACTAAGAGAGAGAAATTCCTAGAGAGAGACAGTACTTTTCAATCATTTGTACTTGTTATCTTTTCTTCCATTTTTCTTCAACTTTTGTAAAGCAAATCAAAAAGCAATAAAAGCATCATTGCCGTTATTTTGTTGACTCACTTGTGTAGAAACTATCTTCGCATCACTCAATAAATCTGAACCCCTACATTAAATGCGACTTCACTGGGGATAAGATGTCTTCTGCACAAGTAGAGCTTCGTCAGACTCGGCGGAGAGGTCATCCACAAACCCGACGTACTGAACAAGTTGAAAAAGAAACAGCAACACAAACACAAGGAGGAAAACTAGTCTAACCAGCCTGAAGACAACATCGTCGCGCGAATGTTTGTGCGGATCAGGCAGAAACCCCTCCGATGACAAAGCCAACACATAATTCAGCAGAATTGCCAACAGTTCTACTGTAAACTCTTCTCAACATCCAAGAAACGCAAAAGGCCATACTTCACTTCATAGAGGCCTTGCGCGTTTCACCACCAAATATTGAATCGCCAAGAATAGACAATCAGAATTTTCCAAAGGATTCAACACAAGAGCTTTTTCGCGAGTCAATAAGAACTGAGCCCCTGGAAAAAGAGTCATACATCACCAAGGAATGGTTGCGGGCTATCCTGAACGAAAAATCTGAAACAGAGGAAATGGAAATTGCCCCACCATACCATCCTAACATTATGGTCTTGCCGTATCCGGAAAACTATGGGGCACCAAGCTTTCATCAATTTGATAGTAAAAATGGAAATGCGAAAGAGCACATAGCCAGGTTCGCGGATGCTCTGGGACCTCACAGAAACAATGAATATTTGAAGCTTAGAGAATTCTCCAAGTCTTTAACTGGAACAATATATACATGGTATACTGGCCTCGCTCCGGCTTCAATGACCAGTTGGATGGATATGGTGCTCAGATTTTACACCAAATTCTTCCAAGTTGATGAGGCAGTCTCAATGATTTCACTGACAAGGCAAAGACAACGCTTTGGGGAGGAGGCGACAACTTATGTCAAGAGATTTCGCGAGGCTGTTTTGCAATGTCATGAACCAATTTCTGAACTGCAATTGATTAAAATTTGTATAGAAGGAATGTTGCGGGAATACAGAGTGCATCTGGTCAACCATGAGGTCAAAACGTTTTCTGCACTTGTCGATAATGCCCGTAGATTGGGAGAAGTTTTGGATCCCCCGACATGACCAAATATTAGTACTAGGCGGATACCAATGGTAGCAGTGACGCAGAACGAAAAGCCCAGGGAAGAGCGCACTGGGAGATCTGAACCACCCCCTTTAACTTTCAGTGAAAAAGAGGTAGTTGTTTTGCTGAATAAATGGATCGCAGATCATGTCATAGCGCTACCTCCAGTACAAAGGGTGTCACCGAGAGAGGAAAGAATGATGAGCAATTACTGTCCCCATCACAGGAATATTCGGCATTCGTTGATGGGCTGCTGGGCGTTTCGCGGTTTGGTACATCAAAAAATAGCATTGGGAGATTTGGAAGTGGCAAAGAATGTAGTTCAGGAGCCGTTCCCTGCACATGTGGCTGTGGTGACCGCCAGAGACAGTACTGAGGATGTGGCCAATGCCACCAAGTGTGAATGCCCGCCAGTACGTGAAGCCAATGAGAATGCTAAGATAGATGTCTTCTTCAATGAACTCCCAATACAGGAACATGTGAAGGAATTCTTGAAAGAGCAAACAGTTGCCGCACTCAATCATACCATTGTGATTCCGCAGCATGAGAAGGCCTCCAGTAAGATCACATTTTCTGAAGCAGACAGACAAGTGCCTTTTCTCCACAATCGGCCTCTGTATATACCAGCCATTGTAAACGGTCGAGAGATGAAACGAGCTTTCTTGGATGGAGGAACGTCAGTCAATTTGATCCCGCTAGCCACTTTGCGAATGATCAATTATCCTGAAAGCAAGATCGTGAATCATACTATTGCAGTTACTGAATTTAATGGAGATCAACATGCCACTATGGGATTCGCGACATTGGACCTCAAAATTGGGAAGATCAGGGGGCCCACCAAATTTCATGTCATCAAAGGGGAACCCTCATATCAATTGTTGCTGGGTAGACCGTGGCTGCATGCATATGGCGTAGTGTCGTCATCCTATCATCAAGTAATTAAGGCCAATTGGGGAGAAGGAATAATGACTGTAAAGGCATCTAAGAGTCCTTTTTGCGCATCAGAGGCCCATTTTGCGAATGCAGTCTATTTCTCAGAGTACAGTGAGGAAGATGGACCCGGCGTTTTCTCTACACCGTTACCAGAATGGAATGAACTGGAAGATGGTAGTTCAGCTAAACGAAAGCTCAAAGAGGTGAGCTGGTCACGGGTCAAAATGCCCGATGGACGAGTAGTGTACAAATTATGACGGGATTGGGGGTCAGAAGCTTGCACAGTTGGCACTAACCCCAGGACAGATAAGATCATAAAAAGAAAACTTGGCACTGAGCCTGAAATACTGAAAGTGGATCCGCGACCAAAACATGGTCTGTGTGAAGTGGACATAGGCGACGGCACGGATTCGCGACCTACCTTCATAAGTAGTACCCTGCCTGAAGATACTAAGAATGCCCTGGTAGAATTGATCAAAGAGTTTCGAGATGTCTTTGCTTGGGACTATAATCAAATGCCGTGACTCAATGTTGGATTGGTAAGCCATCATCTTCATGTGAATCCCGCATCAGAAGCAAAAGCAACGAGTATTTCATCCCGATTTAGAGGTACAAATTAAGGCAGAAGTGGAGAAGCTGCTGAAAGCAGGGTTCATCAAGACAACCTAACATCCGACCTGGCTCGCGAACATTGTGCATGTAAAGAAGAAGACTGGGCAGATACGTGTATGTGTAGATTATCGCGATCTCAATAAGGCTTGCCCAAAAGATGATTTCCCTCTACCCAACATTGACACCATGGTAGATGTAACCTCAGAACACGAGATTTTCTCGTTAATGAATGGATTTAGTGGGTACAATCAGGTTAAGACGGCACCGGAGGATGTTGAGAAAACTGCTTTTCGCACCCCAATGGGGAATTTTCACTATACGGTCATGCCATTCGGGCTTAAAAATGTCGGGGCCACGTATCAACGTGCCATGACAGCCATATTCCATGACTTGATGCATAAAACTGTGGAGGACTATGTCGACGATTTGGTGGTAAAATCCAGAGCTGTGCAAGATCATGTGGGTGATTTGCAAAAAGTACTGCAACGATGTCGCGAATATAATTTAAGGATGAATCCCCTCAAATGTGCCTTTGGAGTACCAGAAGGAAAGTTCTTGGGGTGTGTTGTATATCGGCATGACATTGATATGGACCCGACAAAAGCTAAGGCAGTACTAGAAATGTCTCCACCCACAACTCGTAAAATGTTGAAAACTTTTATGGGGAAGATATCTTATCTGAGGAGGTTTATCCCGGCACTAGCAGAGGTAGCTCACCCACCCATGCCTTTGTTGAAATAAAAATCTGTATATAGTTGGGGAGAAGAGCAGCAAGAGGCTTTTGAGAAAATCAAAACGATTTTGGCATCACCAAAAATAATGGTAGCGCCGGAGTCAGGAAAACCGTTGATAATGTATCTCACTTCCACCAATAAATCCGTGGGAGCTCTGTTGGCCCAAGAACATGAAGGAGAAGAAAAGTCTGTTTACTATATCAGTCGGGTGCTTAAAGGACCAGAGTCGCGATACACATCGTTGGAAAATCATTTTCCCGCTTTAGTATTCGCAGCCCAGAAATTCAGACATTATTTACTGGCACATCCGTTAGAACTAATCACCAAAAGTGACCCCGTACGGTACCTCATCACAAAGCCCATACTCAGTGGAAGAACTGCTCGATGGTTATTAACACTGTCTGAATAAGAGATCACATGCTCTAGGCCGAAAGTAGTAAAAAGTCAGGCTTTGTCGGATTTGCTAGCTTTATTTCCTGGGGGAGCTGAACCCAAAGTAGAGGAGGTGGGAGTAGCAAGTGTGGCACAAAGTGCACTGTTTTCTTTAGAGTTCGATGGTTCATCCACGAAAATGGGAGGTGGAGCTGGTTTTGTACTGAGGAATGAGGAAACAAAGGAGGAATTAGTCAGGGCTTACAAACTTGACTTTTCTTGCACCAACAATATTTCCGAATATGAAGGTTTAACACTGGCATTGATGATGGCTCAGCAGTTGAAGGCGAGAATACTTCATGTAAGAGGAGATTCCAAACTGGTCATCAAACAGGTGAAAGGGGAGTACGCTATCAAAGAACCTCATCTGACGTCTTATAGAACCCTCATCCGTCAGATGATAGAAGGCTTTGAGACTGTGAGTTTTACGCACGAGTCACGAGAAGGCAACCGACAATCCGATGCACTGGCAACATTGGGTTCACGACTACATTTCCAAGGAATGGAGTCTTCTGTGAAAGTAGTACGAATGACCAACTCAGCGGTCAGTAATACAAAGGAATCGGAGGTGTATGAAGAACATGATTGGAGAGCACAGATAATACATGCTCTACTAAAGAATGATAACAATGCCTTGAGACGGGAGTACCAGCTCATAAAAGGTGTGTTATATTACAGGACAGCCGGAGGAATTCTAGCTAGATACGTAGCAGTAAACGAGATAAAAGAACTGCTGCAGAAAGCTCACAAGAAAATATGTGGTCAAGCAGATGTCAGTCTCTATCGAGTTTTGCAGTGAGAAGGTTTCTTTTGGCCAAGTATGAAGGATGAGGCAGTTAAGTTACAAAGTAACTGTCAGAACTGTAATGCATATCCATCCAGGAGCGAAGGTAATGTAGCAAACATGATAGACTGGCGGGACAAATATATTCACTATCTGAAAGATGGAATTTTGCCTGAAAAAGATCAACCGCGATTCAGAACATTGGCCTCGCGATTCGTCTTACAAAAGGGAAAATTGTTCCGAAAGAGCTTTGAAGGAAAACTGATGAAGTGTATAAGTGAAGAGGAGGCAGGGGAAGTATTGAAACAGGTCCACGTATTTGGTCATCAAGGCCCTAGAAAAATGTTTCAACATATGCTATCATCCGGGTATTACTAGCCAACAATGGAAAGGGATTGCAATGATTTTGTTAGAAAATATCATGTGTGTCAGGTGCACGGGGATCTCATCCATGCTCCGGGAGCTGAATTGCATAGTTTAGCTACACCATGGCCTTTCCATACTTGGGCATTGGACATAGTTGGACCAATCACGCCACAAGCTCAGGGACATGCATGGATTTTAGTGGCAACTGATGTAACATCCCGTGTTATTTTCTTTTTTTTCTGAAATTATATTTAATTTAATTTCAGTAATGACATCACTTGTTCATGACGTATCATTTATCCTTGGTATTTCATACCTGTAAATTTTTCGCGTTTAGTTTTAATGTCGACTGTATGACTTTACGGTTTATCTTTGACGACTACGCGAGTTCTTGGTATCGACTACACGGTATCGTTTCGACATTTAATGTTTAGTACTTCAACTGAGCGACGACACGTTTTAATTGATCGGGATTGTTAGGCGTTCCGACGTTTGGATTCCTAACCCGGTGTATTTCTTTCGGACTAATTTGGTTATTTGGCGTCCTGCGGACTTACGGGTTGACGCGATATTATTTGAAGACTTCCGGTATTTATTGGGATTTATCGTATATATATTTAATTGTAATTATATATATATAGTTTTGGGGATTATTTCATAATTATGGATAAATAGAGAGCTAGTATTGTACTTTGGTAAGCTATTATCACATTTATTTCTTTTGGTCACATGACATGTCACATGAGTCTATTGAAAATAGATTGCACAAAATTCAATTGAAATTGAATTATATATATATATATATATGTATATATCGGTGTATTGATTCTCGCAGCTCCTTCTTCCTCATTCCTTCTCTTCTTCACGCAATAGCCATCTTCTTCTCCACGACTGAGCCTCATTCTCCCACCTCCATCTTCACCTTCACGTCGCCGGCAAGGGAGCATCTCGTCGGAGAGAGAGAGAGAGAGAACTGAAGGGAGAAGAGTTGCGCTTCAGTTGCGACTTGAGCAGTCGATATGGTTCGCCGACAACTGCTGCGGCAAGGGGCGGCGACAGCGGCTGAGGTAGCTGGTTGGCGGCGCAACCAGGGAGGCTGTCGGAAGTCGCCGGAGCTGCAGGTGGTGGCGCAGCAGCGCGTGGTCGCAGCAGAGCTGGATTCGCGCAACAGTGCAGTTCTGGCCAGAAAATTCGACCATTTGTTCGGTCGACTTCCCGACCTCGGTTTGGGCTGATTTTCGGAGGGTAGCTTCGCCTATATGTCACGTACCACGTGTAAATTTTTTGTAATTTTACGTTGATCGGTTTGTCGGGAAATTCGATTTGAAGTTTCGAATTTTCGTTTGGGCTAATTTAGATTTACCCAAATTAATTAACCCATTGCTAATAGGCTTTGTATATATCGTATAGGTTGTCGAGACGGACATTTCGATATATTCAAAATATTTTTCGGACGATTTTGGTCGGCGGGCATCATATTCGGGCGCCGGTACTGTTCACGGTGGGCCCGAAACGGCTGTTCTGTAAGCGTATTTCAGGTGGGAAATTACATTTCTCACTCCGCATTATTGAAGTAGTTTAGGGGTGCAAAACCCTTATTTAATTTAATATAGATATATTAAATCGTTAATTTAAATATCTATAATTCGCTTAGAAAAAGAATTGGATTTAGGAATTAATTTAAGAAAATTAATTAAATTATTTCCTATGTAATTAAATAATTTCCTATCTGAATCGAATAGGAATAGAAGGCTTAGAGATTCCCTTGAGAATTAAATGGGCTAGAGAATTTTGTAAACGTTGGACGCGAGAAACTTAGACGCTATGCTAGGTCCCTCTCATTATACGTGGATTATTTGTTTAAATTATTTTAAAGACATGATAGGGGAAATTGAAATATTTTCTAAAGAATTAAAGAAAATATATTTTTGAAAACATGAATTTTATATGAAATTGTTTTCATATGATTTAATTGCTTTATTGTATTTTAAAGCATGAAAAGAGGTTTTGAGAATTATGTTGATATTATCATGTGGATATTGTTCATAAATATGATGCATTACATATTTATGTTGAAGCATGATTGTCATTTGGACCTGGATGCATATTGAGAATATCATGTAGTGTCAAATCATGGTATTGGTATATGTGGGTTGTGAAATCATGTGGGGTGTCTTTGTGTCGCAACAACTGGCTAGGGGATGTTCCCATCCTATGGAATAATGAGCCGTGAATGGGGTATAGGGTGAGTTGTCTCATTCTCGGAGTCGCGAGTCGTCTCGTGCATCCGTTATATGGATCTTTGGTCACGGGTCGTCTCGTGCAACCGTCTTCCTTGTTGAAAGTGTAGTGTCAAAAACACTTGGGAAGAATCGGTGCGGTACTCTTTCTCCTTGTAAATGGGTGGAGTGCGTATTCGTTAACCACGTGATGTGGGCAAAGGGTGGTGTATGAGTCACATTGTATGTGCATGACATTTATGTGATTTCATTTGACATGTATACGTGATATTATTACATGTGATGTTGGAGCAGGTTTAATATGTGTTATTATTGCCTGTTGGATTTTGGAGCATGTTATGTATGAATATTGTGAAATTAAATTCATATCTTTATAAAATGCTCAGTTGAAAGTGATAAATGCGAAAACATGAATTAAATAAGAAAATTGTTAAAGTATAAATGAAAAGTGTATATTTATAGTTGTGATTATTTACCTTGTGCCCTTGGGGGAGGTTAGGTATATTGGCATAGTGACCTCTGTGGTTAGTTATGTGTTATCTGTGGAGATTTGAGGCCTTAGATAAGGCGGTGATAGTTTTGTGGTTTCGGTTGGTTGCATATTACTGACCCTGGATGTTTCTTTCCCATTTAGGGGGAGATATCCTTTATCGTGCTTTTGAGGTTTGAGTGCGGTTAGAAGTGGTTGTGATTGAACCTGTCTAGTTGAGTGGAAATGGCCTATTGATTCTGTTAATTATCAATTGTGAAATTGAGGTCATAATGAATTGGAAGAGGTATTGATTGATATTAGTTATTCCCGTAGTATCGGCTACTAGTTTTCCCTTTTCGTGATATTAGGGGGTTTAAGTGATTTTATTAAGTACTTGGGGTACTGTGGTGTCGTAGCGTTGTTTCTAGTGCTTAGTTCATTCCCCTAAGCATTTCTTTTACTGTACTCTGTATACTAGTACATGTCTTTGACTTACACGTCATTCCTTGAGTTGTCGGTTACGGCATGGTGCCGAATCTTTTCACGGTGTTGTCATTTGATTTTGTGAGGTTGGGAACGGATAGTTGTGTTCCGTGAACCCAATGTAGTACTCTTCCTTCCTTGTCCTCTTGGACATTATAGGAATTCGTGGAGTTGTGTTTACCCTCATTTGGCTGTCCTTCGGAAACGGTGTTTTCTAAATTCTTTGTATTTAAAAGGAAAAACCCGTTTTCGCCTACCCCCGTAGCAACTAAAAGTTTTAGTACTTGTAAAATGATCTTAGGATCTTCTTTAAAAGGATTTTCAACTTTTAAAAGCCGGTGTTGGCAACTGACGGAGACCGGGGGCAAGACGGTCATTTTTACTATGTGGTTTCTTAAAAGGAAAACTATTTTATTACTTTTCTTGGGATTCTGAGATTTCGAGACTTCTTTCTCAATATCTCATCCTGTAGAGTTTTGAAAGGTGTTCCATTGTTTCACCTTTGCTTCCTATCATTTCTAGGTCTTTGTATGAGGCTTTGTGTTGTTCAGTGCACACATATAGTGTTGCCTTTCACTTTCTTTATTGTTGATGTCACCACTTAGGTGATTTGAGTTGTCACACGTGTTAGGGGCATGTATACCGAGTGGATTGGTTTCTTTTGTTCGGGTGTCCTTACTAGACACTTGTGGTGTTTTAACATTGACATTGTTGTCTCGGTTATCTGTTGGTTTAGCGTTGGGACTTCTTTCCCTTTGCTTTGGTTCCTTGTTCGAGTGTTTTCACTAAACACTCGTGGTGTTCTTTACCTTGACATTGTTGTCTTGGTTATCTGTTGGTTTAGCATTGGGAAGTCTTTTCCTTCACTTTGCTTTGGTGACCCTGAGGTGGTCGTTCTTGTGAGTTGAGTTCGTGTACTCTTAGTGATTTGATTGAGTGGTTTTCCTCGCCTACAGTGAGAGTGTTAGTGATGTGATTGAACCTATTGATGATAGCATTACGAGGTCGATTTGATTTATGGTATGGTGATATGATTGAGGTGATCTAGCCTTTGAGAGGTAGATTTTCCTTAGGAATGGGATGAGGTTTATTATATATATATAGACGATGATTGTGTTAGTACGCAAGGACGTGAGTGCTTTTCCTCCTGTGTTCTAGAGGAGTGAGTTATGAGTATTCCTTGGTACTAGTGGTGGATTTCGATCCTTGTGGATATTAGAGGTGAGTGTGATTCCCTCTGTTTGGAGTTTCTTGTTAGCGTCGTGAACGCTGGATGATTTGTTAGATTGGACCTTAGGGTCGTGTACTTAGTGTATGTTGGTGAGAGTAGTGTAGACTACTGGTGTTGGTACTTGGAGTACGAGTCTTAGTTGTATCTTATAGACTCTTATTGTGTACTTATATGTATATATATATATATATATACACACACATAAATATATGTATATATATCCCTTATATACTTATATATATTCATTTACGGTAGCATGTGAACATGTACCTTGGGTTTTCGTGGCTGGGTTATGTATCTCACTGGGTGGTTTAGCATTACCTAAACTATTAGAGGATGTGGTAGTTAGAGTATCCTTTCCCACTGAGCTTATTTGCTCACAGGGGTATTTCATTTGCCCCCTGGTATTCCCACGCCAGGTTGCAGGAAACATACGGCTATGAGCAGGATGCAGTGCAATGACAGTTTTCTTTAGTTTCTTGTTACAGGTTTTGGAGTTGCGTTGAGTGATGCGGTTACGGTTGCAGCACGACTGGGTTGGGGATGGTAGTATTCTTCTGTCAGCTTCTTTACCCATGTTTTGTGGGATTGTCATGTATTTCTTTTGGGAGCCAGCCTGTTGGTATATCCCTGTTGATGTATATTTTATTTTCCCGTATTTATTATTTTAGGATGTCGTTGTATTTATTCGGCATTGCTATGTGCATTTCTGTATTCTTATTCGAACATTTGTGGCTCTGTTGATTATAGAGGGTTTGGAGGGGTTTTGGTTTCTTTCCACTACCTCGGCCCTAGTAGGATTGATGAATGTGGGGCTTGGAAGCCATTATTATTATCGAAATGTTATTGGCAGGTTCTTGTGTTGTGGTTGTGTATCCGGATGTTCCATTTACAAATGGAACTCTGCCGGATTTTCGTTAGATTCCGCTGCTTAGTTTTATTAGTCATTTGGGTATGGAATTTTCCATTTCTTATCATTATTCCATACATTTTCATGGTTAATGATATCTTAGTTGGTCATTCGTATTAAGGATCACATCTTGGATTTCTTGGATGTCCCAGTTCGGGAGTCTTAGGAATTTAGGAGTGTGTCTGTTGGTATCTGAGGATACTAGGGAGTTTCTAGTATTCGGGTTGGCATGGAGTATATTTTTCGTTGTTAGTCCATGTATCTTCTTGTCATTGTCGAATCTCTAGATTAGAGATTCGGGAATTTTAGAGGCGCGACAACATTGTATTAGAGCATTTTTACCCTTTTGTGGGTGTTTGTTGACTGAATGTCATTGGTTCTCGTTTCTTTTTACTTCTGCATTCACTCCCCTAGCTCTTAGGCTCGGGTTTCGGAGTCCTAGGAATTTAGGGCGTGACAACTGAATTATTCACAAAATGGGTAGAAGTTATCCCGCTGCGACGGACAACAACAGACAATGTGGTTCGATTCATAAAGGAAAATATCATTTGTCGATTTGGGATACCAAAGGTGATACTGTCAGATAATGGGACTCCTTTTGTCAATAGTAAGGTCGCGGATTTGTTAGGGAGATACTCAGTCATTCATCACAAGTCCACGCCTTACTATCCAAAAGGAAATGGGCAGGCTGAAGCCTCTAATAAAGCGTTAATTCAAATATTGTCCAGGTTAGTGCATGATAATCAGAATAAATGGGTGGAAGAGCTCCTAATAGCACTATGGGCACATCGAACCGTATACCGGAGTGCGACAGGCATGACCCCTTATGCATTAGTCTACGAATCAGAGGTTGTGCTACATGCAGAGATATAGGTGGTTGCTAAAAGGTTGGCATGCAAAAGTAGTTTAGAAGACAGGCTATTGGAGATAGAAGGATTGGATGAAACAAGGGCCGAAGCCTTTGCAAATCAGAAAGAGTACAATAAGAAACAAACAAGGAGCTACAATAAAAGGGTACGGTATAGATGGTTCAAGGAGGGGGACAGAGTGTTGAAAGTAGTACCGACAATTATGAGGGGACAAAGAGTAAGAAAATTTGAAGCTAAGTGGGAAGGGCCGTATGTGATTATAAGTGAGGGGAACAGTGGGTATTACAGGATGGAGCATGAAGTCACTCGCGAGAGGGCTGGACCTCTGAATGTGAAATAGATTAAATTATATCAAGCATGAAGTTTCAAATAAAGACAAGGCAAATCAAACAAAACATCCCATGTGTATAAAGCATGTCAATATTTATATCACAATACAAGGATATATAGCAAAAATGTGGTTACAATTAGAAGACGGTAAAAAAAAGGGGGTATACAAGTGATGACCTAGAAAAGGTTTCGAGTGATGGGATCTAATAACTTGAAACCTTTATGGTCCTCTAAGTAAAGACGGGCCTGCTCAAGATGCTCAGCTGAATCCTAAAGTTTTTGCTCATCCTCCTCGAGCAGTGCTAACTGTCTGCGAGTCTCTGCAATCTCTGCATGTTTTCTTTGAAGAGCCTCGCGACCCCTCAGCTCGACAAGATGGTGATCATAGAGTCTCTGAATAACAGGCAGACGGGTCTCCCACCAGGACACATCCATCCCTACTTTCTTCCAATCCTTTATACGGGCATGACATCTCGGAAGGGTATAAGGGACAAAGGTCCTGAATGGCAGTCTCTGAAAGGGTCCTGAACACATCTGCAACAAGCTGGAGGTGGACCGTCTGCAAAAGCGGCTCATGAACTTCCATGTGAGCAAAAATCTCTGGATGAGCTGCCTCTATTAGATCTAGCACCGGAATGTCACGTGGATTGCAAAACCACCGACGCCAAGGTGTTGGCACTGAGGAAATAGCATCATAGACAGGTGCAACAGCAGACATGGGGGAAGTGGATGCAGGGTCGTGAACAGACTCAGAAGGATCAGAGGCAGAGGTGCGAGTAGGATTGCGAGGATCTGGTACGATGATGCGAGATGGGGATGGAAGTGCCTCTGTACGCGCCTCAGCAGGAGTATCATGGAGTAGCTCATTAATCATCTCTTGGGTCTCGGAGTTTGTACCTAAAAAAAAAGAGGGGGGAAAATGACACATGTTAAAATCACATTTTAGTATTAAGATTAAAATAGAAATACAAAGTGATAAAAGAAAGTTACCTCCCTCAACCTCTGGGATAGGGGTGCCAAAAATGGATCTCTCAATACTCGGATGGTCTACGAAGGTTGCAGCAACCTCGGATGCAAGATCACCATCAAGAGGCTGCAAATACCTATCATCAAAATCTGGATCCTCTGCTCTATCATCAACGACCTTCGGGGAAACAGGGATAAAAGGCAGTTTGGGCGAGGCCTCGCGAGACACTGTGGTCTCCTAAACCTCGCGATCTGAGGATACCTCGCGATCCCCTTCTGGAGTGGAGGTCGCGGAAATGACACTATCGCGAGATGAATAGGGAGTGTCATCATTTTATTCCTCTTCAAGGGTAGGCTGTGATGGCTTGCTGAATAATGAGTTGATGGTGAGGTGGTCCTCATCATCAGATGATGATGTGACAGGGTGAGAGCCATCTCCTGAAGAGGCTGGAGCATGCGGAGATAAGGTCTCGCGAGGGCCTAAAAAAAGAGAGAATAAGTACGAAGTATAAGAAATAAGAAATCTAAAGCAAAAAGTAAAGTAAAGATTAGAAGCTCACTATGGGAGAGAGCTATCTTGGGTAAGTCAGAAAGTATACTGGCAACTTCTGTCTCCTCCGCCTCATCTCCAGTCCTCATATCCTCGACCACGTGAGTGATAGTTTCCAGCAAATTCGAGGTTGAATCAACCTTCTTTTTGTTCTTTAATTTGGCCAAAGCAAACCTACGCCCTTCGGCTAAAGAAGCCTCTTCTAAAGCAAGGTCCGAAACACCAGGAGCCGGAATGTCGTGAGAAGATTTGTGTTTGCAAACCAAAGGAACTCCCTCTGAATCAGGAGTCTCTCCTGCCACATGAATTGTGGAGGCTTTGGTGAGTTTTCTCTTCCTCTGTGCGAGAGGCACACTATCCAGTACTGCTGCATTAGAAAGATTTTTCAGTCGAGTAGACAAAGGCACATGCTCCAGTAAATCAGTAGAAGCACTGGAAGTACCTATAGCCTAGGCACTGGAATGCTGTAGAAGAGCAGATGAGTTAGTATAGTCACAGAATAAAAAATAAAATAAACATAACACAACAAATGAAAAAGAAGTTAGAACTATACCAAACGCCTCGCGATATGCTCCTCGCGGAGAGACCGCTTGCGAGTCGCTGTCTTCGGTTTGTGAGACTGTGAAGGCTGAGCATGATGTTTTGGCGTACTCTTGGCCCTAACCTTGCGAAGCTTCAAGGACGGGTCTGCAATAAAGACTGGAACTGGAATAGGAATAGGGGGAGTTTTAGCCATGAAGCTTTGGAATCTCACAAGTTGCTCCTTCCAGAACTCATGATAGGCCGCAGTCACTCCACCTCTGCGAGTGCTAGGCTGGATAAAAATAAGAGTAGAAAATATACGAACACTCCTTTCAATAGACTCGCGATAAACAATTAAGCACCTGTCAAAATTATCCTCACGATATAGAGGAAGTGGAGGGGGAATGGCCTGATCAAAGCCTAATTGTCTCGCTACACGTGAAGGGTTATAAGGTGTGATAGTATCAAAAGTCTCGCTGAAAATGGACAGGTGACACTTATCGGTAATGGACGAAAAAATAAGGTGATCATCTACCGCTATGTCATATGAAACTATCTCCTCCTTTGGGTAAAAGTCTAGAGAGTAGAAACCCTCCAGAGGAGTGGCGTATGGACGCCAATAAAATTCAGAAAAGGTATCAATGAATGAAGGAAGGGCTTGTGAGGATGAGAGAGAAGTCCAGCGGGTAGCCCACGACTTCAATGGAATAGGGACAGTTGTTTCTAAAGATTAAGGAGAAAGGGAAACAGGAATGAGAGCATAATTGGGGAAATGCTCGAAAAGGAAAAGGGTAAGGAATGTACTTGAAACATGGGTACTAATTTCATACCTACCTAGTGAACGTGCGAAATCATTCGCAAGAGTGTCCAGCTGCGAGTACAGGGTGCCAAGAAAAAGTGGGGTTAAGGCAATACACACACCTCGCGAAATCATGCCTGCTAGAAGGAACACCGTGCGACTGGGACCATCCTCTGGCTTGCCTTGAAATATGTAACGGTTTAGCCAATATGCAAGGAAACCTTGCGAGTTCCAAAGGACCGTTGAATTGAGGTCCGGGAGCTGATTCGCGATCCTGTCGAGAGGTTGGCTTTCGCGAAGAGTACTCGCGAAAGAAATTGTGACACCATGCAGAGTATGATAACTTCGATCGACTGGACATGGCTTGTTCAGGAAGAAGTATGCCCTTGTCAAACCAACTACCTCGCTTGCAGGCGTACTGTCCACATTCGCGAAGTTGTTTAAGAATTTTCTTGTCCTCATCCTCAACTAAAGGCGCCTTGATAGGGCGCGAATCCAAGACAGGCAGCCGAAATAGAACCACCACATCTTCAATGGTAGGAGTGAACTCCCCCCGGGAGGCAATAAAGGTGTGGAAAAATGTGCTCCAGCGCGAGATTAAGGTAGTCAGTGCATCCACATCACGACGGATATAAAAATCTGAAAATAGCTCAATGGATTCAAGAATACCAGCCTTTGCGAGGGTGGCGCGATGACGATCCTGGCTAAGGATATGGCTGGACCACATCTTCCAGTCTGTAATTGGGGCTACGTGTCTCTCATACTCAATAAAGGAGAAAGGTGCATCACCTCTTTTAATAGAAAGGCGAGGCACAGAAAGAGGAGGGACGAAGGCAGTTTCTGCCTCATTATCTGGGTCAAGGGTAAAAGGTTGACTTGAAATTACTGGAAAAGGAAGATCTCGCATGGACGCCCAGAATGTGTCTTGAGAGTCTAAAAAAGGTGATTTCTTCCACTCTGAGGCATCAGGAACAGAGGGAGCAATCCCGGAAGAAGGTGCAAGAAGTTTTGGTGTGGAAGCCTTGGTCATAGTGAAACAAAACTTGCAAATAGTTTTTTGAGCAAATGGGGTATATGCGAAAAGAAATAGGATGCGAGAAAAGGGGTGCAAAGTAGGAAGTCTGAAAAATAAGTGTTCTGAGCAAAATATAAGTGTGAGAGGTAAAAATGACACGACAAAAATATATAAGTGATGGGCGCGGAAACCGAAGCGGTGCATTAAATGCGCGAGGAAGGCAAAAGGTCGCATGACCAAACGCATGGAAAAAAGTCGCGGATTCGAATATATGAGCAGTTGGGAAAAATAAAAAATGACAAGGTGAAATTCAAAGTATGAACATGCACAAAGTTGGCTGAAAAACAGAAAAACAAAATAGGAAGGGTTGCGGATTGGAAAGAATACTCATGAGACGCGAAAGACATATCTCATCCGCGAAAGAAAAAGCAAAAATGGCATGGGGAAAAGGCAACTTTGACGCAAAGTGGTTATTGCACTCTAATACTTGGACAAGTATCAAAGTGTAATGGGGAAAAATTTAAAGGGGTGATTGGCGAATCAGCACAATGACGAAATGGTTCATATTGAGATTTGGCTCAAAGATTAAATTATTTGGGATATGGCCCAAGCTTTAATTATTTGGGATATGGCCCAGGAATGGTATATTTGGGGAAACATGCCCAAGTAAAAGATTATTTGGGAGATTGGACCAAATAATTGATTACTTGGGGAAATGGCCCAAATATTGTTTCACGCGAGAGCTTGCATTATACAGAGGGAGGTATGAGGGACTGATGTGTTTTATAGCTCACATCAGAAACTCATAACCCTATATGCTGCTCGCGTAGCGAGTACTACTCGAAATCTAGGGGAAATGTTTAGAATGAGTAAATAGTGGGTCACGACCTTATTTACACCATCCTAAGCAAGAGTACCTTAGAGAGGCCAATAGTATTCAGGGACATGACCAAGGCATGCATGATTGGTCATGACCCAGCAAAGCTATAACGACATCCTTGGCTAAGGATAAATCAGATCCGCGATGCAATAGGCGCGGATCATAGGTACATTATGGTTCCTTAATTAAGGAAAAGGCAGAATCCGCGATGAAATAGGCGCGGATCACAGGTCATGGTGCACAGTACAATCCGCGCATGGGATTACGCGAATCCGTTTCGCGAAGTTAAAATGGCAAGATGGTACTGTACAAGTATTTATATCGCGGATTGGTACGCAGGAACCATGTCGCGAGACAGGTGCTGACGTGGCAATGCAATCCACGAGGATTACTAGACACTCATGTCTATAAATAGAGGTACGAAAGCTCATTAAAGGGGACTTTTTTCGGAGACTAAGAGAGAGAAATTCCTAGAGAGAGACAGTACTTTTCAATCATTTGTACTTGTTATCTTTTCTTCCATTTCTCTTCAACTTCTCTGTAAAGCAAATCAAAAAGCAATAAAAGTATCATTGCCGTTATTTTGTTGACTCATTTGTGTAGAAACTATCTTCGCATCACTCAATAAATCCGAACCCCTACAGTTCCTATTATAGTTCAAAGTTCATTTTTCTTGCTTTTTTTAAAGGTAAGAAATTCACATTGAGGCTTCCATTTCAATGTTCATTGTTAAGCAAAAAGGTTCTTAAATTTGACCTTTAACATTCATGGTGAGAGGGAGAGATAAGAAAAAAGCAGAACAACAATTAAAATTTATGTTAGGATAAATTGTGAATAAAAAAAAAAGAAGGTAGCATTATTGTTTGGAAAATGAAGAGATCTCTAAATATTCAAATAAACCCCATTTGCCTATAAAATATTATCATTTATTGAATTATTAAAGTGACACTTAATTTTAGGGCTACAAACAAATCGATCGTCTAAATGTTCAAAGCTCAATTAATTTATTAAACGAGCCTACAATTTGTGTTCAGACCTTTTCATTCAGTAAAGGAATGAGCCCGAGTCGAACTATAATTTTAGCAAATCGAGCCTGCTCACAAACAACTCGTTTCATTTGCAACATCTTGTTAATGGTTTTCTAAATTGAGTAGTTGTATGTTTTTTTTCATATGTTTGTATTATTTGATAAGAGATTTTACAAAGTGAACGTATCAGTTGTATATTTTTTTTAATTCTCTTCGAGATTTCTTTAAAATGAATACAGTAAATGAGCCTAAAACTGTGTCATGAATCAACTCATTTTGTAAAGGAACGAGCCGAGAATTCTTAATTGCATAGTTGTAATTAGCCACACGGGTGTGGAACAAAGGAGTATCTCGGACCCCAAACTACCGAAGAGATTTTGGCAGAATTGCCACATAGATATGAACACTTTTCTAGTTCACAACAACATTTTATTTTCAATTTTTTATTAAATTAAGTACAAGCCCAAATTCTTAACTAGTCAAGTTCACCACAATATTTTATTTTCATTTTTTTAACAAGTCAAGCCTAATCCCGAATTCTCAATGAGTCAAGTCCAAACCTAAACCTGTTCATCAACTGGTCAATTAATTTGCAATGCTACTTAGGTTGTTAAATTTTATTTTCAAATTTATCATTTTTTAAAATATAATACATATTTGGAGGAATAAAAATGATACTCTCACTCCATTTATTTATTTTTAATCTATGTAGACAAATTAAACCAAAATCACACTCTCTCAATTTCTTATATATTTAATCCAATTCTCTCAATTGAAATGAAGCCTTCCTTCTCTCTTTTTCTTTACTTTCATTCCATTGAAGAGGACCTTTTATAACTAAAAATTAGGGCATGTTTGGTTGATGGTCTTGTCTTGAATTTTCTGGTATTGTCTTGTATTTTTTAGACCAGATCATGTTTGGTAAGATTGGTCTAAAAAATGCAAGATAAGACCACCAAGACCAAAATCCCCTTTTCCAAATGTTGGTTTTTATTGGTCTTGTCTTTGCTTACACCACCACCCATACCACCACCATCACCCACCACCACCAGCACCACCACCACCCACCACCACCACCACCATCGGCACCATCACGTTGACATATAACAGTCAGCTTCCACAAAATTCACAAAATAACTTTCCACAACAATTTCATATATAGTCATGTATAGGAATTAGAGTTCCATTACCAGCATACAAATACACGTATCCAGTTTATCACCCTTAACAAAAATCAGTATCACATAATAACAAGACGATCTTTCATGTATACATATAGATTCACATAACATGCACAAATATAGGAAGCAAATACGTCTCCAAGTTATCCCCACATTTCCAGTAAATACGTAACATAGTGCTCTGATACCAAACTGTCACGCCTTGAACTTTAAGACTCCAAACCCGAGGTGTGATATGTAGGGTCAAGGTTCTTAAAATAGTAAATAGGTTTATTTCGGTAAAATAGAAATTTATTCTCGCGAATTTATTCACCACTTTTCCTGAAAAACCTATTATTTTGAAAGCACATTTAGTAAAGTTTTTGGCAACATGTCCTTTAAAATATGAACTCCCGGAAGCGATAAAATCTGTCGATGTACTAAAATATGAAATATAACATATTTCCAATTCACATTTCAAATTCTTAATCTGAAAGGGGTTCACCAACCCACCACATGCCATCCAGATACTATTTCAAATATACATTACATAAAAGGTTTACATCCTTAGTGTTTTACATCCTAAAAGTTTACAAATCCAAATATAATATATTCAAGAATATATACACCAAAATCCTTCTACTTCTAAGCAAGTAAGCTCAATTGTTAGGTGAGTAGAAAGCGTCATGCCATGGCTACCGCTAACGTCCACCGGAACCTGCATCTAGGGGGACATGCAAAGGGGTGAGCTCTAAGCCCGGTAAGGACGGGGACAATAACTAACATGTAGCAAATAGCATGCAAAACATTCATATGACACATTAAGATATAATAAGATATAGTAGTAACAAAATCAAACCTATCAGAACAAGGTTCTTTGTATTCGATTAACAGAAAATATCGTATGAACTATCAAGTTTCCAATCCCAATAATCAAATATCGAACAACTAAAATCGGTGCACAACTTGTGCATCTAAGCATCCGAGATTGTCCCACACTGTCCCTCCACCTTCGACCAACGTGGACTCAACTATCCCTACCCAAATAAGGGTCTTCCACATGGGTTTCAGGTCTTTGCACCCAAGGGTATTCCTTACCCTCCTTTCTCAATTTTCAGGGTAACTCGTACCCTCCTTTCTCAATTTTATTAACTTCACCCCTTTCTTGTTATGTGTAGCCAATTCCTACCCGAACTTGAATTCTTGAATAAAACCATTTCCATACCAAAACACAACCATCCCTTCTCTATTTCAATTCAAGGGAAATAGAAGATAGAAATGACTCTTCCTTTTAATTCAACATTCAACCCATATATAGCAACCACATAAAGTTTCATCACTAAAGATCAACATTACCAAAATTAACTCTTATCACCCAAGCATAGGGATTGCAAAATGGACTGACCCAACCGGGTTCCGACCCGATTTGACTCAGCTAGGGTGGGTTTGGTATGTTTAAAATGGGTTTGGGACCAAAAACCAAAATACGAAGCGGGTTAGGGTTTTGCAAAAACCCGTCGGTAACCGGACCAGTTAGTAACCCGCTGGTAACCCGATCCGACCCGTTTATGGTTATTTTTTAAATCTATCTATATATATATATATCTATCTATATATATATATTCAATTTTGAATGCCCAAAATAAGCCTAAAAAATATATAATCATCCCATCTTATAAAAAAAATCAAAGTTGAACTTTTACTATAAAAGGATAATTATCACATTATACCATTATAAATAATGGAATTGAACTTTTATATTTTATTATAAAAGGATAATTATCACATTATATTATTATAAATAATGAAATATAACAATCTTTAGATGTAGTTAAATTAAATTCGACTCAATTGAATTGGTATTTTAGTTGTTTGAACACAATTTGATTCAGTTGAATTACAAATTTACTTAATTTTACTAATTGAACTCAAATTGACTTAACTAAATTGAGATTTTTCTAAATTGAACTCAATTGAATTATTATTTTACTTATTTGAACTCAATTTGACTAAGTTTAATTAGGAATTTACTTAATTTTATTAAATTGAACTCAACTTGACTCAACTAAATTGGATTTTTTCTAAATTGAACTTAATTCGACTCAAATGAATTGGTATTTTAGTTATTTGAACTCAATTTGACTTAGTTGAATTATGAATTTACTTAATCTCATTAATCAACTAAATTGAGAATTTTCTAAATTGAACTCAATTGAATTGGTTTTTTAGTTATTTGAACTTAATTGGACTTAGTTGAATTAAAAATTTACTTAATTTTCAATTTGATTCAACTAAATTGAGATTTTTCTAATTGAACTTAATTTGACTCAATTAAATTGGTAGTTTAGTTATTTGAACTCAATTTGACTCACTTGAATTAGGAATTTATAATATCTTATATATTTTAATATTGTCCAGTCCAGTATTGTTCACATATATTTTAATATATTTATAATTTATAATATCTTTTATGAATTATCTTATTATATATTATATTAATAATATATAATTCTAAACTAAAATATAATATCGTATATCACTAATATACTATTTCAAATCAAAACATAATATATTACTTTAATTACAGTAAATAATTATCAAACTAAATTATACTATTGAGGATTTTATCAATTTCACTAAATTTAAATTCAATTAAACAACTTTAAATTTGTGATTTATTCAAATGAACTCAATTTCACTACTTTAAATTGGTGATTTCTTTCACTTATCATGATTTTTTTAATTTGGGATTTACTCAATTGAATTCAATTTTAATACTTTGAATTAGGGATTTTGTTAATAAACTTAATTTCACTACTTTGTATTGGAAATGTTTTCAATTCCACTGAATTGAACTCAATTAAACTATTTTGAATTGGGGATTTACTCAATTTCATTCAATTAAATTACTTTGAAATTGAGATTTACTGAATTTTACTCAATTGAACTCAATTTCACTACCTTGAATTGGAGATTTACTCAATTGAATTCAATTTCAATACTTCGAATTAAGGATTTTGTCAATTGAACTTAATTTCACTACTTTGAATTGAGGATTTTGTCAATTTCACTCAATTGAACTCAATTTCACTACATTGAATTGAAGATTTACTCAATTGAAGTCAATTTCACCACTTTGAAATGGGAATTTACTCATTTTCACTTAATTGAAATCAATTTCACTATTTTAAATTGGGGGTTACACAATTGAACTTAATTTCACTACTTTGTATTTAGGATTGAATCAATTTCACTACTTTGTATTGATGATTTAATTAATTGAACTTAATTTCACCCAATTACACTACTTTAAATTGGGATTTTTTCAATTTTACTCAATGAACTCAATTACGATACTTTGAATTGGGGATTAAACTCAATTTTATCCAATTGAAGCAAGATATTTTTTTGTAGCAAATAATATTTTTTGCTATATTTTTTGTAGTTAATGTTTCTTTTATTTTCTAAAAGAAATTTTTTTGTAACAAATAAATATTATTTGCTAAAAAAATTATTTTTAGATAAATACTATTTTTTATTATAAATTTTAGTTTTTATAGTATAATGCCTGATATTTAGATAAGATGTATGTTATATATATATATATATATATATATTTGTAGTGTAGGGATATTAATTATATATTATTATATGAAATTATAATAAAAGATTAATTAAGAAAATCCTAAGGCCATTATAAGCCTCATTCTCTCATCGCTGTTTAGAGTGTACCCTCTCTGATTTTTTGCTTCTTCATCGTTTTCTCTACTCCTTCGTTCCAACGTCAAAATCACGTTTGCCTGTGATTTTCTTTGAGCTTTCTTGCTCGATTTTGCGAAGTTAAGATATCAGATATTCATTCTTAATTTGTTAATTTCGCATTGTAGGGTTTTTAAAAATATTTTTGATTTTGATTTTAGGTTTTGAAATTGAAGGCGCAGGTCCTAAACTCCTAGCCTCGGCCTCTCTCTGCACTTTCTTTGTTGATTTTCCAAAGGTAAGATACCTGAATTGATTTATATATATGTATATAATATGGATCCTAGAAAACATATAATAGAATCATAAATCTCTCCCAACATTGTATTTTCCCCGTCCCCTAATGCTAGCTTAGTGCAGACCATACTACTCATTCTCCTTACCTTGCAAATTCAGCACTCGTGTTTTGTGCATGTTCGATTGATTTTATCCACTTTCTCTCGTTTTATTTCCAATTGATGGTACTTTATTTATGAACAAGTGTTTTAGCTTCTAATTTGATCTATTTATTAGTTTGCTGCACATTTATCTTAACATGCTTATTTATGTCAAAGTCATATTTTTTTACATATGTTGTTTCTTAGACATTCAACACATATAATGTAAAAGCCGTTTTAATGGATGATTATATCATTTACACTACGACTAGAAAATTAGGTGTCTCAAGGAACATACTGCTTTATATTAACACTTGTTGATGGGTTTTGGGCTAATAATGTTACTTCAATTGTTGTGCTTGTTTAGATATGCTTGTTTGTGCGTGCATAGTATATCTAAAGTAATGCAGATAGAAAAAAGTCCCATGTGTTATGTCACATTAGAAATATCTCAATCACCTAATAATTCCATAGTTTACTGATTATCCTTTTGCCAAATGTTGTATGTGAGTAAGAGTACTTCATTAATCATCCTCAATGCATATAAAAGTACCCCATATATGTATATAAATGACTTTTATTGTTTCTTGATTTAAATATCTTTTTGTTATCGATGGTAATCCGATGAAACCCGTTTGTACCGACGGGATGGTAATGGTATTACCGATTATAACCCGTCACAGGTTTATAGTGAGTTTGATATTAGTAATTTTTAAATTGGATAATAATAGTATTAGCCAAACCCGTTGCCATCCCTATCCAAACATATATTTCAATTCAATTAACTGGATAATAATATCAACAACCACATTAGTTGCAGCAACATCTAATTCAAACCAAATAAGCACACATACAGGTATATTTATATATATCCAATTATTTCAAGAGAAATATAAACAATTAATAAACCATAAACTTCCCTACAAGCTAGACTACTAACTCCGAAACCAACTTTAACAGTCGCAAAACCAATCACATACAAGAATACCACAATTTAACAGGTAGAACACGAATCTTAATAGAGGACTAGACCTAGCATCCATTCCCAATAGTCAAATAATGCACCTCTTGCAACCAATACCAAACCAATCTAAAAACCTAACAATTCAATCCCTTAAAAGCAAGACACATCATTTATAATTAACCAATTATAAGAATTGTACCAACATAATTCCACATGAATTTCTGAAAGAGTAAAACCCCTACCTAAGCTGCAGTGGCCGAAGAGGAGAAGACAATCTATCTCTGTTTATGCTTTCCTTCCCTAACCGTCTCCTCCAGCCCACAATTCATCACTCCTTCCCTTTGTTCGTGCCTCAGAACAAGTACTGGAGTTCAAAATTGCCTCTCTTGGTGATTAGGAACATGTATGTGTAGATGTGGCATTTTTTCCAAACTACCCCTGAAGCTTTGTTTCCGTTTCCAAAAATATATATATAATTCGTAATAAATATATAAAATTTTAAATAAATATATAAAATTAAAAAACATATAAAATTCGAAAAAATATTTAAAATTCATAAAAATATATATATAATTTGTAAAAAAAACATATAAAATTCGAAAGAAAACATATAAAATTTGTAAAAAATATATAAAATTCGTAAAAAATTATATAAAATTTAAAAAACTTATAAAATTCGAAAAAACAATATTACCAATCAAATAAAATATCTTGAAAACATAAATATCATTTTAATTTTAATTAGGAGTAAAATCATATAACTTTATTATTAAATCACATGAATGAGTAAATTATGTTGGACCCTCCATATTAAAAAGGGGTTAGTTCAATCCGCACTTTGTTTATTGCATGGAAATGGAAAAAAAAAATTGACTTCTAAAAAAACACTTTTAACACCACAAATTATTTTAAAACTATGACTATACTTTATTGTGACATCTAAATATTTTTGGAAAAAAAAAATTAAATATAGTGGAAGAACACTTTCTTGGATTGTATTATGATTTTCCCAAAAATCAAATATTATGATTTTTCTACCCTTTTTTTTGGATAATATTGTTTCAATATATTATTGTAGTGTGCCAAAGGATTATATATATATATATATTGAATTTTATTTGTTTTTTTTTGAATTTTATATGTTTTGTTTTTCAAATTTTATATGATTTATCTTATTTAATATATTTTTTTACGAATTATATATATTTATAACGAATTATATATATATTTTAATTTATATGTTTTTTATGAATTATATATATTTTATGAATTATATATATATTTTTTACGAATTTTATATGTTTTTGTTTTAGTTTATATATTTTTTTACAGATTTTATATATATATTTACAAATTTTATATTTTGTTTGAATTTTTTATGTTTTTTTTTAATTTTTATATATTTTGTTTACGAATTATGTATATATATTTTTTGAATTTATATGTTTTAATTTTATTTTATATATTGTTTACGAATTTTATATATTTTTTACGAATTTTATATGGTTTTTTTTTATATGTTTTTGTTACAAATTTTATATATTTTTTTGAATTTTATATATATTTTTAATGAATTTTATGTATATATTTTCAAATTTTATATGATTTTTTTAATTTAATTAAATTACAATAGTATTTTGATCAAAAATTATAAAAAGAGGGCAAATTGATACATTTTGATAATTATAAAGGAATTCTCTGTATAAGAGAAAAATAAAGTGATTTTTTTGAAACTATGTGAGATTTACTAAAATTCACTTTAAAACCCACATCCCTCCCAAAAGTGACATGTGTCATGAATGGGTGTCATGGAATCTTAATCTGGCAATAAAGTGCCTGATTGGCCATCGGTGCGGTACGGTGTTGGATTTTGATTTTTGGTTAGGATGGGTTGGGTTAGATTTGGTGTGGTTTTATTATGAACTGAAATCATATTTGGTGCAGATGGTTTTGGTGTGAGAAAAAGTAAAACTGAAAAGCCAAACCATGTTTGGTAAAGTTGGTATATGGACTGAAATTCTGAAAACAATCATATTTGGTAACTAGGAATAGTTTGACATTTTATTTATTTAAAATAACATTTTGTAAATATAAATGTTTTTAAAAATAAAATATATAAATATTAATTTTTTCGAAATATTTTATTTTTCATAAATATTTTATTTTTTTGAAATATTTATAGATAAAATATTTTCTATAAGATATTTCAAAAAAATAAAATATTTTGAAAAAAATAAAAGATTTCAGTAAAAATACATATAATTTGTATATTTTTTTAAAAAATAATAAATATATTTTAATTATATCTTTTTTCCAGAAATATTTGTTTTACCCGAAATATTATATTTTTATGAAATATATTTTTTCGTTTGATTTTTTTGAAATATTTTATCTTTTCATAAATATTTTATTTTTTGAATATATATATATATATATATAATATTATAAATGAATTGATTTGGGTTAAAAAATGGTACACCAAATTGAATTGGTTTAGGTTAAAGAATGGTTTTGGTGTGAGAAAACAAAACCAAACTGTTGACCAAAGGTTTTCAACCATGTGTAAATATGATATTTTGATGATAACAAACCATTGAATTTAGTGAATTTAATGCATACTTGAGTTATGCTTAATAGGTTGTTGATTCAAGATAATCTCAAGAGAGCTAGTAGATCCATGAAAAGATCATGCTGAAAATTGTTAAACCATGAAAAACTTTTGTCCAGTATTGAGAATTTGTCTATTGGAAAATTATTTTTATTATCTCAATATTAACTTTAGGCATGTCAAGAACCTTATTAAGTCTCTAAGACATCCTAGGAGTGTGTCTAAGTCATTTCGGAAAAATCTCAAAAGATTTCACGAAAAATCATCAAGTGGGTTAGAAGTTCGAAATGAAATGTCACATTCAAACTAGCCTATCAGACTTAAAATAGGTTAAATGGAGCGTTTCAAAATCCTAAAATCAAGAGCTTGAAGTCCTCTTTCCAAAAAGCTAAAAAACGTCTCTATCCAAGTTACGGAACTCTAGTTATGACCAAAAGCGTAAACTGCGTCGAAACTGAGTCAAAGCTGAAAATATTAAGCTGAAAATTATTTTCTCTCCGGAAGTCGACTCTTGGTATTCGTGAAGTCGACTCTCGGTGTTTGGGAAGCCTACTTCTTTGGGACGAAAGAAACCAAGTTAAGCCTCTCTTTGGGAAGTCAACTCTTGGTGTTGGGAAGTCGACTCTTGGTATATGGGAAGTCGACTCTTGGAATTTGGGAAGCCGACTTCTTTAGGACGAAAGAAACCAAGTTTGAATCTTTCTTTGGGAAGTCGACTATTGTGTTTGGGAAGTCGACTCTTGGTGCTTGGGAAATTGACTCTTGGTGTTTGGGAAGCCGACTTCCGGATTCGGATCTTGAACTCTAACGGCTATTTTGAACTTCCAAAACTTACCTAAACATCCCCCACAACTCTCAAACGGCCATACTGACTCCTACACTATATATATGCCATATATGAGCAAAAAATGAAGCAAGAGAAGAGGGAGATAGGAGTATGAGTAATCTATTATTTGTGCTTCAATTTTGAAATCATTTTTGGGTAGAAAACTCCTACATGAATCACCGCATGAGCATCATTCATATTTTCTTCTTGTGATTCATTCTTCATACTTGAGTTGACCTTTTCAATTGAGTATTTCATTCATAACTCTAAGTATGTGAGGACGTGAGCTTTGAATTTCTATATCCATATATTGAGAGATATTGTTGTACACTCAAATTCAATTCTTATTCATTTGAGAGTGAAAGTCCAAGAAGTTGTCTTGGCATGGGAATGGCTTGTTGAAGCTTTGTAAAGGTTTCTCTCAACCTTAAAAAGAAAGGATTAGGTTGGCTCTCCACCCGCAAGAGTGAGCAAAGGTCGGCTCTTCACCCGGAAGCAAGAGTGTTCGAAGGTTGGCTCTCCACCCGCAAGGGTGAGAAAGGTTGGCTCTTCACCCGCAAGAAGAAGCATGTAAGGGTTTTCTTTTCACCCGTAAGAAAAGCACGATAGTGGAATCCTTTGGAGGTTATCTCATGGCATGGAGTAGACCAAAGATTTGGTTGAACCATGTAAAAATCTCGGTGTCTATGGTGTGCATTTTCTCTAACCCTTATCTCTTTACTTTAAAAGCAATTGTCATTTTCATTCTTGAGCTTTATATATCAATGCTATGAAATTGCTTGTGTTTGTGTATTAATGAAGAGGTTAGGAAAATGAATAAGTTTAAGTGAATTGATAGAACTTATCGACATCACACCATAACATAGAATGCTTGGTTGAACCATATAAAATCTTGGTGTCTTGACTTGCATTTTCTCCATCCCTTAATCTCTCTACCTTATAAGCAATTGTCATTTACAATCTTGAACTTCATATTGATGTCATGCTATGAAATTGCTTGTGTTTGTGTATTAATGAAGAGGTTAGGAAAATGCATAGTTGAAGGAAATTGAATTGTGATTTTGGATAAATATGTTGTAGATTATAAATTATCTACTTCCTTATTTATCTATAATCTAAATGCATACCAAGTGATTGCTATAATTTATCTTCAACACACCTTAGCATAAAATGATTATATGCATCCCAAGTGTTTGACTAAATGTTTATTCAATATAAGTTTCTATTTGAGAGTTTATGTGTGAACTCATTGTTTGATCATTTTTCATAAACTCTACAAGACGTTCTTCATGGAAAATTGTATTTTGCATTATGTCTCTATAAATGAGGAAAGTGTTATTACATGTTTAATTGAATTGCATACTTGGGTGCATGAATTAATTCTCATTCTACTTGAATCGAACATATTTTTAATTGTGTAAATCACTATTGAATGATTACAAGTATGAAATGTGAATGTCACTTAAAGAGATTATCTAAATCACTAAGTGTTTGACAAGAGCCTAATGAAGTGTAATTTTGATAAAATAAAGTCAAATCGAAAAAGTATCAAAGTTTGTCATTGACCCTATTCACCCCCCCCCCCCCCCCCCCCCCCCCCCCCCCCCCCCCCCTTTTAGGTGTTAATACGTGGCCAACAATTGGTATCAGAGCCTCGGCTCTATTTTTGGCTTGACCAGCTTAGAGTTGATCCGTGACAAACTTTGAAGGACCTTCCCTTACGTAAGGTTATTTGACATTTTATTCTCTTATGATGTTTACAAGTTAGTTATATGCATTTAAAGGCTAAATGAGAATGTTCTCATAAAGGAAAGTGTTTTTAGATGATCTCTAGTGCCCAATGACCATTGAATATGCACATGTCATAAAATATGAATTTTGATGATGGAATGCAATAATAGAAACGTCTAGGTGAAATTTAAAAATTTATACATTGTATTGACTTGATACTTATATTAATTTATTCATTAATATATAAATGTGTTTTATAAGTGTATTCATTGATTGATGAATAATCGTTGTTCATGCATTACATTATTTTGAATATCCTAAATTGCATGAGAAGAGTGACACATTAGTTTAGAGAGAAATTATTTCAAAAGGATGACTCTTATGAAAATATTTTTTCATTGTGCTTTCAAATATTCAAAGAATTTTGAAATGAAAAGAAAATAAATCTTCCTATGTGCTAAAGCTTTACAAATCTTGAAAAAGGGCATATATTTTATTTTTGCTAATCAAGGCAAGTTATATTGGTTTTCTTGTCAATTCTTGAAAATTGAACATGAATGATGCATATGGTTGTTTACTATGATCCATATATGAAATAGAGTTTCATTCCTATTATTAATTTCATGTTGATTCATTTTCTTGTGAAATAACTATGAGCCTATTTTACTTTATGAATTGACAAATGCACTTCATGAAAATGTGCTTGAATGATAAATTCAATTGAAGCATTAGTGATTATAGAAGATCACTCATTTTGTGTTAATGTGATTATTGAAATTATGCTAGTAAATGTGCTAACACTAATGGATCCAATAGCAAATGGGTACTAAAGAAACTATTTGAGTGTATTATAGGTTTGGATTGATTCCTTACTCAAGAACTATTGGTTCCTCAATAGTAATGCGTTAACTCAAAAGGGAAGATGAAATCAAGGTCTCTCACAAGATGAGTGGATGATGTAAATCATCCACAAACAACTCCAAGTAAAAATGTGTAGAGCTAGCACCGTGGTACACATTTTCTAATCTCAATTACTAATGTGCTTTCTTGAATGAGATCAAACATGACATACATATGTTTATTGAAGTATGTTGAACCTTTATTGATATGTCATGGAACAAATTTGATGATTGGTAATGAGAGTGATTGGCTACTTGGTACATGAAATTGAATATGTTTTTGATGATTTCTTGATAGTAGCTTGCTTTGAAATGAGATTTGGATATATGATGTCATAATATTAGTCTTTTGTCCTTTCAAGTACATTTGAGGCAATATTTTTCAAAGACTAATTTTATGATTGAAAGTCTTGATCATGCATGAAATTTAAAGAATATAGTCATGACCACCTCTAGACCATTAAAGCTATTTTACTTGAATTTGGTTGATTTCTTGAGTAGCTATTTCTTGAAATTTGTTTACGTGCTTCCATGATTTTTGTGTTTTATCTAAATCTTCTTAATATCATATATTGCACATTGAATTAAGGTGTTTGAACTTGAAGTGAAATGAAGATGAGCTTGAAATAAATGAGTAATCAAATAAGCTCACACTCGTAAACCTCAAGATAGAGTAATTCTTTTCGTAAGAACCAATTCATGAAAATGAGAATAACAATTACCTTTTGGGCTTCTAAGAATTGTAGAATGTTGCACCACCATCCTTTTGGAAATTTCTTTTGGTGAACATTCTAAAAATGCTTGTATATGATCATCTTAATGTCTTATCTATAATGTTTAGCCATTGTTGTTTCAAATTTGAAAATTTGGTTGAGTCTAAATATTATATGATTCGATCTTTATTATGAAAAGGAACTATATGTTCTTATTTGAAGGAAACATGTTGGAAAGATGGAGATATTGTGCTCAAATGTTGTTATCTTGAATATTTATTGAAAAACATGAATCATGAGTTTTATGTGCACATATCATGAAAGACATACATTTTTATTATTTTTGTATTATTATGATATATAATATTTTTAATCTCCTATATTTTATATTTTTATATATTTATCATACATGCATATTCTTGTATATTCTATAATGCATAATAATGTTACAATTAAAGTCCAATGGTGGTGACCCAAGGTTTTGACCATTATTATTCCAAGATCTTACCAAGAAGGATATAGTTAATTCTTTGCACATGTGAATGGAATTAAAGTTCTAAGAATGCCACATGCCTCTTTGCATGAAATGTTTTTATCTAATGCATTCTTATATGATTTTACAATAAAAAAAATTTCATGTAGAGAATCACAATGCTTTGAAATGTATAAGTTTTAGTCAATGAGTTTTAAAACTATCAGAAGTCGTGTTTAACTTGAAATATGATCCAAGATGGCGTTTTGAATGGCTTTAAGTGATTTTTTTATGGATAAAGGTTATTTTAGAACCTATATTGATAAACATTCTTCTTGTTGTTTGTCATTTATAACTTATCAAATTTGGTTATTGCTCTTATATGTGAATCTCATGTTTACCAATATTTGATGTGTTGTGCAATGAAGTTTATCACAAACATGCAAACTATTTCAAAATGAGCATGACAAATGAACTTATTTCCCTCTTGGGTAAAGGCCATTTAAGTGTCATGAAAATAATTTCAATTACTTTTGACACTTTGGTTTTGGAAATATATGGTTTCCTTGGTTGACTACTCTTGGACTTAGATGATTATAGTAACATAAATAAAATTATATATTATGTGTTATTTTTGTATATATATATATATATATATATTCATTATCTTGTTCATCTCTTATTATTTTAGATAAGTATTTTTTTTTGCCATATATATAAGAGATATATTTTGTGTTAATTATCTTCTAGCACTTGAGAAGAATGCATACATTGCCATTACATTACATTACAAAGACATGTATTTATAAGAAATATTGAGCTCACTTTCATGGTTATAAAATTCTTCATCAATATTCTCACCATTTTTCTCCAAGAGAACTTATTTTGTAAAATTCATAGAGAAATGGAAATGTCTTTGAATATTAATGTGTTAGCATATGTCTTATGTATCTTTCACTTTCTTATTTTAGGATATTCATCTCTTAGTCATCATTATGATTTTCATTACATTCTATGATTAGATATTGCATATGTGTTTATTGAATTTCAAATGGTTGAGATGGAGGTGGTGTTGACTCGTTCTTAAATGCTCATATGTGATATTAAGTGAATCTACATTCATGATTATGTGATTTTAAATGAGCTAGTAATTGTGTGTTTCTCATTTGCATATAGTATGTTGAATACTTATGATTTGAAATTTCATTCAAACACACACACTTGAGCATTAAATCACTTTCATTTGAGTCATTCACTAGATACATGTACTTCATATATGAAAATCTATTTTGATCATGTATCCTTTTTGTCTATGAAAAACAAGCAAATGATTTAGTCATCATTGATTACACGTGCTAGCATGTCCTTGTCGCCATCATGAATGCAAAGCTATGTTTGTAAGTTGGTATCATCTTAAGCATATTCATGAAATGTATGGACAATATGATATTGTGTTACTTCAAATGATATATTCTATGATCACAATTCATATATGCAACTTGATTCTTTTCTTTTACTTCATTGTATCTATTCTTTTTGATGATGTCAAAGGGGAAAAAAGATTAGTTGATGTGTATATGTTGTATGCACATTCTTAAGGGGAGCTTTGCTCCTTGATATGATCACATGCTACATGTTTAAGTGTAAACATCATTTAAAACATGATGATAGGGGGAGAAATTCCGAAGTTTATGCATATGCTCTATTGTAATATTCATTGATTGCATATTGATAGGGGGAACATTTGTAAAATGCCCTCAATTATTTATTGACACACATCAATGTTTTTCATCATAAAAAAGGGGGAGATTGTTGACCAAAGGTTTTCAACCATGGGTAAACATGACATTTTGATGATAACAAACCATTGAATTTAGTGAATTTAATGTCTACTTGAGTTATACTTAATAGGTTGTTGATTCAAGATAAATTCAAGAGAGCTAATGGATCCATGAAAAGATCAAGCAAAGGTGCTTAGAGATCAAAAGACATTGAAGACAATGATTGAGACATCAACCTAAAGCTTAAAGAAATTGAAGATCAAAGAAATGGGTAAAATATAATCTTGGGTGAGTGCTAGATTAAATGTAAAGTTATTTTTGAAATAACTTATTTGAAAGCTCAACTCTTGACCATATAACATATAAGACCATGCATATCATTAATGAGTCCTTGCATCATTAGCATTAGACTATGAATATCATTTAGTCTTTGCTAAAGTTGAGTTAGTTCAAGCTTTCATAAGCTATGGAAGAACTCAACAAATATGTTGTCCTAGAACTATTAACTTAACTTATATTACTTGAAATGATTTCTATATGCATATTAAAGCTTTGAACAAAATTGTTAAACCATGAAAAACGTTTGTCTAGTATTGAGAATTTGTCTATTGGAAAATTATTTTTATTATCTCAATATTAACTTTAGGCATGTCAACAACCTTATTAAGTCTCTAAGACATCCTAGGAGTGTGTCTAAGTCATTTCGGAAAAATCCCAAAAGATTTCACGAAAAATCGTCAAGTGGGTTAGAAGTTCGAAATGAAATGTCACATTCAAACTAGCCTATCGGAAAGAAAATAGGTTAAATGGAGCGTTTCAAAATCCTAAAATCAAGATCTTGAAGTCCTCTTTCCAAAAAGCTAAAGAAAGTCTCTATCCATGTTACAGAACTCTAGTTATGACCAAAAGCGTAAACTGCGTCGAAACTGAGTCAAAGCTGAAAATATTAAGCTGAAAATTATTTTCTCTCCGGAAGTCGACTCTTGGTGTTTTGGAAGTCGACTCTTGGTGTTCGTGAAGTCAACTCTCGGTGTTCGTGAAGCCGACTTCTTTGGGACGAAAGAAACCAAGTTAAACCTCTCTTTGGGAAGTCAACTCTTGGTGTTGGGAAGTCGACTCTTGGTATTTGGGAAGCCGACTTCTTTAGGACGAAAGAAACCAAGTTTGAATCTTTCTTTGGGAAGTCGACTATTGTGTTTGGGAAGTCGACTCTTGGTGCTTGGGAAATCGACTCTTGGTGTTTGGGAAGCCGACTTCCGGATTCGGATCTTGAATTCTAACGGCTATTTTGAACTTCCAAAAATTACCTAAACATCCCCCACAACTCTCAAACGGCCATACTGACTCCTACACTATATATATGTCATATATGAGCAAAAAATGAAGCAAGAGAAAAGGGAGATAGGAGTATGAGTAATCTATTATTTGTGCTTCAATTTTGAAATAAGTTTTGGGTAGAAAACTCCTACATGAATCACTGCATGAGCATCATTCATATTTTCTTCTTGTGATTCATTCTTCATACTTGAGTTGACCTTTTCAATTGAGTATTTCATTAATAACTCTAAGTATGTGAGGACGTGAGCTTTAAATTTTTATATCTATCTATTGAGAGATATTGTTGTACACTCAAATTCAATTCTTATTCATTTGAGAGTGAAAGTCCAAGAAGTTGTCTTGGCATGGGAATGGCTTGTTGAAGCTTTCTAAATGTTTCTCTCAACCTTAAAAAGAAAGGATTAGGTTGGCTCTCCACCCGCAAGAGTGAGCAAAGGTCGGCTTTCACCCGGAAGCAAGAGTGTTCGAAGGTTGGCTCTCCACCCGCAAGAGTGGGCAAGGTTGGCTCTTCACCCGCAAGAAGGAGCATGTAAGGGTTTTCTTTTCACCCGCAAGAAAAGCACGATAGTGGAATCTTTGGGAGGTTATCTCAAGGCATGGAATAGACCAAAGATTTGTTTGAACCATGTAAAAATCTTGGTGTCTATGGTTTGCATTTTCTCTAACCCTTATCTCTTTACTTTAAAAGCAATTGTCATTTTCATTCTTGAGATTTATATATCAATGCTATGAAATTTCTTGTGTTTGTGTATTAATGAAGAGGTTAGGAAAATGAATAAGTTTAAGTGAATTGATAGAACTTATCTTCATCACACCATAACATAGAATGCTTGGTTGAACCATATAAAATCTTGGTATCTTGACTTGCATTTTCTCTATCCCTTAATCTCTCTACCTTATAAGCAATTGTCATTTACAATCTTGAACTTTGTATTGATGTCATGCTATGAAATTGCTTGTGTTTGTGTATTAATGAAGAGGTTAGGAAAATGCATAGTTGAAGGAAATTGAATTGTGATTTTGGATAAATATGTTGTAGATTATAAATTATCTACTTCCTTATTTATCTATAATCTAAATGCATACCAAGTGATTGCTAGAATTTATCTTCAACACACCTTAGCATAAAATGATTATATGCATCCCAAGTGTTTGACTAAATGTTTATTCAATATAAGTTTCTATTTGAGAGTTTATGTGTGAACTCATTGTTTGATCATTTTTCATAAACTCTACAAGACGTTCTTCATGGAAAATTGTATTTTGCATTATGTCTCTATAAATGAGGAAAGTGTTATTACATGTTTAATTGAATTGCATACTTGGGTGCATGAATTAATTCTCATTCTACTTGAATCGAACATATTTTTAATTGTGTAAATCACTATTGAATGATTACAAGTATGAAATGTGAATGTCACTTAAAGAGATTATCTAAATCACTAAGTGTTTGACAAGAGCTTAATGAAGTGTAATTTTGATAAAATAAAGTCAAACCGAAAAAGTATCAAAGTTTGTCATTGACCCTATTCACCCCCATCCTCTAGGTGTCAATACGTGGCCAACACAAACCACATAAAATCAGTTATTGAGATGGTGTGAAAAATGGGGCATTTGGTACCAATGGTTTGACACTGTTGCACTAACACGAAGATTACCAAACATGAGTTGGACCACGAATTTCAACCCAAAACCATATATTTGGCACTAACTCTTTCTACCAAACAGACACAAAGTTTCTACTAGTGGCATACATACATATTGTTTCCTTTCTCTATAACATAGACACATAAGGCACCCAATACTTATCTACTTCCTCCGTCTCATAATAGTTGTCCAATTTGGATTTTTTAACATTTTATTAATTTAGGTTGACTAATGTGCAATTTTTAATTTTGCCCTTAATGATATAGTATTATGATGGGTCCGGTATTTGTTTAAAGTTAGTGGAAAAAAGATAGTTGGGGAAAGTGTAAGGTTAAATTATATTGGAATTTGAACTGGACAAGTAAAATTGTAATAGTGGATAACTAATATGGGACAGAGGTACTAGCATATTTTATAGTTTATATTTTCCTCACCCACCTCATGCTAATACCCACTCTCACGTGCCAACTTCACATGTAAATATATTGAGATATTATCAGTAAACCCTCCTCTAGTTTTATTTTTGATCAACTAACCCCCCTCCAGTTCAGAAAACCCTCCTATGGTTAGAAAAATGTATCAACTTGCATCCTTTTTATAATTTTGGACCAAAATACCCCTGTAATTTTATTAAATTAAAAAAACATATAAAATTCAAAAAATATATATACATAATTCGTAAAAAAATATATAAAAATTTTAAAAAAACATATAAAATTCGAATATATATATATAATTCTTAAAAATATATATATAATTCGAAGTTTTTTATAAAATTTGAAAAAATATTAAATTCGTAAAAAAAAACATATAAAATTTGAATAAAACATATAAAATTCGTAAAAAATATATAAATTTTGAAACAAATATATAAAATTCGAAAAAATATTTCAAATTCATAAAAATATAAATAAAATTCGAAAAAGCATATAAAATTCATAAAACAATATATAAAATTCGAAAAAGTCATATTACCAATCAAATAAAATATCTCAAAAACATAAACATCGTTTTAATTTTAATTAGGAATAAAATCATATAACATTATTATTAAATCACATGAATTGGTAGATTATGTTGGACCCTCCATATGTAAAAAAATGTTAGTTCAATCCACACTTTGTTTATTACATGGAAATGGAAAAAAGCAATTGACTTCTAAAAAAGCACTTTTAACACCACAAATTATTTTAAAACTTTGACTATACTCAATTGTGACATCTAATTTTGTTTGAAAAAAGAAATCAAATTTAGTGGAAGAGCACTTTCTTGGATTGTATTATGATTTTCCCAAATATAGTGGAAGAACACTTTTGACCTATCCCTTTTTTTTGGATAATCTTGTTTGAATATACTATTGTAGTGTGCCAAAGGATTATATATATATATATATATATATATATATATATATATATATATATATATATATTGAATTTAATATATTGTTTTCGAATTTTATTTATTTTTTTTTAAATTTTATATGTTTTTTCAAATTTTATATATTTGTTTCGATTTTTATATGATTTTTTACGAATTTTATATATATTTTTATGAATTTTATATGTTTTCTTCTCATTTTATATGTTTTATTTACGAATTTTATATATTTCTTCAAATTTTATATCTTTTTTACAAATTTTATATATATTTTTACAAATTTTATATATATTTTTACGAATTTTATATATTTTTTCAAAACTTTTAAATCAATTTGAATTTTATATATACTTTTACGAATTTTATATATTTTTTCAAATTTTATATGTTTTTTTAAATTTTTATATATATTTTTTACGAATTATGTATATATATTTTTTGAATTATATATATATTTTTTAATTTAATGAAATTTCAGGGGTATTTTGGTCCAAAATTATAGGGAGGGGGCAAGTTGATACTTATTTTTAACCATATGGGGGTTTTCTGAACTAGGGGGGTTAGTTGATCAAAAATAAAATTATAGGGTGGTTTACTAATAATATCCCAAATATATATTTGCAAATCAAAACTTAACCATCTCTCTAAAGCATAGAAAAACAATTGTTGAAGAACACATCAATATATATAGCGCATCAGGGCCGACCCTGATAATGCAAACTTAATAGTTTGGGAGGGAGCCTCAAAATATTTTTTAATAGGTCCGAAATTAAATAATCAGTTATGGTGCAACAAAAAATAAATACTCAATTCACAAACACAATTATAAATTTAGAACCCAACCCAATAATGCAAACTTAATAAAATCAGACCCAAAACTAATTTAATAAATAAATAAAACACATCTATTGAAGGCGCCCCAGATTTCAAAAGCTTCTGATCTTTAGAGGAAGAGAAAAACAAACGGAAAAAACAAATTTGCTTTGGACCAAAACTCATTTATATTTTCTTTTGATGTAAATAAGATCGTGTTTTTTATAAAGCACCTCGACACAATTATATTTTTTGTTTTTCATATTAAAATATTTAATGTTTTTAAATAAAAAAATTTTGTTATGATGTTTTTTATGGGGGCTCATATTTACTCTATCGCCTAGGACCTCAATTTATTTTAGCAATCTCAGGGCCGGCCCTGTAACTCATACACCAATTTACACTAATAGAACACATACACGACCCACCACTACATAATATAAAATATAAATATCACTAACATTACACCAAAGCTTGTAAAGTTTACTTAATTTCAATTTATTTACCTAATCAAAATTCTTCTTGCATATTTTTCATCAATCAAACCAAATAAAACATTAGGCTTAAGCTAAATTAATTCACCCGCAACAATAGGAAATTAATTAGATATAATTTCAGGATGTTACATATATTGGATAATTACACTAGATATCAATCTAGACTTAAATCCCGCCATCAATTCTCTTCTATTTCTATTTCTTTTTTTGTTGTAATAGAATTTTTTTAGAAAGAAGTTTTAATGGTGATAAGTATTATTTGTTCTATACGGTAATTCTATGAGGAGATGAAGATCATCAACCGACTACAAGGGTGGACTCATTTCGGGACTCTACTTAGAAGCTACAATCCTAATCATGATAACTCCTACAGGTCATGGCCTTATCAAGATAACTAGAAAGGGTACAACCCTATCAACACCACCGTCTTAAAGTCCCTATAAATAAAGGGTCTGGGTTAACCTAAAAGGTACGCCATAATTACCCACCTCATTACTACTACTTACTTTCCCGAGGTTCCAAGTACTAACTCGACCATCGGAGCCTACATGGTTTGTACCACTCTCGATTACTATTTTTTCTTTTTGACAGGTACAACATCGTTTTCTGCTCGACCGTTCTATGCATCAAAAGTTGGCGCCGTCTGTGGGAAGCGACATTATCCTACTTCCGGATAGTAATAGAATGATCAATCTACGAAGGAAGAGTAAGGCTGATGAGGCCTCTGGACAACCCAGAGATCCTCTTCTTCCACTCGAAGACCCGTTGCTCCCAACCACCCAAGCGGCCCAGATCGGTCTACCTCCGGTGCATCCTCCCCGACCTGATGGCCAAGAAGAGGCGCGTGTTTCTCTGGGAAAGCATGAAGTTAGTGATGATTGTTCATTACATAACTCTGAAAATCCTCAATATCTAGACCGACCCAGGCAATGTGATCCCCGTGACCCAAACCCTCGACAAGGCATTGAATGTGTGGCGATGTTAGAGCAACAGATCCAAGCTTTGAGTTAAGAGATGAACTAGTTAATCCAGTAGAACATGACAATCCTCCAACGACTAACCGCTCCCATTCCTCCTGCCTCAGACGCGACTAGGTAGAACAATCTAAATGAGGGGGCAGAGCATAGCCATAACTAGGGTCAACGGAAGATAGTAGTTTGGAACACACGACAAGGAAATACTTACCCAGATTTCGATGATATTACAAAAACCATGGGTGTAGATCAATAGATCTAAGATATGAAAGCACAGATGGAAGATATGGCACAAGCTATGAAGGGCAAAAGCCCTGCCATCGTGGATGAACTACTACAGAAGATTAACTCCCTTTTTGATGCACTAGTGATGAGTGTTCCCCTACCCAACAATTTCAAGATGCCTCAGTTGGAGAACTTTGATGGATCCAAGGACCCCCTTGATCATCTGGAGACTTTCAAGGCACTCATGCACCTGCAGGCTGTCCTAGATGTTATCATGTGTCCGAATTTCCCCATCACCTTGAAAGGATCAACCCGAGTATGGTTCAACAAGTTGAAGCCCGACTCCATTCATGATTTTAACGAGTTAGGTAAGAAATTCATTGGGCATTTCATTGCCGGACGGAGACATTGGAAGCCTGCCACCTACCTACTAAATGTCAAGCAAGACAAGGGAGATTCGTTACGAGATTATATAAGCCGATTCAATACAGAGATGCTCCAGGTTGATGAGGTCAATGATAATGTAGCTGTAATGGCCTTCATGGGAAGGTTACAGTCTTCTAGGTTCTTATTTTCCTTATCAAATGAACCGCCCGAGACGATGGTGGAACTACTTGTTAAAGCCTAGAAGCATATAAACACGGAGGATGCTATGAATGCCTGAAAAGGGAAAGGGGTTGAGGAAAAGAATGTGGAGAAAATAGGCAAACAACAACCACCAAGGATGAAAGAGAAGCTAAGGGCCGGAGAACCCAAACAACCCCAGTTGACTATACCTTTAAAAAGTCAGGACATGTTCACTAGTTTCACTATGTTGAACAAGCCAAAAAGCAAGATCCTTTTCTAAATCCAAGATGACCATTTCTTATCCTGGCCACCCAGGCTGAAGTCGGATCCATCGAAAAGAGCACATGATAGATATTATCATTTTCATCGCGACCATGAATATACAACAGATGAATGCATCGACTTGAAGAATCAGATCAAGAGTTTAATTCGGAGAGGGCATCTGAGTCGGTACACGACCAATGCCGATAAAGGAAAAGGTCGCCAGGATGCCCCACGCAAAATTCGTACACCATAGAAAATGCCAATTTGGGAGATTAGTGTGATTTTAGGAGGGTTTGCTGGAGGCAAAAAAAAAATCTCATCCCAAAAAGCCCATGTGAGAAGAGCCAGAAGCATGATGGAGGTTCAAGGGGTAGATATCTCTGTTCCACCTTCCAAGTCCCAGCGACTAGGAGAGCAAGTCATTACCTTCTCTGATGATGATGCATGTGGAGTTCAACACCCCCACGATGACCTACTGGTGATTACCGTGGCAGTGGCCAATTTTTTCATATGACGGGTTCTGATCGACAATGGAAGTTCTGTCGATATGTTATTCTCCTAGGCTTTTGACAAGATCGGTATAGGAATAGGGAGGTTGAAGCCATCCAAGTCACCCCTAGTTGGCTTCTCTAGAGAAAAGGTGTTTCCACTAGGAATAGTGACCCTTCCTATGACAGTAGGAGTCGCTCTAAGACAGCTTACCGTCATGGTAGATTTCTTTGTAGTAGATTGACCTTCCACCTAATATATTATCCTTGGAAGAGTTACCCTCAATACCCTGAAAGCAGTAACTTTATCCTATCACCTGCTAATGAAGTTCCCAACCGATCATGGTATGGGAGATGTGAGAGAAGACTAGGCTATAGCATGAGAATGCTATGCAACCGCTCTGAAACATAGAAGGACACGGGAGGCACTCGCAATCGAAGGTTTCGAATCAATTTTGGATAAAAATACTCCGTGACTAGAATCGGTGGAGGGCCTTATAGAGGTGACCTGGAAGAGGATGGGAACCAAAAGAAGGTAAGCATCGGGTCATTGTTCCCCGAGGATGTTAAGGATCAACTTATCCGATTCCTAAGGCGAAACCAAAACATGTTTGCATGGACACTTGAAGATATGACTGGAATTGATCCCTGAGTTATGCAACACCGGTTAAATGTGGATCCTACTGCCAAATCTGTAAGGCAGAAAAAGAGGACATTCGTCCCCGAGAGGAATGCAACCATAATGTCAGAGGTCGACAAGCTTCTAAAGGTGAACTTCATTTGAGAAGTCCATTATCCCGACTAGTTGTCGAATGTGGTCCTGGTGAAAAAGACAAATGGAAAATGGAGGTTCTTCGTCGACTTCATAGACTTAAACAAAGTTTATCCAAAGGATAGCTTTCCATTACCAAGAATCGACATGCTGGTCGAATCCACTTCAGGGAATGAGTTGCTCAACTTTATGGATGCGTATTCAAGATACAATCAGATCCCCATGCACCCTCTCAACTCTGAAAATACTTCATTTATCACCGATCGAGGCATATACTGTTACAAAATAATACCCTTCGGACTGAAGAATGCTGGAGCAACCTACTAGAGGCTGGTCAACAACATGTTTAAAGATCAAATTGGAAGGAACATGGAGGTCTATGTAGATGACATGTTAGTGAAGAATGTCAAGAAGGAGAACCATCTAGCATACATTAAAGAAGCTTTTGGGGTGCTCAGAAAGCACCAGATGCGCCTCAACCCAACTAAGTGTGCTTTCGGTGTATCGTCAGGAAAGTTCTTGGGGTTTATGGTCAGTAGAAGAGGCATTGTGGCTAACCCGAAAACGATCCAGGCCATCCTGGATATGAAGTCTCCCCAGTCAACCAAAGAGGTGCAAAAGCTGATGGGGAAGGTGTCTGTTCTCAACAGGCTAATTTCTCGAGCCACCGATATATGTCTACCCTTATTTTTGGTACTTAAAAAGCCTTTGAGTGGAGCCCTAAGGTGTATGTTCCCGATCAAGCATTCATAGATTTGAAGAATTATCTCACCTCTTCTCCCCTATTGGCCCGATCGGTACCGGGGGAACAACTTCTACTATACCTAGTCGTCTCCCTAACGACAGTGAGTTCTGCCCTGATGAGATATGATAGAGATGTTCAGAGACCGATCAACTATACAAGTCGAGCCCTACGGGGAGTAGATGAAAGGTACCCTGCAATGGATAAGTTGGCATTCGCCCTAGTTATTTATGCTAGGAGATTGAGACCATACTTCCAGGATCATACAATAGTAGTTCTTACTGATCAACCACTCAGGCAGGTGCTCCACAAACCAGAAACATCCGGCCGCCTAGTGAAATGGTTGATTGAGTTGGGAAAATTCAATATTTATTACAGACCCAGAGCCGCAATTAAGGGACAGGAGCTTGCAGATTTTGTGGTAGAGTTCACTTATCCTTTACAAGAGGCCCCTGTAGTTTCTAGTAAACTAGACGTCCCTAAGGCGGAAGTACCGATAGACCCAAAAGTACTTTGGACATTGTTTGTGGACGGTTCATCCAACTCACAGGCGAGCGGAGCCGAGTTTCTATTAATGACGTCGGAGGGAGAATGAAGCCTTGATAGCAGGACTCCAGATAGCGCAAGCCCTATATGTTCCTTGCTTGAGGGTTAACATCGACTCTCGATTGGTGGCCGGCCAGGTCAATGGGGAATATAAGGCGAAGCGAGAGAAGATGAAGGCTTACCTGCACAAGGTAAAATTGTTACTCAGCCAATTCAAGAGATGTGTAATTTTCCCAATACTGATAGAAGAGAATGGCCTTGCAGATGCCCTAGCTCGACTAGCTACAACTATCAAGCTAGAGGATAATATGTTTCCTTTGGAACATTTGCATCAACCAAGCATTACCCAGGAGAAAGCTACCATGATCATGTAAGTGGAACAAGGCCTGGAATGGGCGCAACCTATCATCAAATATATCCGAGATAGAGAGTTACCAGAAGGCCAAATGGAAGCTCGAAAGATAAGGCTCCACGCCACCAGATATGATCTCATGAACGAAGTTCTTTACAAAATGAGCATTTCTCTTCCATACGTTGCGTTTCTACTATAGAGGCAAGTTACATATTAAAAAAAATACATGAGGGTTTGTGTGGAAACCATACAAGGGGCAGATCTTTAGCCTATAAGGCTATAAGACAAGGGTATTACTAACCGACGATGCAAAGTGACGCGCTAGAGTACATGAAGAAGTGTGACAAGTGCCAGCGACTTGCTAATGTCCCCAGACTTCCACTTGAGGAATTAACACCCATGAAGGGACATTGGCCTTTCGTCCAATGGGGAATAGACTTGGTTGGTCCACTTCTCCGGGGTAAAGGTCAAACAAAATTTGCAATAGTGGCAATTAATTACTTCACTAAATGGGTGAAGGCACAATCATTGGCTCGAATCACAACCAAGAATTTCAAAGACTTCACCTGGAAGTCAATCATTTGCAGATTCGGTGTTCCTCGGGTTATAGTGATAGACAATGGAAAACAATTTAAAAGTAGTGAATTTTGAGAGTTTTGCTCGGGTTTGGGGATAAAAATTACTACTCCTCTCCTGGACACCCGCGATGATCAGAGGTTGTAACAAAACAATTCTCGCGATGATCAAAAATCATCTGGAAAAGGCTAAAGGGTTTTGGCTTAAACAGTTGCCCGCTATACTGTGGTCTTATAGGACCACGACCAAGACACCCATGGGTGAGACCCTTTTTCTCCTTGCCTTTGGTAGTGAGGTTATAACCTTGATAGAGACCAGGTTGGAAAGCTATCGGACAAGCCACTATGACTCGGAGCAAAATGAAAAGGAATTGGCAGTCAACTTGGACCTAATTGAGGAAAGGAGGGAACAAGCCCAAATAAGGGTTTCAGTCTACCAACAAACAATGCCACAATATTACAATGCGCGGGTGAAGCAGAGAAGATTTCATCCTGGAGACCTAGTCCTATGGGAAGTTACCCCGCTCACCCATAACCGCGAGATTGTGAAAATGGGAAAGTTGTCTCCTAATTGGGAAGGTCCCTACAGGGTAACCCGCACATAATGACAAGGAGTGTACTGGTTGGAGACCCTCCACGGAAAGCAGCTACCTCGACCCTGGAATGCCCACCATTTGAGGAAATATTACCAGTAGATGCGAAAAGGTAGAATCAGGGTCAGTTTCGACTACCCTCTATTTTATTTTCATTAGTATGATGTCAGTAGTTTCATTAACCTATATCTAGTTTGTAATAAGCCATGGAACACTTTGTCGTTTATTTGATTTACATTAATTATCAAAGTGGTTATCCCGCTAGTCATCAATAAAGGAAGTCATTTTATTTCTATAATTTTTGAATTTCTATTGTGTTATCATACATATATTTTTCCACCCAAATAATGGGTCCCTTATCAGAAAGGGGGGTTGAGTGAAACTCGGGGTTATAAACTGATGCTACATTATTCGAAAGGTATGGTTGAGTGAAGCCTAAACCTTAAATAAAAAATAAAGAGGTCAAATTACGACTTCTCACTTTTTTAATAGAAACTACCTTAATCAAAAGGTTCAGTTTTGTCTACACAAATTAAAAATCAAGATCCATGAAAATAATTTCATTCATAAATTCCAAAGTACAACAAATGGAAAGGAAAGAAAATGAAACACTATGACACTATTACGGGTACTACATGGAAAATGAAAAAGCGACTACTGCCCACGTCGGCCACTAGGATGGAATCCAGTGAAATCTTGCGCTGGATAGCGAATACTCGCCTACTCGCGGAGGTCCTCAAAGCCGCCAAAATAATACTCCAACTATTGCTTCTTAAACTCAGGGGAGTGTCTAAACTCCTCGACCCCAGAATCCTTGCCTCACTCAACTGATGGGCTAGAAGAGAAGCATGTCTCTCTTTCTCCCTTTAGAAGTCGAACTCATAAGTCCCCCTCAACCTGGCGATCTCCTATATTCGGGCAGCCTCGACCTACTTACTCTGGTGCTCATAGGAGTCCCACAGCTCAGTGATCTCCGCCTGATGCTTGGCAGACATCTGATCTCTCTCTCTTTCACCTCGGATACATGTATTGAATATAGCTCTGCTCTGGGTCAAATGCTAAAAAAAAGGGAAGGAAGTAAGTTGACATAAATAATAGTGAAAGTGTGGATCATGATTATGATATATTAACCCATCCCATATCCAGCAGAGACTGCTGATATATCTTTCTAACAGAGTCATTCTCCAATGACTGAAGGTCTACCTCCATCAGAAAGTCACCAAGCCTTTGGTTTGCCACCTTCAGACTATTCATTATAGTACCACTCGAGGAAGACTCAGACTCGGGAGTGGAGGATGAGACAGAAAGCCCAAAACCAAGCCCTGGCTGGATGAAACGGGGTCCATTGGTCCCTAAATTCAAAGCAAGGTCCAAGGTCCTAATGGGACCAGATGATGCCCTCGACATAAGCTGGTAGGTAGGGAAAGAGCCTTGGTCAGCACAAGAGATATAAAGTGGGGAACTAGTGGCGACGAGCCCACCTGTTTAGGAGATTCAGCCTTGCGCTTCTTCATCATAAAGCGGTCAATGTCACTCTGATCAAACCAACCGGATGCCTCTGTATACATAAAAATAGGGGCATGTGAAATGAATCCACAGTAAAATAAAATAAGATAAAAATGAATATACCTGCATTGGAGCCTGTAGGAGGAAGCGCTCGACTTCTGCCTCCAGGAGGAGAATGGAAAAATGGATTGGGAGGCGACCTCGATGTATTGCCACCACTCTGAGTATCAGTAGCCCTACCAGAGGAAGGGAGAAAGGGTGTGACCACATATGGGACATTGACACCACGGAGGCTGAGGCAGAACTTAGTCAAGTCGACTAGCTCCATGATATCTACATCATAAGTAGCCAGGAATTTTTTTTTCTTTTTCTATCCTGACCGCCTCTCGCATTAAAGGTGTGGTGAAACGATTTTTGTTCACTAAAAAAAATGGTTTTGGTACTAGCATTTAAAAAATAAAAATAAAAAAGGTAGAAATTACCAGCTTCGACAAGGTCACCTGGTGTCCTAGGAACGGAGGGGTTGTCATCAACATCACCAACAATGTCTAGGAACTCCTATCCCTTTCCCATAACAAAGAAGAACTGCTCCGCTCAATTTCTCTTATTATCTTTATCAATAAGTGGAAAACCACTATTGCGTGTAAGAAATGCCCAAGAGTTATTCCTCCCAAACGTATAAATGGATTAAAACTTGTTAAGAGTCATAGATCCATTTCCGTAGAGATGACAAAGATGACTAGCCCTAAGTATCATCTTCCACGCGTTGGGGTTGAGTTGCGCAAGAAGAAGACCGAAATGATGCAAGATCTCCCTTAAAATTTGGAAAAGGGGGAGACGTAGCCCGTCCAAAAAGAATGCGCGATAGAGGGCCACCTCACCCGTAGGGCAGTCATGAGCCCGCTCTTGACGGCCCGGAATTCGAAGTCCGACATTGACTGGCATCGTGTAGCCCTCTTCCAAATCGTCAAGAATCTTTGGGTTGATGGTGGATTTAACATCTTTTACATCTCTAGAGGGTGCCATGAAATATTTTTATAAAATATTCGGGTAAGAAAAATAAAAGTTTTCTAGACCAAGAATAGAGAAAGAGGCAAGGCATAGAAGGAACAAGAAAAGTGGTGATTTTGACGAGTAGCAGGTTAGAGAAAATACAAAAAGAGCACTAATGAAGTGTTATTTGTTGAAAAAAAAAATGAAATTTATAGAGTGAAATTTTTGTGACCGTTGCACGTATAGCCCGTTGCACATATAGCCATTAGGAAAAGAAATGCCAATACAAATAGAGTCGTTACAATAGGGGGGAACGTGTTTGTAACACCCCGTGTTATTTTCCTTTTTCCTAAATTTATTTCAAATTTAATTTCGATTATGACGTCACTTGTTCATGACGTTCATGTTATTCTTGGTATTTCGCATGTAAATTTTTCGCATTTACTTTTACTTCCGCATTCACTCCCTTAGCTCTTAGGCTCGTGTTTCGGAGTCCTAGGAATTTGGGGCGTGACAACATGGTATCAGAGCACTAGGTTTCACTGTCTTAGGGACGACGGGTGATGGTCGATGGTACATTTGACGTTTGGGTTTTATCTACGATTACGATCGACGTTCTCTGGGTGCCACTAGGTTTCACTGTCTTAGGAACGACGAGTGAGGGTCTGTGGTATGTTGACGTTAGATGTTATCTAAGATTACGATCTGTGTGTTCTCTGTGCGCTTCTGTGTTATTGTGTATTTGACTTTTGTTGTGTTGAGGGTGTGTCTTACTAGATATATCCCGTTGTGATTTAATTCCAGCGGAGTGAGACAATACCTCAGTCACATTTATTCTTTCGTGTCTGTATCATGGGTTAGCTACCGAGGAATATGAGTAGATCATTCAATCTGATCAACCGAATGTGTCTCGCGGACTAAGGTACTTCCTAATTTCGAGGACGAAATCTCCTAAGGTGGGAAGGTTATAACACCCCGTGTTATTTTCCTTTTTCCTGAAATTATTTCAAATTTAATTTCGGTTATGACGCTACTTGTTCATGACGTTCATGTTATTCTTGGTATTTCGCGTGTAAATTTTTCGCGTTTACTTTTAAAGTCGACTGGATGACTTTACGATTTCTCTTTGACGACTACGCGAGTTCTTGTTATCGACTACGCGGTATCGTTTCGACATTTAATGTTTAGTACTTCGACGAAGCGATGAGACGTTCAGCTTATTCGACGTATAGTGTTCCGACGTTTGAGTTCCTACCCCGGTGTAATTATTTCGGACTATTTTAGTTATTTGGCGTCCCGTGGACTTTCGGGGTCGCGCGATATTATTTGGAGGCTCTCGGTATTTATTAGGATTTATTGTATATATATAATTGTAATTATATATATGTTAGTCACTAATTAACCCTAGAGGGGGGTGAATAGGGTGTTCAAAAATAAGTCTAACTCTTTTCGAACATGGAACACACTATAATCAAAAATCAATTTCTCAATAAGCAAGTGGATGATTCAATTTAAACTTTTATAATAATTAATTTCAAGACAAATTAGCATACAAGATATTCAAGCAAATATAGCATGCAAAATACTTATGTAAAGAGAAAGAGATAGCGAGATTGACACCGTGATTTTTTCGAGGTTCGGTAACTCCTACTCCTCGGCTCAAGAACCCCTTCTTGAGACTTTTCCCGATCCTTTCACTATGGCCCTTCCTTCATAGGTGGAATGGCAAACCTTTACAACACAAGCCTCTCGAGCTTGTCTCTCAATCAAGAGAACAACCCTCTCTTGAACAATCGGTGGACTTCACTTGTCCGAGATTACAAATTCGTATGTAATCAATAAATTCACTCAAGAACAAAAACACTCAAAACCCAAAGGTTTTTTTGGAAGATAAATCAATATAAGCTCAAGTGTTTTTGGTGATTTTACAATAGCTCTAGAAATGTATTCCCAAAGAATATAATCAATGAATGATATTTGGAGAATAAGAAGAGATTCTAGAGGTTTTGATTTTCAAAGAAACTTGGAGAAAATCAGATTTTCAAATCTTGGTTTCAATGGCTTTTGTAGAGAAAATTTATGCAGAATTTTGAGAGCTTTTCTTCCTTTTCTTTCTCTTTTGTTTTTCAATCTCTTAGTCTTCAATGAACACATATCATTCTATATATATCAATACATTAGGGTTTTGAAGAATGAATATTGTAATTGAAAGACAAGAGCCGTTTGAATACCATTAAACACGATCCACAAAACATGGGAATTGTTTTCTGAAAATCTGCAGATTTTAAGCAATCTTCTAGTCGACTACTTCTTCATTGTAGTCGACTACAATGGTCTATCTAGTCGACTAGATTGAGTTCTAGTCGACTACTTTGGACCATCTAGTCGACTAGAATAAGTTCTAGTCGACTACAATGAGTAGTCTAGTCGACTCAAGCTTGTTTCAGTCGACTCTTTTGATGTGGATGAAAAACCAATAGCTACTGGTTGAAATAGTCGACTACTAGAAAATACACAGGGTGATTCTAGTCGACTATAACAAGAAAAACATTTAATAAAAATATTTTTCTTTCTGTTTAAGTTTGGTAAAGCGTTTTTCATTTCATTTGAGTTCGGTTCATTTTATACTTGAGCTTATACGATAAAATCGACACATAAAATTACCTTGTTACAATGATCGCTCCCAAACCTATCTACCCCGAGTCTTGAGTCTTCGACTTTCGCTTTTTCCGTTTAATTGATTTTCCTTTTTCGCTTCAATTTCTTTCACAGCTTTTCGCTTTAAATCAAACTTTCTTTCCGAGCTTATTTTTCGAGTAGTTTCCTTTTCGAGTTTGATTTCTGAGTCGTTCACCTGTCTTTTGCTGAAAATATAAACTCGATAATTCATTAGTATCAAACACTCTTCAATGGTTTGTTATCATCAATTTTGGAATTGTTTGCCGAAAGTAAATTTCAAAGCCAACAATATATATTATTTTGGGGTTAGTTTGTAATTTCGGATAAAAGGAGGGTCACTTTTGCAATATAGGGATATATGTATATAGGTTGTCACACTTATTTAATTTGGTCACATCATTAGGTCACATGGACCTATTGAATTAAAGAGTACAAAATTCAATTTAAGGATATATATCTATATATGAAATAAATATGATATATGTATATACGTGTATATGCACATGCGTCCTCCTTTTTCCTTCACAACAACAGCTTTCCTTCCTCTTCTTCATGCGGGGCACTGCTCCACTTTCATCATCATCATATTCTCCATTGTTGCCGAAGAGAAAGAAAGAGGTCGGTTGGAGGGAGAGAAGAGCTGACGAGAAGGAAAGATCGGGAAGAGAGGTGGTGCGACCTAGGCATGGCTGGGCTGGTTGGCGGCGCAACCAGGGAGGCTGTTGGAAGTCGCCGGAGCTGTAGGTGGAGTCGCAGCTGGGCAGCCGCGAAGTGGTGGCTCGCACGCAGCAGTTTGCACGACAGTGTAGTTTGGCCGAACTTCGGCCATTTTTTCGGTGGACTTCCCGACCTCGGTTTGGGCTGAAATTTGGAGGTTAGATTTGCCTATATGTCAGGTACGACGTGTAAATTCGATTTGAAGTGTAGAATTTTCATTTGGGGTATTTTAGATTTAACCAAATCAATTATCCTATTGCTAATGGGCTTCGTATATATCGTATAAGTTGTCGAGGCGGACGTTTCGATATATTCAAAATAATTTTCGGACAACATTGGTCGGCGGGCTCCATAATCGGGTGCCGACACTGTTCACAGTGGGCTCGAAACGGCTGTTCTGTAAGCGTTATTAAGGTGGGAAATTTTTATTTCTCACTCCGTATCGTTGACGTAGTTTGGGGTTGCAAACCCGTAATTATTTTAAAATAGATATATTAAATTCTTAATTTAAATATCTAGAATTGGCTTAGAAGCGATGTAGGACTTATAAATTAATTTAAGAAATTTATTAAATTATATTCCTATGAAATTAAATAATATTTCTATTTGAATTTAATAGGAATAGGCGGCTTAGAAATTTCCTTGAGAATTAAATGGGCTAGAGAATTTTGTAAACGTTGGACGTGAGAAACTTAGACGTTATGCTAGGTTCCCCTTACGTTACGTGAATTATTTGCTTTAAATTGTTTAAAGGCATGTTAATTGAAATTGAAATATTTTCTTAAAGAATTAAAGAAAATATATTTTTGGAAACATGAATGGTATATGAAATTATTTTCATATGATTTAAATGTTTTATTATATTTTAAAAGCATGTTAAAGAGGTTTTGAGATTTATATTGATATTATCATGTGGATATTGTTCATAAATATGATGCATTACATATTTATGTTGAGGCATGATTGTCATTTGGACCTGGATGCATATTGAGAATATCATGTAGTGTCAAATCATGGTATTGGTATATGTGGGTTGTGAAATCATGTGGGGTGTTTTTGTGTCGCAACAACTGGCCAGGAGGTGTTTCCATCCTACGGAATAATGAGTGGGTATAGGGTGAGTCGTCTCATTCTCGAAGTCGCGGGTCGTCTCGTGCATCCGTTATACGGATTTTTGGTCACGAGTCGTCTTGTGTAAACCGTCTTCCTTGTTGAAAGTGTAGTGTCAAAAACACTTGGGAAGAATTTGTGCGGTACTCTTTTCTCCTTGTAAATGGGTGGAGTAACGTTAACCACGTGATGTGGGCAAAGGGTGGTGTATGAGTCACATTGTATATGCATGACATTTATGTGATTTCATTTGACATGTATACGTGATATTATTACATGTGATGTTGGAGCAGGTTTAATATGTGTTATTATTGCATGTTGGATTTTGGAGCATGTTAAGTATGAATATTGTGAAATTAAATTCATATCTTTGTGAAATGCTCAGTTGATAATGATTAACGTGAAAAAGAAAGATTACATGCGGTAATTAGTAAAGTATAATGAAACGTGTATCTTTATACTTGTGATTATTTACCTTGTGCCCTTGGGGGAGGTTACATATATTGGCATAGTGACCTCTGTGGTTAGTTATGTGTTATCTGTAGAGATTCGAGGTCAGGGATTGATTGAGTATCAATTGTGATTTGAGGCCTTAGAGAAGAAGGTGATAATTTTGTGGTTTGGTTAGTTGTATATTACTGACCCTTGATGTTTCCTTCCCACTTAGAGGGAGGTATCTTTTATCGTGCTTTTGAGGTTTTGAGTGTGGTTAGAAGTGGTTGTGATTGAACCTATCTAGTTGAGTGGAAATGACCTCTTGATTCTGTTAATTATCAATTATGAAATTGAGGTCATAATGAGTTGGAAGAGGTATTGATTGAGACTAGTTATTCCCGTGGTATCGACCACTAGTTTTCCCTTTTAATGATATTAGGGGGTTTAAGTAATTTTATTAAGTACTTGGGGTACTGTGGTGTTGTAGTGTTGTTTATAGTGCTTAGTTCATTCTCCTAAGCATTTATTTTATTGTACTCTGTATACTAGTACATGTTTTGACTTACATGTCATTCCTTGAGTTGTCGGTTATGGCGTGATGCCAAACCTTTTCCAGGTGTTGTCATTTGATATTATGGGGTTGGAAACGGATATTTGTGTTCCGTGAATCCAATGTAGTACTCTTCATTCTTGTCCTCTTGGACATTATAGGATTTTGTAGAGTTATGTTCGTTCTTATTGGTTGTCTTTCGGAAACAGTGTTTTCTAAGTTTTGAAATAAATTCTTTGTATTTAAAAGGAAAACCCCGTTTTCGCCTACCCCCGTAAAACTGAAAAGTTTTAACACTTATAAAAGATCTTAGGATCTTCTTTAAAAACATTTTTAACTTCAAAAAGCTGGTGATGGCAACTAACTGAGACCGGGGGCAAGACGGTCATTTTTACTATGTGGTTTCTTAAAAGGAAAACTATTTTATTACTTTTCTTGGGATTCTGAGATTTCGAGACTTCTTTCCCAATATCTCATCCTGTAGAGTTTTGAAAGGTGTTCCATTGTTTCACCTTTGCTTCCTATCATTTCTAGGTCTCTGTATAAGGCTTTGTGTTGTTCAGTGCACACATATAGTGTTGCCTTTCACTTTCTTTATTATTGATGTCACCACTTAAGTGATTTGAGTTGTCACACGTGTTAGGGGCATGGATACCGAGTGGATTGGTTTCTTTTGTCCGGGTGTTCTTACTAAACATTTGTGGTGTTTTAACCTTGACATTGTTGTCTCGGTTATCTGTTGGTTTAGCATTGGGACTTCTTTCCCCTTGCTTTGGTTTCCTTGTTCGGGTGTTTTCACTAAACACTTGTGGTGTTCTTAACCTTGACATTGTTGTCTCGGTTATCTGTTGGTTTAGCATTGGGAAGTCTTTTCCTTCGCTTTGCTTTGGTGACCCTGAGGTGGTCATTCTTGTGAGTTGAGTTCGTTTACTCTTAGTGATTTGATTGGGTGGTTTTCCTCGCCTACAGTGAGAGCGTTAGTGATGCGATTGACCCTATTGGTGATAGTATTATGAGGTCGATATGATTTATGGTATGGTGATATGATTGAGGTGATCTAGTCCTTAAGATGTAGACTTCCTCTAGGAATAGGATGAGGTTTGTTATATATATATATATATATATATATATATATTGTACATTTACAATATATATATAGATGACGATTGTGTTAGTACGCAAGGACATGAGTACTTTCCTCCTGTGTTCTCGGGGAGTGAGTTATGAGTATTCCTTGGTACTAGTGGTGGATTTTGATCCTTGTGGATATTAGAGGTGAGTGTGGTTCTCTCTGTTTAGACTTTCTTGTTAGCGTTGTGAGCGCCGGATGATTTGTGAGATTGGACATGAGTGTCGTGTACCTAGTGTACGTTGGTGAGAGCAGTGTAGACTACTGGTGCGATACATGGAGTACGAGTCTTAGTCGTACCTTAAAGACTCATGTTGTGTATATATATATGTATATATATATATATATCACCAATATATACTCGTTTACAGTAGCATGTGAGCACGTACCTTGGGTTTTCGTGGTTGGGTTATGTTGTGGACTATGTATCTCACTGGGTGGTTTAACATTACCTAAACTGCCAGAGGATGTGGTAGTTAGAGTATTTTTTCCCACTGAGCTTATTTGCTCACAGGGGAATTTCATTTGCCCCCTGGTATTCCACGCCAGGTTGCAGGAAATATACGGCTATGGGCAGGATGTAGTGCAACGACAGTTTTCCTTGGTTTTCTTGTTACAGGTTTTGGAGTTGCGTTGGGTGATGCGGTTTCGGTTGCAGCGCGACAGGTTTGAGGACGATAGTTTTCTGCTATTAGTTTCTCTACCCATTTGTTATGGGATCGTCATGTATTTCTTTTGGGAGCCAGTCTGTTGGCATATCCCTATTGATGTATATTTTATTTCATGTATTTATTCTTTCAGTATGTCATTGTATCTATTCTGCACAACTAGGTGCATTTCTATATTCTTATTTGAGCATTTGTGGTTTTGTTGATTATAGAGAGTTTGGAGGGGTTTTGGTTTCTTTCCACTACCTCGACCCTAGTAGGATTGATGAATGTGGGGCTTGGAAGCCATTATTATTATCAACTGTTATTGGCAGGTCTTTGTGTTGTGGTTGGTTGTCCGGATGTTCCATTTACAAACGGAACTCTGCCGAATTTTCGTTAGATTCCGCTGCTTAGTTTTATCATTCATTTGGGTATGGAATATACCATTCCTATCATTAATCCATACGTTTTCATGGTTAATGATATCTTAGTTGGTCATTCGTATTAACGATCACATCCTGAATTCCTTGGATGTCCCAGTTTGGGAGTCTTAAGGATTTAGGAGCGTGTCAGTTGGTATCAGAGGATACTATTGAGTTTTAGTATTCTATTTGGCATGGAGTATAGTTTTCATTGTTATTCCATGTATTTCCTTTGTTATTGTTGACTCTAGTGGTCGTTTGACTTACATCACCCTTTGGAGATTCGATGATTCTTTAGATTAGAGATTCGGGAATTTTAGGGGCCGATGACCATCGCATTACAAATGCGATGCTCTAACCTCTGAGCTAAGCGGGCGTTTCGTGGTTCAAAAATGCGGAATCTCGTCTCAATCATCATTTGTCAGGACTCTTCGGAGTAAGTTCTTTGGCTTGGACAGGACATTTAGTTCATGTCGCTATTCCTGCATCCAGATCTAAATTTCGGGCGGATGGAATTCATTCCCTTTTGTGGGTGTTTGTTGACTGGATGTCGTTGGTTCTCGTTTCTTTTTACTTCCGCATTCACTCTCTTAGCTCTTAAGCTCGGGTTTCGGAGTCCTAGGAATTTGGGGCGTGGTGTGCGCATCACGCAACCCACCCACTATCAATAGGTCTTTTGAAGTGCAACCCAGGGATCAAAAGAACGGTTGTAATAGGAGGCAATAGGTTGGTTACCCATCATTACAGGTAGGACTGACAATTCGTGTCAACAGGTCAACCTACGGGTCAACAGGGCAATCTGATACTAGTTGACACGAAAATCAAACATGTTAAATATGATACAATCCAACACGAAAAATAAAAAATAAAAAATAAAAATAAAATTGAAATTGAATTTGATACAATTCGGTAATAGTTTATTAATGTATTTCAATCTATGACCAATTAGAGAATATAAAAAATCAGCAAATAAATATAATAATAAATATAATCGTGTCAAACGGGTCAATTCGTATCAGAAATTGCCATCTCTAATTACAGATCGTGTGTGTACATCACGCGACCATCAAATATTCACTTCTCTGGCCAGCACAGTTGAGGACAAGACACGTGATCGTCCCTGCAGAGAACTGACCCAAACTTTTAAAAAAAAATTCTTGTATTTGAAGTTTGGAAACCGTTGGAGCATGTTGGGCCATGATCACGTGTCAACACGCGACTGTTCCTGTAGAAAACAGACCCATGAGCTTTGCCCTGTTTGGTAGGTGGTCTGGTCTGGTCTTGCGTTTTATGGAACCATACCGTGTTTGGTAACATTGGTCCCAAATTTTTTGTTAAACCAAATTAGACCAAAATGACCTCATTTCAGACAAAAAAAAAAGGTGGTTCGTGGTGGTCCGGTCTGGTCTTATTAATAAAATATATTTATAAATAATTAAAAATGAATAAATAATAATAAAAAATTAATAATAATAATAATAAATTAAATAAAACATATTTTAAAAATAAAATATAAATAATAAACAATAAACAATAAACAAAATGAAATAAATAATACCTAATAATAATAAAAAATGAATATAATAATAATAAATAAATGAATAAATAATAAAATATATTTATAAATAATTAAAAATGAATCATTAATAATATAAATAATAAATTAAATAAAACATAATAATAATAAAAAATGAATACAATAATAATAAATAAATATAATAATAAAAAATGGACTAAATAATAAATAATAATAATAATAAATTAATAAAATAAATAATAAATTACATAAAACATATTTAAAAATATAATAAAAATAATAAATAATAAACAAAATGAAATAAATAATAATAAATAAATAAATATAATAAAAAATAATAAATAGATATAATAATAAATAAATATAATAATAAATAATAAGTAAATATAATAATGAATAAATACTTCATAATAATAATAAAAAATGAGTATAATAATAATAAATTAATATTAAATTAATACAATATATTTTTAAATAATTAAAAATTAATAAATAATTTATAAATAAAATGAATTAAATAATGACATAATAATAAATAAATAGAATATATTTATAAATTAATATATAAATTAATAAATAATAATTTATTAATATAAATAATAAAATAATAAATAAATAAATAAATAATACATAAATAAATAATATAATAAATAATAAATAAATAGTAAGACCAGACCGCTTACCAAACAGACTTTTCCAGATCAGATTAGACCAGACCAGACCAAACCAAACCGGACCTGACCAGACTGGACCGGACCAGACCAGAAAAACCGCCTACCAAACATGGCCTTAGGTATCCACTTGTTCTCCTACATGTGACAAGTGTAAGCCCCGCCTTACTTCTCTCTCTCCTACTTTTGACTATCTCCACACATTCTATATATATATAGAATACACGAAATGGGTACAGAATCTGAGTGAGATTGAGAAATAATTAGCCTTCATCCACACAAGTTTTTGTAAATACAAAAATGCCCCGCCCACTTTATGTCACCCTCTCACCTTTTTCCATATATATATATGGATATATTAAATAAATTTCATGGTGGATAAATTCAAAGTGATATTATATATATATATATATATATATATATATATATATATATATGTGTGTGTTCAAAGAGTATTTCGTTCCCCATATTCGACAAGCGAAATCGGGAATGTGGAGCAACTGATTAAGACCATCAGTATTATTTGTTCTACACGGTAATTCTATGAGGAGATTAAGATCATCAACCGATTACAAGGGTGGACTCATACCGGGACTCTACTTAGAAGCTACAGTCCTAATCATGATAACTCCTACAGGTCACGACCTTATCAAGATAACTACAAAGGGTACAACCCTATCAACACCACCGTCTTAAAGTCCCTATAAATATAGGGTCTCGGTCAACCTAAAGGTACGCCATAATTACCCACTGATGGGCGTCAGGTGTGTGCAAAATATGTGGTTAAAAACGACACATTAACGACACTTTAGGTTTTACCTTTCTGCAAGCGCAGAGATCAATTCTATTTCAATTGCATAAGGATGATCCATTGACTGTGAATCAGGTCGCACCGCGCCAACAATTTGACCCCAAAAAGGATTGCTCTCAATCGAATCGCGACAACCCATCTTAAGACTAAATTGATTAGTGCATGCCAACTACTAACAGAAAGTAAATGCAGAAAAGTAAATTAAAACAGTAAATTAAAACATGAAAATAAATTAAAGTATGTCTATATCAGTTTGTCAAGGCATGACTTGTGTCAACCTAGGCTTTTGAGTTTTATGACCACAATTGTGTAAAAAATCACAAATTAAGCATCCGAGTTCCAACCCATAGTGAATAATTATGATTGTGTAAGATAAATATATTCAAAAAGTGTAAGACAAGAATCAATTCAAATATATAAACTTGTATCACGAATAAAAACGGTCTCTCATATAACATAATCATCACAATATAGTCACAGTTTCTCCTCTCTACAATTGAATATAAAATTAAAACTATATTACTTGGCTAGGGTTTTGCGAGAAAACTCTAGATATCGAGTTAGTTGATAATGGCTGAGAAAATCTGCATTGTTGGTGTAAAAACACTCTACATGGCCTTCTTCTCCGGATCTCTAGGTCTTTAATGGTGGTTCTCTTCAATGAAAGAACTATATGAATGAACATGAAAATCATAACCAGAACCCAAAACCAACCACTCTCTAAACCTAACGCTCTCATATTTATAGACAAGTGAGGGAAACCCTAATGGTTGCCATTTTCTGTAATTTGATAATACATGAATAATCTCTATAAAATCTCATGTAAATATGTGTATAAGCCTGTATGTAGAGGTCTGGAATAACCGATCACTTAAAATATCGAAGTAGGGACAAAACTGAAAAATTCTGAAACAACTCCGAAACAACTTCAACACATAAAGGGATCACGTGGCCATAAGGTGGGACCTACGCTTCTGACTTACGCTTGGGCGTAGGTATAGGGCGTAGGCTAAGCTCTTGACTTACGCTTAGGCGTAGGTCTAGGGCGTAGGGTCCAAACCAAAGCGTAGCTTAGGTCCAATCTGCCTCGTTTTCTCTCTGACAACGTAGGGTATTGTGCATCTTTTGCTGTAAAAAATTGTTTTTTCATATTTGAGCTAGACTAGTTACCTTTGAATCCCGATGATTTTGGTTGAAGTAATAATGTCTGGAAATGACATTTTTGCCCTTCGGTGACATAACGATGTTAAAAAATGACCATTTTACCCTGGCACACCTCTTGATTCCTTTCTCGAGATAGAAACGAATACGAACTCAGTTAATTCACCGAGAGTAGCTTGTTTCTTCATTAAGTTCCTGAAACATGCTTACACATACAAACGGGATAAAAATACCAAATAACGGAATGTAAAGACATAACAAACGCAAGATAGGGATGAAAAATGACTAATATTGAGCACCTATCACCCACCTCATTACTACTACTTCCTTTCCCGAGATTCCAAGTACTAACTTGATCGTCGAAGCCTACTTGGTCAGTATCCCACCGGTACCACTCCCGGTTACTGTTTGTTCTTTTTGACAAGTACAATAACGTTTTCTGCCCAACCGTTCTACGCTAGGGATGGCAAAATGGTCCGACCCGGCCGGGTTCCGACTCGGCCCAACCCGATTGGGGTGGGTTTGGTAAACTTCTAAACGGGTTTGGGATGGGTTTGGTATCCAAAATTAAAACCCGAAGCGGGTTTGGGGCGGGTTTGGGTTTTCTGAAAAACCCGTTGGTAACCTGATTCCGACCCGTTTACGATTTTAATTTTAATTTTATTTATATATATATGTGTGTGCGCCTTTATCTATATATAATTCATTAATCTGATTCTTTGTGCTGACATCTATATATTTTTTCTTTTTGGAAGAATTTCAATCAATATGCGTATATATACATTTGTTTGTCTAAATATGTGGGATATTTGGTTTATAACGTAAAATAGAATATATGCTTAGAATAAGAGAGAGATATTTGATTTATAACTTAATTTGTCTCAAATAATTTAGTAAATCAACTGTGCTTCTAATTTATTAGAAATAATTTAGTACAACCGATGGTAACCCAATGAAACTCGTTTATACCGACGGGATGGTAATGGTATTACCGATTATAACCTGTCACGGATTTGGAGCGAATTTGGTATTAATAATTTTTAAATGGGATGGTAATAGTATTAGCCAAACCTGTTCCAAGCCCGACCCGTTACCATCCCTATTCTACGCATTAACACATGGCATCGAAGTGTACCTTTTACTAATACGACGACAACTAAGACACACCCATTATATCTTGAAAGAAAAATGTATATATATGATTTTTTATCATATCAAATCATGACTATATCTATCTAATCAACAAAATACATTAGCTCAAATTATGAGCACATAAAAGGTTCTCCCCAAATTTCATTCGTAGGACCTGATGTCGCGCCTCTAAGTTAAATCACCAATAGAAAAGCTCCTTTGCTACTATGATGTATTTTTACTTTCTTTTTTTTAGGGAGAAATTGGAAATGAAAAGTCTTGGAATGTGCCGCTTGAATAAGACATATTCTCTTAATAGGCGGCAAGACGAGATAGGAAATGGGCAAAAGAGTAGGAGTTGCGATATGCTTATTTGATTTCTTATTTTAGGGTTTTTATTGGATAATATGTAGTTTCGAATTTCGGGATTTATTGAACTTGTAATCTAATGATCCAGTCAATTCAATGGAAGGGAAATTTCAGATAATGTCCTTTTGCCCAGAAAGTATTGAGAAGTAGAAGACTGCTGGCCTGAGAGAATGCGACCTCTCTCAGGAAATGTGGCCCAATTTCTCTTCTTTCTTTTTGTTGGTTATATATGATTTATATATATTCTATTTAATAAAATACATTGATAAGTTTACACATGATCGATATTTTTACATTGAGTAATATTTATATCATTTTTTAAATTCGTACTTTTGTCAATATGCCATATATTTGGGGGGTTTTACAGAAGAATTAACTAACTAAGATAACGAAAGAAGGTAACAAAACCAAATCACTAAAAATTCAAATTTCAAAGACATATTTGTGTAAGGAATGACAAACATACTCGCCATGAATAATTTCAAGAAATATTTATTGCGTCAATATATGTTAACCCTATTTTGAACACAATTTGATTGAACATTTACATATTACTTATTTTGATGAATTCAGTGTACTAATGATCAGGGTCAAAATATCAAATTATCAAAGAAGGAACTTCAACCCTCTTCACTCCAAAAATAGGTCGGACTTATATTTTTCGTGAGATTAAAAGAACGACATAGTGCCAGTGGTAAACTTTATCAGCCGATGTTCTTAAAATTTTGTTTTCTTTTATAATTTCAGTGGTATCGGCTAAAATTTTAAAAAATGAATCTTCGTCGTCGGTTGAATCATCATTATAGGCCGAGAAAACATTGGTATTGGCCACTTTAGTTTCGGCAATTTTGGTTTCAACAACCTCCTCTATTCCTGCCAAAACTTTCCTTTCAGTCACAATAGTTTCAACAACAATGGTTTCGGCAGCCTCCTTTGTTCTTGCCGAAACCTTGGTTTCAGCCACAGTAGTTTCGGCAATAATGGTTTCAACCACAATGGTTCCGGCAACCTCTTTTGTTCTTGCCGAAACCTTTATATCAGCCACAATGATTTTGGTAGCCTCCTTTGTTTTTATCGAAACCTTCATATCTTGCTCAACCGATGGTCATTTGTGCAAGCTGGCCATCGGCTGCGTGTCTCGAAAGACTCGCAAATCTTTTCTTAAACAAATCAATTAAGCTTATGAAGCTATTGCATCAATTCAACATACGACTGTTCAACGCAAGTGTGGCCTTTGAGCCTTGTGGTGGTATGTCACAATTCTCTCAACTACCTAGTGGGGTCCCACCGGATGTGCCAAAATATGTTCGCTCTAAAAATCGGTTGGACTAACTGATTATATTTTCCGTGAGATGCGGGCGTGCCAGAACCGGTAACGAAGTTCAACCGGTTCAAAAGGAACGAGTCTTCGTCTCTTTTGAATGAAAGGAATAGAATTATGCGGTTTATGAGAGAGAGAACTCAACTCTTGTGAATGGTTTTGATTGCCTCAACAAAGAGGATTTTTGGGTAACCGAAAGTAAAAGACAGAAAAGAATTGAAAGTGCGATTGGTGGGAATTTAAATGGTTGAGAATTGAAATATTGCAAGGAAAGTAAATTAACGAGGAATTGAAAGAAACGATAATTGAAATGTGCAATAATTGAATCATAATCAAAATAGAGGCTACTAATGTAGCAGGAATATTTTTATGTTTGGTGTTGAACCTCTAAAACAGAGGCATACGTACATCATTTATAGCCTAAAATTGACTAGAAGGTAACCTATGGATAAATGACCTAAATTGAATTGATAACTCAACACCTAGTTAAACATATCTAAAAGAGTAATTAGAAGAGATGAAATAAAATAAAAACTTTAATTTAACTTATTCTCCAAGCAATCATTTATTCTTGGAGTCTTCATACATTTTTATGTTGAGCTTCTTCTTGTGTGGTCCAATTTGACTTGGTCTCGGCCTGCTCCACTTGGTTTCGGCATGATTCTAGTTGCGGCAGATTTTGCTGCATAGTCCAACACATATTGTATACTATATTTCTCAGCCAACAATCTAATACTCACCCAAATTTAAAGCACTTTTCAACTTTCATACTACTTTCCTTGATTAGATGTAAACCTGTATTTAACAACAATCCATTTCTTACAAACGCAAAAAACCCTCTCACAATATTTTTATTTTTGTACTTGGAACATGCTTAAAATCTTTTTTTAAAAGAAAGTTGGACATTAAATCTATAAATACACAAATCAAGGTCAATTCCTTATGAAAATGATTTTGGCCACATGTCCAACTTGTATTAAGACACATAACCGGAAAGGACAAACTTGGTCATCATGAGGCAGAACACATGTAATAATTGAGAAAAATGTAAATGATAATAATAATAAACATTGTCGGGGAGGATATGAGGTTGGTGATCCCTCTTAAATTGCCTAATAAATTTAATACACGTAGCTCATAATAATTAAAGAACATAAATAAAAGAGTAATACCCATTACTTTATGAGTTTTTACTCAGATCTAAGGTATTTTTACCCAGATCCAAGGTCTGTTAAATTTATGTTAAAATCATCAAATTTTAGGTGTCAATCTTTTGGTCAATAGACAGAACCAACCTTTTGTTTTTGAACTACCATTAATTTCAGCATTAATTTTTTTGTCAAATTTCGGTCAATAGACATAACCAATCTTTTGGTCAAATTTTGGCATTAATTTTTTATTTTGGCATAAAAAACATTGTTTATAGTAATATATATATATATATATATAATAATAATTTATATAATTAGATAATAATGTTAAAAGAGGGAAAATAATATACCCTAATTGGTAGTTTGGAAATATATATTTCGGCATTCATTTTTTATTTTGGCATATATTAAAAAAGTAAATTAGTTTATAGTAAAATATATATAAAAAATTATTTCTATAACTAGATAATGATGTTAAAATTGGGGAAATGTTTGATAGAGAATAAAATTTGAGGGTAGTAAAGAAATTGAATCCTCTTTTCCAACAGGCTCGACCCTAACTACAGGCGACCAAGGTTGTCGCCTAAGGCCTTAAGGCCAAGGGAGGCTAATTTTTTTTTTAGTTCTACTAATATAGGCCCAAAAGTGAATTTAAATGTTTCTCAACCCCAACTCAATACCAATACATGTTTTAAACAAATAAGATGTAGTCCAATGCCTAAATTTAATTTAGTCAATTTTCCAATAATTAAATTAAAACCAAACCAGCCCATTCTCTCACTGAATTAAAACTAAACCTAGCTCATTCTCCCACTAATTGAATTAAAACCAATCCTAACCCAAAAGAACCTTAATGTAATTTATTTTTAGGGCCTCCCGATTTTGAAATTTTTAAATCAATATATGATAGTGATATTTTTTTTTTTCATATAGAAAATTTTCTAGTTAAAATATCAGACCATTTATTTTCTTCTTTTTCTAGATTTGAATGAACTTGTAAATGGTCCGATATTTTTTTTCTTTTTTCAAAAACAGTGATATCAGTGTTTTTATGACTGTTAGTTTCTAGGTTTTTAATTTTGGGATAATTTAAATTCTAACCGCACAAAATAAAAATATAAAACTACCTAAATAAAGATTAGGGAGGGGATTTGTACAAAGGGCCTCAGATTTTAGTCTCCCTTAAGTGCCTCAAATTTATTTAACAATCTCAGGGTCGACCCTAGTTTTCAAACACTACCTATCTCACCATTGAGAGTTGTTTAGGTATTAAGTAGGGATGACAAATTAGCCCGACCCACTCCAACCCGAATGGGGCGGGTTTAGTAAGCTCTTAAACGGGTTTGAGGCAAGTTTGGTATTAAAAATTCAAACCCGCCTCGACCCGACCTGTTTACTTACTTTTTTAAAAAATATATATTCTAAAAATATCTCATAAAAATAAATGTCTGTTGAAAATGTTATAGTAGTACATTTTCTTAATAATCAAAAAGAAGTAGCAAAATAATTTAATTATTGAACTTCAATTACTAATTTGTTTTTTTTATCCCTTATGAAAATTGAAAAATTACATACCATACTCAATCAATTAAGTATTTTAATTGAGTAAACTTTTGTTGTCATTACTAAAATCCATAATTAAATATAAAAAAGCGCTTATTCATATGAAAAAATCAACAATATTAATAACAAAAAGATCACATATAATTATAGAATTATTTTCAAATATTTCAAAAAGTGCCTTTTTGACTTAAGTAAAAATGGAAAACAATGTATAGAAATAATTCAATTATTTAAAGGGCTATTATCAGGAAACCCCCTGTGGTTTCAAAAAAGATCAACTTGCCCCCTTCCTATACAGAAAATTCCCACAACGTTAACAAATTTGATCAACTTGCCCCATTCCCTATAATTTTGGACAAAATTACCCCTGAAACTAGAGGGGGGTTTACTGATAAACGATTTTATTTTTTGATATATGCCGAAATAAGTTTTTTTACAACTACCAATTAGGGTAAAATATAAACAAATTAAGTCCAGAATATAAAAAATATTTTGAACTACAAATATGATTTTTTTTTTCGTTTTTAAATTTGTTTTTTATTTTTTACTATAAACGAAAAAAAATTGATTTATGCCAAAAAAAAATTTAATGCCAAAATAAAAAAAATTTTGAACTACCAATTAGGGTAAAATATAAAAAAATTAAGTCCAAAACATAAAAAAGAAAATTTGAACTGCAAATGAGATTTTTGTTTTTGTTTTTAACTTTGTTTTTTATATTTTAATATAAACGAAAAAAATTTATTTATGCCAAATAAAAAATTAATGCATCAATATTTTTAACTGAACTACCACTACAAGGAATTGAGGTATTTGTGAAAGGTAATGAAATAAAATTAGGTCCAAAACTAAAATTAATATTGATTTTTTAATTATTTATTTTGGCATAAATCAATTTGTTTTCGTTTATAGTAAAATATAAAAAACAAAGTTAAAAAACAAAACAAAAAAATCTAATTTGTAGTTCGGAATATTTTTTTATATTTTGGACATAATTTGTTTTATATTTTACCCTATCTGGTAGTTCCCCCAAAAAAATTATTTTGGCATTAATGGTTTTTTCGGCATAAATAAAAAAAAAGTTCGTTTATAGTAAAATATAAAAAACAAAACAAAAAAAAATCTAATTTGTAGTTCAAAATATTTTTTATATTTTGGACCTAATTTGTTTTATATTTTACCTTATCTGGTAGTTCCCCCAAAAAAATTATTTTGGCATTAATGTTTTTTTTGGCATAAATCAATTTTTTTTTTCATTTATAGTAAAATATAAAAAACAAAGTTAAAAATGAAAAACAAAAATATTTGTAGTTCGAAATCTTTTTTATATTTCGGACTTAATTTTTTTATATTTTACCCTAATTGGTAGTTCAAAAAAAAATATTATTTTGGCATTAATGTTTTTTTTGGGCATAAATAAAATAAAAAATCATTTATCAGTAAACCCTCCCTCTAGTTTCAAGGGCAGTTTTATCCGAAATTATAGGGAAGTGGGCAAGTTAATCAAATTTGTTAACGTCCGAGGAATTTTCTGTATAGGAGGGGAGCAAGTTGATATTTTTTGATACTACATGGGGGTTTCTTGATATTAGCCCTTATTTAAAAGATTCTACCTTTATATTTCCAACCATTGATTTTGATTTAAGAACGTTTAATAGCATTGGGAGCAACCATGACTGAAATCAATGGCATTGACTTATATAACAAAAGATATTAAAAGTATGGGAAAATTACACAAATTATCCTTGAACTATGACCTAATTGCATGCGGTACCCCTTACGTTTTAATAATATCATAAACTACCCTTAAAACTACCTCCGTTGTAACACTTAGCCCCTTCTGTTCAAAATCAACGCTTAAAACTTTGTCTATTGGTCAATAAAGGTTGTTTTTGTAGTGAACTTCCATTTTTGCCCTCAAATCATTGCATGTTCCAATTTTGCATACAAAATTACTTAAATACCCTAATTTTTTTGAATTTCGATTATGTTCCAAAATATGAATTATTTTTTCAAAAAATAATTTTTTTGCGAAAAAGTATATATTATGTTCCAAAATATGAATTTTTTTTTCGAAAAAGTATATATTATGTTCCAAAATATGAATGTTTTCCGAAAAATATATATTATGTTCCAAAATATGATTTTTTTGCAAAAAAGTACTTATTATGTTCCAAAATATGAATTTTTTGCAAAAAAGTACTTATTATGTTCCAAAATATGAATTTTTTCCCGAAAATTACTTTTTTTGCGAAAAATATATATTATGTTCCAAAATATGATATTTTCCGAAAAATATTTTTTTTGCGAAAAATATATACTATATTCCAAAATATGATTTTTTTCTAAAAATAATTATTTTTCAAAAATTATATATTATTTTTTCCGAAATAATTCATATTTTGGAAAATATATTCTCCCTCCGAAAAATAATTTTTTTGCGAAAAATATATATATATTTTTGAATTTATAATTTTTGGGGCAAAGTGGACACCGTGGGGGTTAGTTGTTAAAACTGGATAATATAGGGGGTTTCTTGAAATTAACCCTAAAATATAATATAAAACAAGGGTGTTTAAGTAAATTCAAGCACAAATCTGACTGGGCTGTTCTAAGGGGTAAAAACTGATATTATTCAAACGTTAGGGTACTCTCTGCAATTAGGTCATAGTTTAGGGATAGTTTGTGTAATTTTCCCTAAAAGTATTATAGTAACGGATACAAACATATAAATGTATAGAAAAAATAGGAGTCACTAATATTTTTATAATTACTAGTAATAATACAATTAGAAGTTCTCATAATTTTAATTATTAATTAAAAAACAATTATATCAATATTGCGATGACTAATACAATAGAGGTGTGAATTACAAGCTTTCATCAATCATTTTAATCATTAATCAAGAAAAGTTAAAAAAAAATAAAAGTTAATAAAGTATTAACTTGACATGTTTGTTAACAAAATTATAATTAGTGATAACAATGATTAAAAATATAAATATTATTTTGGAGGTAATGTTATTAGTGTTTATTTTTTTAATTAAATAAAAATACATATAGATATATATTTATAAAACCTCACACTTTTATACATAATATACATAGATATTAAAAAAAAAATTAATTTGGATGTCCATTCATCTCCATTTGTAAGTACTTAAAGCTTATAATTTAATATACTATTATTACATTTTAAATGTAATTGGTTGAGACTTTTCCTTTAATGATAATACTCTTTAATTATTGTTGTCTTATTTTTTAAAAATATATAAAAATATTATGTAAGCCTTATACTTTTATAATAGTATATGAATATAGATATTTGGAATAATATTTATGTTTCTAATATAATCTCTTTTATGATTCGCCATTGTTTTCGGAAAATAATTGGATTAGTGCTTTGGTGAGTGTTTCTTTGTCATGTTGTCCGTGCGAGTTTGCGATTGATTTGATATTAGTAATTTTTAAATGAGATAGTAATGATATTAGAGAAACTCATCTCAAACCCGATCCATTGTCATCCGTAGTATGAAGTGGGATTAGGGGGTATAAATGATGTGAGTTTTAAAAAATAAGAGGTGTAAATGAAATTAGTCAAACTTGAGGGAATGAAGTTGATACAATGGTAATTTGACATTCAAAAAGTAAGTATAGGAGGGTAACTTACTTAATTTTAAAAAGGGTTAATTTCAGTAAACCCCCCTATACTATCCAATTAAATCAACTAACCCCTCATGTGTCCACTTTGCCCCTATACTATTAATTTTCATCACGATGCCCCCTCCCCTCTCATTTCCGGCCAATTGCTTAACGGAAAAAGTAAAAAGACCAAAAGACCCTTCATTAAAACGACACAGTTTTAATTACTTTGTAAAACACACTTTTACACATACTAAACGATGTCGTTTTGTATATTTTTTTTAGGGTTTCAGAATTTGCAAAACGACGCCGTTTAGTCTCAAACAAATAGGGTAAAATAGGTCGATCGATTCAGTCTTTGCCCTAGGTTTGTTTTGCCTTAGCCATTTTCCCTCAAGCTCCTTCCATCACACTGAACTCCAAAATCATATAATCTGGACACGAAATCATCTATTAATTGTGAGCGATCTTGTTGGACACGATGGATTCAGGTTCGTACTTAAATCTTCGAAATCTGCTTCAGTTTGTATATATTCGTTTTTAAATGTTAATGTTTTGGTAGATATTAGGGTTGTGTTGGGTATAATACATGATTTAGTCTTTGTGTTGGGCATAATACGAACAAAAAGGGTCCATGTTAATGATTTGTCAGTTCTGAAAGAAAAGTTAGGGTTTTTGTCAGTAATTTTTTCGTGGTGGGTCATTGTGTTTGTTTTGTTGTGGTCCCATGTTTATTATCATATTATGAACCTTTATTGGAGTCAGATCTGATTCAATTTAAAATTAGGAATTTTTATGTTTGATTTGTTAATTTTTTTGATTTGTGTGTTCAAATATTGGTTGTTTAACAATGGTTTAACTAATTAGTGTTAAGTAATTAGTCTAATTAAATATGCATGTAATTACTTCCTTTTGCATGTGTTTCTGAGTACCACCTTTACTGTAGCTTGCATGAGCTTTGTCGTGCACTATATTTACCTTACTATTGCATTTTTTTTGCTGTATATTGTAGGCAATATAGGTGATCCTATATTTCACAAATTACGTTATGTTGAAGTCCACTATGGGGGTTATTTTGATAATTCTGACCCAAAGAAATATGTTGGAGGGTCTTTTAAGACATTTGAAGGAATATACCTTGAACGTGTAAGCATGTTAGATATGTTAAATCTATATCCCTTTGTTGGTGCACCTAAGGATAGTGCAATATTTTATAGATCATTTGAAGATGGAAAGGTATATGAATTGGTGATGGATAGTGATGTAGTTGAGATGGCAACCAAGTATGCAAGGTTCTCTCTTGTTAAGGCTTCTTGGTTGCTCCAACTGAGTTAGATGTTGAGACAGAAAATGAGGTTAGTGCTGTGATGGGAAATGTGGCAGAAAATCTAAATGAAAATGGGTTTTTCTTTGACTTCAATGATGATAGTTTTTTGGTGGAAGCATATGTGGCAGAAAGCAACCATAATGGGCATAAGGATGAGGCTGAAGAGGATGATTCTGATGAGGTTGAAGAGGAGGATGATTATTCTGATTATGATGAAGCTCATCAGTTTGAGGAGAATACACAGCTTCGGATAGGAGATGAAAGAATAAACCCCCATGAACACAGTGACATTGAGTCTGAGTACCAACCCAGTGAGGAATTGATAAGTCTTGCAGGGTCTGATGTTGAGGTTGATAATTTGCAAGATGATGAGGTTACTTCAGATTTTAATATGAATATGGACTTGGGTGTTAAGCCAATCACAGTGGGAATGAAGTTTTGGTGTGCATCAGATTTCAGAAAAGCACTTAAGATGAAAGCAATAGTGGAAAAGTTTGATTTGGAGTTTAAGAAGAATGAAGGAGATAGAGTGACTGTGATATGCAAGGATCACTGTGGGTGGAGGATACATGCATCTGAGAATTCAATTGATTACTCATTTGAAGTTAAGACATTCAATGATAAGCATAAGTGCAGTGGTGTAAAAGAGAACTCACAAGTGACTCAAAGTTTCATTGCTCAGCAATATGTAGATAGAGTGATGGCAGACCCTGAGTGCAGCATTCCAGGACTACAATCAATAGTTCAGATGGATCTAGATATTGGTGTGAGCAGACAAAAGATTTATAGGGCAAAGAGGTTGGCATTGAGCATCATTGAACATAGTTGTGAAGAGCAATTTAGAAGGTCAAGGGACTACTGTGGGTTGATACTTGAATCCAATCCAGGTAGTGTGGCAAATGTTGGGACTAAGTCATATAGTGATGATGGTGTGTCTTTCTTCAGAATGTTTTTCAGTTTAGAGGCAATGTGGAAAGGATTCTTGGAAGGGTGTAGACCATTCATTGGTTTAGATGGTTGTTTTCTAAAGGGTCCCTATGGTGGACATCTCTTGTGTGCAGTTGGTAGGGATGCTAATAATAAGATTTTTCCAATTGCAATTGCTCAAGTTGAATCTGAAGGCAAGGATTCATGGGAATGGTTCCTACACACTCTCTTTGATATAATTGGTCCCTATGACAAGTTCACTTTTATAAGTGATAGACAAAAGGTATAACTTTTTTTTCAATGACTAGTTCACTTTTATTGCTCAAGTTGAATATGTATTAACATTGCTTACACCTTTTTTAACATGGGCAGGGACTGGTGGAACTATTTGAGCATACTTTTCCAGGTGCAGACTTGAGGTTTTGCTTAAAACACTTATATGAGAATTTCAAGAAATGATTCAAAGGAAAGAGATTGAGGAGCCTATATTGGGAAGCAGCTGCATCCTTCACTAAGGCAGAATTTGAGGTTGCAATGCAAGAAATGAGGCAGCTGGATCAAAAGGCTCATGATTACTTGATGAAGATCCCAACAAGAGTTTGGGCAAGGTATGAATACTCTTGGAGGTCTAAGAGTTCCCTTTGTGTCAATAATATGTGTGAGAGCTTTAATCATTTCATTAGAAAGGCTAGAGAGAAGCCTATAATATACATGTTTGAAAAAATTAGAACACAGTTGATGATTAGAAATCAAAAAAACAAAGAGAAAATGGAGAACTATGATGGATTGGTGTGTCCAATAATAAAAGAAAAGTTCAAAGAAATTTGAAAGGATGTGAGGAAACTTCATGTAGATTATGCAGGAAATGGAAAATATCAAGTTGATAATAGATCATATCATGAGGCAGCTGTGAGTGACTATGTAAATGTGGTGGACAAAACATGTTCATGTTTGTATTGGAATGTGAGTGGCATTCCATGCAAGCATGCAATGGCAGTAGCATTGTTTAGGAGGGAAGATCCAGAAATGTATGTTCATAGTTACTACCACAAATCAACTTTCTTGAAGACTTACAATTATGTAGTAACTCCTGTTTCATTGAGGGATATGAAAAGGGAGGTTGGGACAACCCCTATACTACCACCTCCACATAGAAACCAACCTGGCAGGCCTCCCAAAAATAGGACTAGAGCTGCTGAAGAAAATCCAAAAAAAAAGTAAAAAGGCAACCTTTAGGTGCACCAAATGCTTGCAAACAGGGCACAATGTAAGAAAGTGCACTGCTGAGGCACCTACAAAAAAAATCAACAAAGGTAAAGGTGGTAAACCTGCATTTAAAAGGGGAACAAGTGGCATAGGTGGTGGTTTAGATGAAACAACCAACCAAGGAAGAGGCGGTGGCAGTGGTGTGGGAAAAGGAACTGGAAAAAGAGGCAGACCAAGAAAGAATGCTTCAGGAACTGGTGATGCCATACCTGGTCCTAGTGGAGTACCTTCCACTAGTGTACCAATTGATTTTACTGCTGCTAGGGCTGCTGCTAGAGCCATGGGTGTTGATAAATGTGGTGTAAGACCTGCTAGAGCTTCTAGAGTTGTTGCTGAGATAGTTAATATGACACCACCCACTCAAGATTGAAGGCCATGTAAGGTAAGATTGCTGTTGAGATTCATTTATTTACTTGTAATGTTGTTGCTAAGATTCATTTACTTACTTGTAATGCTGCTGCTGAGATAGTTAATGTGGTGTTGAATTTTTATCTATTCATTAGAGGTTGGTTGTTGGATGTGGCCTTAATGGAGCAGTTTGATGCAGTACTTTTTGGGGGTGTAGATGCAATACTTTTTTGGGGTGAAGAACAAGTGCATGAAATGAAATATCAGTGTTATTCGGTTGTTGAACATTTAAGTCAAACTTGGTTATATTTATTTTTGTAATGTCAAATCATATTGGACATGTAATAGCACTACTATTTTGTCTTTTGTACTGTGAGTTGCTCATGAAACTTGGTTATATATCTTTTTGAATGACTGAATATGAGCACTGCTACATCAAATTGACATGTTTCAACCATCATCACTAAACCCATGTGACCTTTTGCCATTATATCAAAATATAATGGTCTTGTGACCTTAAATATGTTGGCATGGCATCCAATTCGCAGTTTTCATTTGCCATTAAATAAAAAAAATGATTAATATCACTAAACCCCCTATACTATTGCATAAGGGTACTTTTGTTATTATATCAAAATATAATGGTCATGTGACACCCATGTGACCTTAAATATCAACAATTGGCCGGAAATGAGAGGGGAGGGGGCATCGTGATGAAAATTAATAATATAGGGAGCAAAGTGGACAGGATGAGTTAGTTGATTTAATTGTATAGTATAAGGGGATTTACTAAAATTAACCCTTTCAAAAATTTGAGAGGCAATTTACTCAAATTTTGAAAATTTGTGAGTATTTTACTCACCTAATGGGTATTTCGTAGTTTTGCCTCTTTTGGGAGAGGTCACTTTTTTCTCTTCTTTAATTACCTCTTATTCGAAGAAAAAATAAAAAAAGAAACTAACCCCTAATGTCATGGCGTTTTTTAAAATATAAATAGCATACAACGCCCATTCAAAAAAAAATAAAATTCGTATTCATATTCTCTAATTAATGAGTAATGTGTCTTGTGTTTATTTTTGCATGAGTTCGGTTTGGTGCGATTCTTGATAAATTTAGAATGAAACCATTATTAACGACTTTTGAAATCTAAGCCTATATTATATAAATGTAAAAAGATTATAAGACGAAATGATTATATGTGTAAACTAACACATATTTAAAAATCTGTAGAGGAAAAGAGTTTTGAGTGTTATAATATTTTTTTGGATGTTATAAAATTATTATAGTGAACTTGCTATTTTATTTAATACACTAATTTATATTTATTTGATACTATAAATTTATAATTTTATTAAATATCTTTTTTATAAGTGAGTTGTATATTAATATATATATATCGGTTTGGTGATTCAGTTCCAGATAATTTGAAATCGAACCGAAGCAATTCAAAACTTGACCACAACACCGAATCGGTTCGGTTGTGACCGGTTCTACATTTTGTTGTAGAAACTGCCACTCAAGAAGATGTACCAGTCATCTAGCGAGAAAAAGAAAGCCATTGTTGCTATTGCTCTCGATACTTACCGAAGCAATGTTTATTATTATTATTCTTTAAATTTTCTCAACTATGGAAATAACTTTTATCATATATTATAAAACATATATATAAGAAAAATATTGTTAAAATTATAATAAAATTTAACTTGTGTCACAGAAAAAGATTGGCATATTTCAGATCTCAAATTTTTTTTGTTTTCCCTCTTAAAGATAAAAAATCAGATAAAAAAAAAGGCAAAGAAAGAGGGGTATAATGGAGGCAAATGTAATCCAATAACATTGGAGAACGACTCCATTAGAAAATTGGAGAGGTCTCAAGCAGAAAGGATTGGTTTTATTATACGCACATATAAAATCCTTGAAATCATTTTCTTATCATTTTTTCATGATAAAGAAGATTCCAAAGAAGAACTTTGTGCGATTATTCTCAAATCTAATTCAATTTACGGAAACAAAAAAATAAAATTAGAAGAAAAATAGAAAAGCAAAACCAGTAATTGAAGAAGAAGATATGAGAGGAGGCAGAGAAGAAAAGAGAAGCACCCAAAACCCTAGATCGTATAGTATTGCGAGACCCTAAACACTGCATTTATATAGAGAGAGTCAGAGACGTGCGATAGCCCTTTGTTTCTAGTCTAGACTGAAATGACGATAATGCCCTTTGTTTAGCTTTAATCGTCATAGGATCTTTATTTTTCACTATTTATTTTTTAGTTTTCAGTAGCAAAACCAACATTATAAAACTTTCTATTTTAGTAAAACCAATGCTATAAAACTTCTTATTTTAGCAAAACTAATTATTGAAGTAAGAAATACAGACTAATAAATAAATTATACGTATATTCATATCAAAAGGGGATTTTTAGGGTGGAATCGCTATTTCATTTGTATTTTTGTTTAATTTAATTTTATTATCTCCATTTCCCAAACAATTTATTAAATGAGATAAAAAAATAAAAAAAGGATAAAATTTAAGAACATAAATATGTTAAATATAAATACGAAACGAGATATATGAAATGATGTACTTGTGTCACTTGATTTAACGAATTTCTTACCAATTTCCAATCCTTTTTGTGTTTTTTAATGCCACTTAATTATAAACATTTATGCTTCTGTAGTTAAATATAATGTTCTACAATCAAACTCTATAGCGACCATTTCAGGTGCAAATTTTAACATAAACAAAACCAGTTTCAATCCAAAATGACCAAATGAAAAAAATTCAGTTAGGAACACCCAATGCCAGACCAACAAATACAAACCTTTCAATTGTAGAAAAAGAAGCACATAATGGCAAAGCCAGTCTCAAAAAACAGTAAAGGAAACCAAAAATTCTGAGATGACACAATAATGATAATATTTATATAGAAACACAACAAAATGTCCATCCTACTCCATCTGAAAACTGCAAACACCAGCATCTTATAAATATAGGACACACCCTGCCTGTATAATGTGTTGTATAGAGATATGAAGCTCCACATAATTAATCATAGCTGGCATTCAAGAATTTCAGCAATTCATTTCGCTTATTTTCTGCCATTTTGTCTTCCTTCGATTTATCAACCTTCAATAGAATCTACAAACAAAAAAGCAAGAGAAATAAACAATATATATACGGATCATCCACATCGCGACTATACATCATGATCATGATCGGTCAATCAACAGAAGGCCTCACCTTTTTGCCAGAAACAACACTGCGACGGGCACCGTCATCCTTATCGCGCCGCAGGAACTGTATAGTATTGAGAAACAAAAATTAGTGCAAAGAAGATAAACTGGAATACTGCAATACTTTTTATCAATATAAGTGAATTGGAAAGAACCTTGGAAAGCCGGACAGGGCTGCCACCTCTCTCATCCTGCTGCTTCTATATTTGGCTCACATTGCCAGGAGTAATCCAATCCAGAATCATCATCCAGACAATTCAATCAAGCGTCAAGTCACCATGTCACAGACCCCAGCTCCAATTTCAAAGAGCCATTTCATAAAAAAATGTAGAAAAAATTATAAGCATCTCGTAGACTAATGATAATACTAATTAGAGGCAAATTACACATTAAATTTTCACTGCTTCAAAGGAGTATTGGAAATAACAATTCTGTTGACTAGTGCATATGGTTTGACAAAGGTTATAAACACATATAGAGTGGAAGACACAATTTGTGTAAAATATCTCCATCTCCTACTATTACCCGATTGTTTCTATATTGTATTAAATTTCGTGCCCAAAGAAATCAAGAAATATGCAAGTTACCTCTTTAGGTTTATGCTTATGCCGTTTATGGCGATGACTCTTCCCTTTATCCTTTTCCTTGTTCTGAAAAGCAAGGGAACAGTGAAATAACATTGATAACAGGCATAAGATGTAATTAGAAAGTGAAAAAGTTCGAAAAACAACCTTCTTCGGTTTGTCATTCGATTTACGTCTCTGTTCGTGTGTAGATACTTCATGCTCGCTATCAGAAGAACTGTTGCTTCAATATTAATCCATAAGACACAAGATGTTAATAAGCTAATAAAACCCAAATTCCTCTGCTTCTAACTTATAAGCCTACATAAATAGAGAAAAACAGAATTGGGGAGGGGGTCGATCTTGAATCATATTTACTGACGAGTTGATATATTTGGAGAAAAAGTACCCAAATAATACAATGTAATGGAACATGACTAGGCTAGATATTCATTACATAGTTCCCTATCAAATAACCTAGCTCACTCTCTATTACTTGTTACAGTAATCATTGCTACTATTGCTTAGACAATCAATAGATTACTAAGGGCCTTCTACAGTGAGCTCCCATGAGGTTTGCCAGAAATATATTTTTATTTGAACTTTCACAGACCCCACAAACATTTGCTTCAGCTTCCCCCTTCCCACACCCCACAGGGTCCCCTTCTTTTTCCCTCAACGGTCACCTGCACATGGTGTCGGGTCTGAAACCATGTAACTGACCTGAATACCCTTTGACTTTGTCAAAAACAACCTCTTTAACCTTAACAGATTAGATAAAACGGACCAAAATACCCTATAAATAGTTTGTTGATGTAGAATATAACCTTTATTTATGTATATATTCATTCATTCTCTTTCTTTGCAACTCCAGGTACATACTATATATGATACCTCATTGGTCTCTGTGTGTGTGTGTGTGGTGGGAGCCTGAAATGCTAATTTTTCAAGATTAACGGCAGATTTATTCCCTTATTTATTTTTGGATCCAATTTGCACCCGTATATGTGAAGTTCTAGACATTCTTTAGGGGGTCATAGATTCTGAGATGGAGAATCCATATCTTTGAGTGTACTTGAAAGATATGGAAGGTACAGAGGGGAACAACAATAGTCTAAAGCAGTTGAGTGTCTTGAGATTGAAAAGGAAATCTTATCAAGCTTCCGTCAGTAAAACTACTTGGGTTACTAGTTAATACCTTCAATCGTCCTCAAGGTCCATCTATATACAAGTATGGGGACGCGCGCGCATGTATGTAGTTGATATGTTCTTCATCATGAAAAGTGAAAACCCATTGGTGTTTTAAGTATTCCAATCTAAAGGCGATCATGAATATATTAATAAGGCAATAATCCAAATAAAGCAATCTCCATATTCGTAGAAATGGCAAGAATAGGAGTCTTGCTGGACCATCTAACATACCATTTTCTTGCCAAAGTGTGCATGTTTTTCAGAGCTTCGCCAGGGGATGGCAGTAGACTGCATTTTTTTATAGGAAACTGGGTATAAGTCTGATTGGCTCATTCAAAAAAATTTGACTCATGTGCTTGTTGTGCTGACATAGTGTATGCACAAAAACTGGTTGATGAATTTCCAAAAAGGAACTTAATTACATGGAATTCTATATTCGATGGGTATGCCTAATTTGTAAGGCAAATAAACAGAACGAGTTTGTGATTTAGGCTTCAGACCCCGTCTCTCAACTGGGTTTTCCTTCAAAGCAAAATGAATAGACTTTCATTACCGTCCTTTTAACTCTGTTAGTGACAGATATCTCATATGGGCGGGTGTGCTGAGTGCGAGTAAAAAACAAGAATTCTAGCCGTTTGAGATTTTGCTAAACCTCAGGGGCTGCCAAGGTAATTCACCCATTAGTACCTGATACAAGGTAAAAAGAGATTTGGCTCGACAGTGTAACTGACACGGGGGCTTAGTGCCAGTTAAAATCAAAATGTCTAGCCGTGTGAGATTTTGGCAAACCTCGGGGGCTGTCACAGTACTCTACCCAATTACTAAATGATGCAGGGTAAAGAGAGATGTGAGTTGGTGGTATAAGTGACATGAGGGCTCAGTGCAAGTTAAAACAAAATGTGTAGCTGTTTGAGATCTTGACAAACCTCAGGGTCTGTCACTGTAATTTACCAATTTATAGCTTATGCAATGTAAATAGAGATGTGACTGGGTGTTCTGATAGGTGAAATTTTACATAAACGTATAATATCTTAAAATTTTGTTTATTAACAGCACATAAAACATAACTAAACGAATAATAAAACATTCAAAACCAACTAATTACCATAAAAGCTGAAAGAACAATGAGAACGGACAAATTTATAGACTAGATGTTCATCTCCCATCTCATAAACATAGTACAAAATGGTTGCAATCAAATGAGCCCATTATTGCACCGAATCCAAGATTTTTATCTATAGCTCACTTATCAGCGACCTACATAAATGGTTCCGTAACTCCCTTGAAACTGTGTATTGCAATCCTAATGACCCAAGGAAAACTAGAAGCAGTGCCTTACTTCTTTTTTCACTTCTCTTCTATTTGATTTTCAATCCCTGCTAGCTTTTAAACCGATTTTATAAAAGCCCAAGGTCGCGTGAGTCTAAGTTAAGTGACCCTGACAATGAAAATTTTAATTCTTTTTTAAAGCAATCATTTTCCAAATGACTTCGTTGTACATGCCAAGTCTCGCTAAAGCCATGTTAGCGAAAACCGAGACTATTTATTGTGCAATTCTTTTCACTCAATGGCCAAGTACTTTCAGCAAACCATCCTCATTATGACTATGACCACAAGTTCAAGGGTTCCTTTCGGCACCTGTTTTTTGTTAGCTTCTGAAATAATTAAAGTATATTGCAATACTCGAGATTTGTTTAATCATTATTTTTAAATGTCTTGTACTACTAGCACTTTCAACCTAGATCAACTAATTTCAAAATCCCAACATCCATTAATTGAGCCAAAATCTACTAAATCCTCAAATTTTAGCTTCAAAGCTAAGATCATAACAAGCAACAAATATAAGAACAATTCGTAACAAATAACAATCCTCCAACCGATTTGAAGGCCGAAACGTTTCTTCTAAATATTCAACTTAATTTGTGATAATAGCACATAAAAAACCCAGACTTGATTAATTTATTTATTACACAATAAAAAGCTAAATTTCCGAACAAGATTGACTAATCCCAAAACCTAATTCCTAGCATAAAAGAAAAAGGTATTATCAAACCCTAATTCCAAGATCCTATGGATGATATATCTCACATGATATAGATAATACAAACATATATATACACACATATGTACCTGCGGTCGTGCGATGATGAAGATGAGTGAGAGTCGGAAGAGTGACGCCTGCGTCGACGCTTCTTGTGTGAGCTGCTATTCTTCCGGACTTTCAGAGAGTCTTTGTCTCGGTGGCGGCGGCGGCGGCGACGGTCACGCCGAGAGGATGAATCGGAGGATGAGGAAAGCGACGAAGAGGACGAAGAGGCTGCCATGGATGTGTGTGTTTTCGTGTACGTTTTTGTGTGTGAGAGAGAAAGAGAGAAATCGGACGACCCAATATATATATGGTTCTTAAGATATTTCAGGTAAATAATATGTCATTATTCAAGGGTTAATTACAGTTAGACCCCCTCGAAATATGTTAAATAACAAATAAACTCTCTCTCGTTTGATAAATTACAGCTAAACCCGTCACAGTAATTGGAGTATATTTCCGGTGACCGGACATGTATAATTACATATTTGCCCCTACTTTATTTCATTTATAAAATGTAAAAACCCTTCTTTATTTCATTTATAAAATATAAAAATTAATTATTTTATAAATTACATCTTTACCCTCATTTATAAATAAGCAAATCTTCAAACAAGTCTGAGATTGTGAGAGAGATGAGGGAGGTAGAGAGAGAAACACGAACCCTGGTTCCCTTCTCATTCATGTTGTTTTTCGAATCCGATGATGAAGACGACAACGGCGACGAGGGATAGGGATGACAACAGGTCGGGTTTGGGACGAGTTTGACTAATACCATTACCACCCCATTTTAAAATTACTAATATCAAATCCGCCACAAACCCGTAACGGGTTGTAATCGGTAATACCATTATCACCCCGTCGGTATAAACGGGTTCCATCGGATTACCATCGGTTATACTAAATTATTTCTAATAAATTAGAAGCACAGTTGATTTACTAAATTATTTGATGACAAATTAAGTTATAATGCGTTTGATGACAAATTAAGTTATAAATCAAGTATCTCTCTTTTATTCTAGGCATATATTCTGCTTTACGTAATAAACCAAATATCTCTATTTTATTCTAGGCATATATTCTGCTTTACGTAATAAACCAAATATCTCACATATTTAGATAAACAAATGTATATATACGCATATTGACTGAAATTATTCCAAAAAATATATATATATAGATGTCAGTACCAAGAATCAGATTAATGAGTTATATATAGACAAAGACACACATATATATACATATAAATTAAAATTAAAATCGTAAACGGGTCGGGGTCGGGCTACCAACGGGTTTTCCAGAAAACCTAAACCCGCTTCGGGTTTTAATTTTGGATACCAAACCCGTCCCAAAACCGTTTATAAGTTTACCAAACCCGCCCCAATCGGGTTGGGCCGGGTCGAAACCCGACCGGGTCAGACCATTTTGCCATCCCTAACGAGGAAGGAGCTTGTGGCGACCTAAGCGGGAGGTGAAGAGGAAATTAATGAAGTGGTTCGCCTCACACAGTCCCCAAATAATAATCCAATGTGCTATCAAACACAAACCCTGGATCTGGGTTTCAAAGGATCGGGTTCCATGATGTTGCAGCAGATCTGAAGGAAGATGAAGTTTTGAAGCCTAGTGGTTGTGTGTATTAATGTTTACAATGAATATGTCTTAGGCTTTTGTTAAAGTATTGTGGGGTTGTTGGTTTAGGGCTTGAACATATTAATGGGGTCATTAAAAGTACCCATGTAAATTTCCATTTTCTTTTATTTTTCCCTTTATTTTATTTTTTCTTTCTGGGGTTTTTATTTCTCCCAACCATTTTTTTTCATCTATTGTGTTTACGTGGTCATTTATAAATTCATTTATTCACCAAGATTTGTTTTTTATTTTTTTATTTTATGAAGTGTGAATTAAGAATTTTAGTGGAGCTCTTACGGTGACTTTCAATATGGAGGTTGGCTTGGTTTGGTTGCAGAGATTGGGTTTTCTTCTTGTAAAGTGTCGACCAAAAATTGATCAAGTGTGATAAAAGTTGATGTAGATGCTTTGGTGGGTTTGAGGGGAGAATTGAGATGGGGGAAAATATTTTAGAAACTGCAGCAACAGCTAAAATGAGAGACAAAGAGAGGCAAAGGCAATTTGATCCTCTTAAATTTTTTAAATAAGGGTAATTTGGTCTTCTCACATGTATTTTAAGTGGCATAATTGTCTTTGCATCTATTCGAGGGCATTTAAGATATTTTACCTATGAAAAAATGATGATATCAACATTGACTTAGTTTGACATTGCCGGAATTTCAATGTAGGGGTATATGATACAACTTACAAATAAAAGAGGGTCTAATCATAATTTATCAAACAAGAAGAGGTCTACTTATTATTTAACATATCTTGAAGGGATCCAGCAATAATTAACCCTTATTCAAGTCAAATTCCAAAACTATACCTTATATATGGGTAAAGTACCTCAACTATTGCCTACAAACCCACATCAGCTGCAAAAAAAACTCCTCAATTATCAATCTGGTTCAATTAATCCTCTCAATTCGTAAAAGATATATTTACTCCTAAATTAAATTAAAAATCACAAATTATATTTATATAATTCCAAAAAATATATAAAATTAGAAATATATATATTAAAATTTGAAAATATATATGAAATTAAAAAATATATATATAAAATTTGAAACAAATATATAAAATTCGAAAACAATATATTAAATTTCAAAAAAATATATAAAATTTGAAACAAATATATAAATTTTGAAAAAAATATATAAAATTTGAAAAAATATATAAAATTCGAAACAAATATATAAAATTCGGAGAAAAAATTTTGATATATATAATTCGAAATATATATATAAATTTCAATATATATATATATATATATCTTTCGAAAAACAAAATTCAAAAAAATATATAAATTTTGAAAAAATATATATATTGATAAAATGTCATATCTTTTCTAATGAATTAAATCAAACTACCTACCACCAACATCAATTAGTGGTCTTCTTTTATATATATATATATATATATATATTCGATATTTATATGATATTTTCGAAATTGAAATTTATATATTTGTTTCAATATTTATATATTTTTTTGATTTTTATAAAAAGAAAATCAAAATTTATATATTTGTTTCAATATTTATATATATTTTTGAATTATATATATATTTTTCGAATTTCATATATATATTTTTGAATTTTATATATTGTTTTCGAATTTTATATATTGTTTTCGAAATTTATATATATATTTTCAAAGTTTTTTTTTTCAAAGTTTATATATTTTTTTGAATTATATATATATTTTTTAATTTTATATATATTTCGAATTATATATATATTTTATTTTTGTAAGGGTAAAATTGTATTTTGCATTGGAAAATCTTGTAGAGGGGGTACATTGCCATTAAATTGATAGTTGAAGGGATTTTTTTTGTTCCTTTTGTAATTGAGGGTTGTTTCTTGCTCATTGGGTAATAGTTGAGGGGAGTTTTTTTGCACTTTACCCTAGATATATTAAAATTTATACATGTAAATTATTCAAATTATTATATATATATATATGACTTTTATTTATTTGACAAATTAAATTATAATATTTGCAATGACACCCCTTGAGGTTTGGGTCAATTCCACCTAGAGATCAGTTAAAACACTTTTTAACGGAAACACTCCTGAAGTTTGTAAAGTGTTGCAATGGCACCCCTTGGAGACATGAAATGACTTTAGTGCCTTTACTTATTTTAATTTTCATGTGAAATGTCTGTGTTACCCCACTACACCTCACTCACTACACCAATCACCTTTATTACCACACTTTTATTATAAAAAAAATGCAATAAATAAATAAAATATGCAATATATATAATTTTACTTTAAATACGAAAATTCAAGAACTAAAATATACTAAAAAACTATTTAAAATTAAATTTTACCCCTAAATGTATTTTATCACTAATAAAATACATAAATTGATAATAAGAACATCACCTTATTTAGTTCTTATTTTAATTCTAAATATATTACTACATAATTTTTCACAAACAAAAATAGTGTTATAACTAATAACTATTATAAGTATTACCTACCAAATAAATATACATTAATTTTTATGAACGTAGAGCGAAAAAAGACTTATAATTATATATTATAGCCAATCATTAATATTAGTGGGATATGGCAATATAATTATATCTATTATAAAATATGATTTAATAATTGTAAGTCACTAATTAGCCTTGGGGGGGGGGGGGGGGGGGTTATAAAAAATCTTAACTACTTTTTGCACTTAACTTGATTTTTACAGTTTAACTTTAACTAGGAGTGAGCAATAAACACTTTTAAACAATAATAGATTTTTGACTTATGAAAGCAGTAATCAAGCAATAATGTAAGTCAAGATAAGACAAACATGCAAATAATCAAATGAAAGAGCGAGAGAGAGAGAGAGAGAGAGAGATGACACCGCGATTTTTACGAGGTTTGGTAACTCCTACTCATCGACTTAAGAATCCTCCCTTAAGACTTTCCCAATCTCACACTATGACTTTTCCTTGCAGGTGGAATAACAAACCTTTACACACGAGCTAATGAACCCGTCACGCAAACAAGAGGACAAACCCCTCTTATGGATCAATGAGATTCACTCACTCAAGGATCTCTTCTCCTTTTATAAAGAAAGGATACACTCAAAACCCTTAGGGTTTATGAAGGATACACAATGTATAAGCTCAAGTGTTTAATGTGATGTGTTTGGTTCTCTCAATATCTTACACACTCTTAGCAATCAATGACTCAAGAGTTGGAACAAAGATCTTCTCTAACTAGCTTCTCACAAAATGATTGGAATTGAATGAAGGGAGTCTAACTTTGAATGCTCAAGCTTTTCTTGTTGTAAGTTTTCAGAGAAATGAAGATGAAGATCAACTATTCTGCAAAGGAGTAAAGGGATGTATGTTTTTCAATCAATATCTCTACATATATATAACTAGGGAAAGAGTTAAGAGAGTGAGCTGAGGGTAGTGGTAGCTGGGGATAGTTGAGAGCCATTAATGCCCTGAATATAGTCATTTTTAGTTTCGTTAGTTGACTGATTTGTATCTGTTAGTCGCCTGATTTCTGTTTGGTGGTCGACTCACATTACTATGTCGGTCAACTAGCAAATAGCACAAAAACTATGACGTGGTCGGTCGACTGGTGAATGGATGTCGGTCGACTGATAACACTATGTCGGTCGACTGGCAAATAGCCTTAATAAAGCTCAAAACTCTCTGTTGAAGTCGGTTGACTGACAAGTGAGTGTCGGTCGACTGGCAGTACTATGAGTCGACTGATTTGCATGGTCAGTCACCTGAATGTGCAGTTTTTCATTTCTTTTGATTTTTAGGATGAGCTTATACGTGTGAAAACCTCACATAAACCCTTTGATACAATTCACTCACCATCCTATCTACCCCAAGTCTTGATTCTTCAATCTTCTGAAGCATAAACATGAAATGACCTTTATGTCATTACTTTAAGCTTTTTGCTTTCGATAAAAATCTTGTTATTCTATAATGCTCAACTGAGTTAACACATTAGTACTAAACACGTACTTAACATTTTTTTATCATCAAAACGGATAATTGTTCTTTGATTGACCCTCGGGCCAACAATCTCCCCCTTTTTTATGATGACAAAATATTGCGTGTTTGATAATGAGGGTGACATTTATAATATGCTCCCTTTGACTTTATGCATATAAATAAGCAGCAAAATTTTTAATAGACTGAGGCATTACTAAACATAAACATATTCTCATTTGTTGGCTTTGAAATTTAGTTTCGGCAAAAAATTCCAAAATTGATGATAACAAACCATTAAAGAGTGTTTGATACTAATGAATTATCAAGTTCATGTTTTCAGCAAAAGACAGGTGAACGAATTGGAAAACAAGCTCGGAAAGGAAACGACTCGGAAAGAAAGCTTGAATAAAAGCAAAAAACCGAGAAAAAAATTGAAGCGAGAAAATAGAAATTCAAATATTCAATGGCAAAGGCGAAAGTCGAAGACTCAAGACTCGGGGTAGATAGGTCGGGGACCGATCATTGTAACAAGGTAAATTTATGTGTTGATATTATCTTATAAGCTCAAGTATAAAATGAACCGAACTCAAATAGAAAGAAAAATGATTTACCGAACTCAAGCGGAAAGAAAAATGACTTAAACAAGTTTTTTTCAAGTTATAGTCGACTAGAAGAATCCTTTGTATTTTCTAGTAGTCGACTAAAACAATCAGAAGCAACATGTTTTTCATTCACCTTAAAGCAGTTGACTAAAAGACCCTTTGAGTCGACTAGACTACATCTTGTAGTCGACTAGAACTCAATCTAGTCGACTAAGAGGAACCAAGTAGTCAACTAAAGATAGCATGTAGTCGACTAAATGCTCCATAAATCCTGCAATTTTGACAGAAACATTGTTCATGTTTTGTGCATCATGTTTAATGGATTTCAAACGGCTTTTGACTTCTCTAATTCAATACTCACTCTCAAAACCCTAAAGCATTGATATATATAGAATGAGATATGCATATTGAAAGACAAGAGATTGCAAAACAAAGAAAAAGAAGTCTTTATCTTCAACATAAAATTTTCTGCAAAAAGCCATTGAAACCAAGCTTTGAAAATATGATTTTTTGCAAAAATATTTGAAAATCAAAACCTCTAGTATCTCTTCTTATTCTCCAAATATTGTTCATCGATCATATCCTTGAGAATACATTTCTAGAGCTATTGAAAAATCACCAAAAACACTTGAGCTTATATTAATTTATCTTCCATAAAAACCTTTGGGTTTTGAGTATTTTTCTTCTTGAGTGATTTTATTGATTACATACGAATTTGTGATCTCGGACAAGTGAAGTCCAACGATTGTTCAAGAGAGGGTTGTTCTCTTGATTAAGAGACAAGCTCGAGAAGCTTGTGTTGTAAAGGTTTGTCATTCCACTTGTTAAGGAATGACCATAGTGAAAAGATCGGGAAAAGTCTTAAGAAGGGGTTCTTGATCCGAGGAGTAGGAGTTACCAAACCTCGAAAAAATTACGGTGTCAATATCTCTATCTCTTTCTCTTTATTTCATTAATTTGCATGCTATATTTACTTGAATATCTTGTATGCTAATTAGTCTTGTGATTAGTTGTTAGATAAATTGAATTGAAATTATTCACTTGACTATTGTAGAAATTGAGTATTGATTATAGATTGTTCCAATTTTGAAAAGAGGTAGAAATATTTTTGAACACCCTATTCACCCCCCTCTAGGGTTAATTAGTGACTAACAATTGGTATCCAAGAATCATCGAACCAAAGAACTTTCACGAATCTCAATGTGATGATTCTTGGATCGTAGCAATGCAAGAGGAACTAAATCAATTTGAACGCAATCAAGTTTGGCGTTTAGTTCCTAGACCCAAAAATCAAACTATTATTGGTACAAAATGGGTTTTTCGAAATAAAAAGGATGAGAATGGAGTAATTGTTCGAAATAAAGCAAGATTGGTAGCTCAAGGATATAATCAAAAGGAAGGCATCGACTACGATGAGACCTTTGCACCCGTAGCTAGATTAGAAACAATTAGAATGCTTCTTGCATTTGCATCATATAGAAACTTTACTCTTTATCAAATGGATGTTAAAAGTGCTTTCTTAAATGGTGTCATAGAAGAAGAAGTTTTTGTAAAGCAACCACCCGGTTTTGAAAATAATCTTTTTCCAAATCATGTTTTCAAATTATCTAAAGCTCTATATGGTTTAAAGCAAGCTCCTCGAGCTTGGTATGAGAGACTTAACGGGTTTTTTACTCAAAATGGTTTTACAAGAGGCAAAGTTGACAACACACTTTTTACAAAAAACATTAAGAATAATTTGTTGATTGTCCAAATATATATTTACGACATTATATTCCGCTCAACAAACGATTCTTTATGTAAAGAATTTACTACAAGTATGCAAAATGAATTTGAAATGAGCATGATGGTTGAATTGAATTTCTTTTTAGGATTGCAAATCAAGCAAAGCTCGGATGGCTTATTCATTAGCCAATCCAAGTATACTAAAGATTTGCTAAAGCGATTCAGTATTGAGGGTACCAAACATGCCATAACTCCTATGAGTTCCTCTATTAAGCTTGATAAAGATGAAAATGGTAAATGTGTTGACATTACAAATTATAGAGGTATGATCGGTAGTTTGCTTTACTTAACCGCAAGTAGGCCGGATATAATATTTAGTATGTGCTTATGTGCTCGTTTTAAATTATGTCCTAAAGAATCTCATTTACTTGCCATGAAGCGTATTCTTCGCTACCTAAGTGGTACAATTAACTTAGGGCTTTGGTATCCACGTGGTACTTCACTTGATCTTATTAGCTATTTGGATGCCGATTTTGCGGGATGTAGAATTGATCGAAAAAGCACAAGCGACACTTGCCACTTTCTAGGACACTCACTAGTATCTTGGTCAAGTATAAAGCAAAATTTCGTTGCATTATCTATGGCCGAAGCCAAATACGTTGCAGCCGATAGTAGTTGCACTCAAACTCTTTACATTAAGCAACAATTACTTGATTCTGGTCTTATTTTCAATCATGTATCTATTAAATGCGATAATACGAGTGCTATTTGTATATCAAAGAATCCGATTCATCACTCACGAACCAAGAATATAGAGATTAAGCATCATTTCTTGCGTGATCATGTTGCTAAAGGTGACGTTGTTTTGGTTTTTATTGACACTAAAAATCAATTAGCGGATATTTTCACTAAACCACTCGCGGGCGAATCATTTTCTAAAATTCATAGAGAAATCGGAATGGCCATGGATATTGATGTTTTGTCTTAACTTCTTTCATAATTTTTTTTTCATATTTTTGCTATTTTTGTTTATTTATTCCATAAATTTTCACCTATTTTTATCATTTTCCACATTTTCTTTGTTTTAGTCGACTACCCCATATGAAGTGTAAACCCATCTAGTCGACTACTACAATCAGGAAGTTCAGTTTTGACACCACACCACCCTCTAGTCAACTACATAGCTCCTTTAGTCGACTAAATGGCCTTCTAGGCGACTAGAACCATGCTTCAGTTGACTACTTGCCCCATTTAACCGACTCAACCCTAGCCCTAGCCGACTCAAACACCTATAAAACCTAACCCTCACTTCATCTTCTCCATCCGCCTCCCTCACTTTTCACCCAACTCCATTTCCTCTCATCTCAATACCTCTTATACCATCATTTCCATCTTCACACCATCATCATTTCCCATTAATTTTACATTCCATTCATGTTTCACCCATTTTCTTCACCCAATTTCTACACTCCCATTCTCCTTCTCTCATATATATATACACCATTATATATTTATATATATATATATATATATATTTGCACCATCTTCATCAATGGCACCAAAGACTCGCGTCCTATACCGGAAACGTTCACAAATTGATGGAGGCCAAAGCTCCACCAATTCACGCTTACCTGCTACTGTAGAAGAAGATGATTCAAATGAACCTCTGCTCCTTGAGGTTCTTCTTCTTGATGACAATGATCAAAATCAATTCATTACCATTTTTGATCATCGTCCTCCTACACCACGTCGTATTGTCACTCAAGCTCTATGCAATGAAATTGGGGCTCAAACTTTTGATTTGTTTCGAGCAATCGGTTGGGATTTTTTCATTTATCTCAACATTCCGATTCTTCCTCGCATTGTCAAAGCGTTTTACGCTTCTCTTGCGAACCACAAGGAGAAATTCCTCCCTCATCTTCATTTTAATTTGATTGGTAACAAAGTGACTGTTGACGATCGCGAAATCAATTGCAGTTTTTCACTTCCGAATGGCGGTATCCGCCACTTCTCCAAGGATTGGTACAAGGCTGATGGGTTCGATTGTATTGAGGCAGTTCGGACTATTTGCATCGACAAGGAAATTACGCAGAACGCCGGCCTTCTCGCTTCTATGCTACTACCCGAGGCAAGATTAATTCACAATGTCATTACTTATTCTATTTTGCCTAAAACTAGTAGTCGTAGTAGTGTGTCTCGTATGGAGGCATTTCTTATTTACTGCGTCATGACAGGGACACGCATTGATTTAGCTACTATTTTCCATTCTGTCATCCTTACATGTCAGCGCAAGCCATCCGACCCACTTTTCTTTCCTGCGCATATCACATATTTACTTTCGCGGAAAGGATTTTCATTTCCTAATGAGGTGTCCGAGCATCATCATATTTTTCTCGACACCACTCATGTCAAGCATATATGCATATTATTTCTAATGCGGAAGGGAATTTCATTACTGAGAGTGCGCATATCCCTCGTTTGCGCCAAGCCCTTAGCATTTCTGCACAGCGCCATGAAGCCTCTTCCTCGGTTCCTCCGTTGGATAGTGCTTCGGCTCCTCAGGCCTTCGAAAATAGTGCTTAGGCTGCTATTCTTAACCAAATTCTTGGGGTTGTTCAGAGCAATTCGAAGATACTTAGGCATCAGGATTAAGTGCTTCAGCGCCTTGATGCAACGGTGACCAAAAATTCGGAAGCCATTCGAATGATCAATGAGCGTATAATTTTTTTTGAGGATGGATTCTCTAGCCGTATCACTAGTCTCATCGGGTCACTTGATGACCTTACTCTTGGTCTCACAAACCCTTGCTCACGCGCCCCTCGATGCTGATAAAAAGAGGGAGAAATTATGCTATTGCACTATCATGTATTTCAGTATCTGACATTAACAATTTCTGTATTTGTGTGGCTTGTTGGTGTTTATTTGCGACTTGTTTGCTATTTCCTGTTTTCATTATTATAATGACTTGTACTAAATTGAATTATCTATGAAATGTTGTTTATTAATTATCTCAAATGTGCGCCTATATATTTATTGTATCAAAATGCCCATTAAACTGAAAATTTCATTTACAAAGGGGGAGCATTTGAATAAATATTTTATGTACATGTTGAGGGGGAGCATCACTTGATGTTTCACCAATGCCAAGCAAACTCAAAATGTTTTGTCATCATCAAGGGGTAGATTGTTGGCTTTGAAATTTAGTTTCGGCAAAAAATTCCAAAATTGATGATAACAAACCATTAAAAAGTGTTTGATACTAATGAATTATCGAGTTCATGTTTTCAGCAAAAGACAGGTGAACAACTCATAAAACAAGCTCAGAAAGAAAACGACTCGGAAAGCAAGCTCGGAAAGAAAGCTTGAATAAAAGAGAAAAGCCGAGAAAGAAATTGAAGCGAGAAAATATAAATTAAAATATTCAACGGCAAAGGCGAAAGTCGAAGACTCAAGACTCGGGATAGATAGGTCGAGGAGCGATCATTGTAACAATGTAAATTTATGTGTTGATATTATCTTATAAGCTCAAGTATAAAAATGAACTGAACTCAAATAGAAAGAAAAATGATTTATCGAACTCAAGCGGAAAGAAAAATGACTTAAACAAGTATTTTTCAAGTTATAGTCTACTAGAAGAATCCTTTGTATTTTCTAGTAGTCGACTAAAACAATCAGGAGCAACATATTTTTCATTCACCTTAAAGTAGTCGACTAAAAAAACCTTTGAGTCGACTAGACTACATCTTGTAGTCGACTAGAACTCAATCTAGTCGACTAAGATGAACCAAGTAGTCGACTAAAGATAGCATGTAGTCGACTAAATGCTCCATAAATCCTGCAATTTTGACAGAAACATTTTCCATGTTTTGTGCATCATGTTTAATGGATTTCAAACGGCTCTTGACTTCTCTAATTCAATACTCACTCTCAAAACCTTAAAGCATTGATATATATATAGAATGAGATGTGTATATTGAAAGACAAGAGATTGCAAAAGAAAGAAAAAGAAGTCTTCATCTTCAACATAAAATTTTCTGCAAAAAGTCATTGAAACCAAGCTTTGAAAATCTGATTTTCTGCAAAAATTTTTGAAAATCAAAACCTCTAGTATCTCTTCTTATTATCCAAATATTGTTCATCGATCATATCCTTGAGAATACATTTCTAGAGCTATTGAAAAATCACAAAAAACACTTGAGCTTATATTGATTTATCTTCCATAAAAACCTTTGGGTTTTGAGTGTTTTTCTTCTTGAGTGATTTTATTGATTACATACGAATTTGTGATATCGGACAAGTGAAGTTCAATGATTGGTCAAGAGAGGGTTGTTCTCTTGATTAAGAGAGAAACTCGAGAGGCTTGTATTGTAAAGGTTTGCCATTCCACCCGTTAAGGAAGGGCCATAGTGAAATGATCGGGAAAAGTCTCAAGAAGGGATTCTTAAGCCGAGGAGTAGGAGTAACCGAACCTCGAAAAAATCACGGTGTCAATCTCTCTATCTCTTTCTCTTTATTTCATTAATTTGCATGCTATATTTACTTGAATATCTTGTATGCTAATTAGTCTTGTGAATAGTTGTTAGATAAATTGAATTGAAATTAATCACTTGACTATTGTAGAAATTGAGTATTGATTATAGATTGTTCCAATTTTGAAAAGAGGTAGAAATATTTTTGAACACCCTATTCACCCCCCTCTAGGGTTAATTAGTGACTAACATCATTCATTTAGATACTTTCGTCAATAACACATGAGAATTTTAAACATGCCTACATACTAAAGTAAAATAAAGTAGTACCACAAATACAGAAACTAACAACATAAATAAACGAAAAAGCAAAGCGCCAAAAGCAAAAGCAACAAAAACCAAAAAAACACATTCCAAACAACATTTATCCCCCTTTGGCAACATAAAAAATGTGGGATGGAGTTCTTAATCTCCTCGAGCGTAAGATCGAGAGCGGCAAAACGAGTGCTGAAATCAGTTGACAGCTCATCAATTTTCCTTTCATTGCGGGAAAGAGACTCGACATTACGAAGAATTGTTTCCTCATTTCTCTTGACTCCGCTAAGAATCTCTCGAAGGAATACGGTGTGAGGGTCAGGGAAATACGTCGAAGGGCCTGCCGGGACTATGGCGAGATCACCAGGAGGAACAGAGGACGAAGAGGCTTGGCCTTGAGATGGAGGAGCATGCGACTGGGCAAGAGGAGCTTTGCGAGGGCGATGGGTTGATGTGGGTTATGTCTTTGGCTGGAGAACACCTTCACGGCTGACTTCCAAACCCATTTGGCTAAGACACCGACCGTTCATTGGAAGACTCACATCAGTTATAGCTTCATTTTCGGATGGAATTTGGTAAAGGTGAAGAATGTGGGTGATTGGAATAGGATAGAAAAGCTTCTTATTTCTCGAATTTTTGCAAGCCATGACATGCTTACGAAAAATATGAGCTAGGTTGAGAGGATGGTTGGTGAGAATGCAAAACACTATATAGGCTTCAAAATGCGATACATGATCACGGTCGCCGGATTTGGGCAAAATGGAATAAGTAACCACTTTGTGAACCAAATGGGCTTCGAGAGTGAGGTGTTTGGTCTCAAGCAAAGTGGATGGAAGAACGCTATCCGCAGAGTGGTAAATAACACCAATGGCGTCTTTTGGCTCAAAAGTGCGACTTTGATACCATTCATATTGAAGATAAATGGTTTGGCCAACGCATGGAATATGAAATCAATTGCGAAATTGCGCATCAGTAATGGTAATGTCGATGCCGGCAACAGAGGCATGAAGAGCATTTTCCGAGGCGGACTCGATAACGGTAGTGTAGAAAGCTTGGATAAGACGTTCATGAGCAGGATAGTCAAGAGACACGAAGTGACTTCAACCTATAGCCTGAAAGAGATAAAAGAGTCAAATATTCAACTCTCGATAGAGGGAGTTTTTGACGATTCGGTTTTTGCAAAGTTCTCGATGCTCAAACTTTCGGAGGAACTCGGCACGATGAGTGGCATTAGGAAAGAGAGCATGAAGATTCATTGGTGCATCAGCTTCATCATCAACAACAGGGGCCTGGTACCGTGGGGGAGGAGATAAAGAAGGAGGTGGAGAAGGAATACGTCGATTGCGCTAAGTGGATGACCGAGCACGCTTTCTAGGAGGTTGGTCTCAGCGAGGTGGTGCCATGAAAGTGGAGAGGACAAGAAGAAAAGGGAGAAAGAATGCCATTGCAGAGAATGAAGAGGAGAATGAAAGTTCTTTTGAAATAGAGAGTTTGTGAAGAAGAATGAGGAGAAAAGTGAGAAAAAATATAGAAATAGAGGTAGTAAGTGGGTGAAAAACGTGGAGGGAGAGGTTACGGGAAGTGAAGAGAGGTTGGGAAGACGAAATGCAGCGATTATAAGCCCTAGAAACGACTTTAATACGCACGTCAGTCGACTGATTTTGGAATATTCCCTGAATCAGTAGACTGACAGTAAGGTGTCAGTCGATTGAAAATTGAATTTCAGTCGACTCATGGTCCAGTGTCAGTCAACTGAATTCTGAAATTCAGTCAACTGACTATAATTGTCAGTCGCCTGACTTGACTAGAGAGAAATGATGATAAAATAGGGTATTTGTCAGTTGACTGATTAGTAAGAGTCGGTCGACTGATAAAAAAATAAAAAATAAAAAATAAAAAAAAATAAAACATAAAAATAAAAGCTAAGAATAGTAAGATAAGCATAAATAAACAACCTTCAAAAATAAATTAAGATCATTTTACAATTTCATTTTCCATTGCCATACCAATTTCTCTACGGATGTTTGAGAAACTATCATCTTGAAGAGGTTTTGTAAAAATGTCCGCTAGTTGCTCATTTGTTTTAACGAAAACCAACTCAACATCGCCCTTCGATACATGATCACGAATAAAGTGATCTCTAATTTCAATATGCTTGGTGCGAGAATGTTGAATGGGATTTTTGGAAATACAAATAGCACTTGTGTTATCACATCTAATAGGAACATGACTGAAAGTAAGACCATAGTCTAGCAATTGTTGTTTAATATAGAGCGTTTGAGCACAACTACTACCGGCCGCAACATATTCGGCCTCGGCGGTAGACAATGCAACGAAATTTTGATTCTTACTAGACCAAGAAACTAGTGAGTGCCCTAGAAAGTGACATGTGCCACTTGTGTTCTTTCGATCTACTTTGCAACTGGCAAAGTCGACATCCGAATAACTAATTAGGTCAAGAGATGTGTCACGTGGATACAAAAGTCCTAAGTGAATTGTACCGCAAAGATAACGGAAAATACGTTTAACGGCACATAGATGAGATTCCTTAGGACAAGATTGAAAGCGAGCACATAGACAAACACTAAACATGATGTCTGGTCTACTTGCGGTAAGATAAATCAAACTACTAATCATGCCTCTATATTTAGTGATATCTACACATTTACCATTTTCATCTTTGTCTAGCTTGGTAGTGGTACTCATAGGAGTTATGGCATGTTTGACATCCTCCATACCAAATTGCTTTAGCAAATCTTTAGTGTACTTGGATTGACAAACAAAAATACCATCCAAGTTTTGCTTGATTTGCAACTCTAAGAAGAAGTTCAACTCACTCATCATACTCATTTCAAACTCTTTTTGCATACTAACCGCAAAATCCTTGCAAAGTGATTCATTTGTTGATCCAAATATTATGTCATCAACATATATTTGAACAAACAATAAATTATTTTCAATGGTTTTAGTAAAAAGTGTGTTGTCAACTTTACCTCTTGAAAAATCATTTTGGAGCAAAAAGCCACTGAGTCTTTCATACCAAGCCCTAGGAGCTTGCTTCAAACCATATAGGGCCTTAGTTAATTTGAAAACATGATTAGGAAAAAGTTCATTTTCAAAACCGAGTGGTTGTTTGACATAAAATTCTTCCTCTATGACTCCATTTAGAAAAACACTTTTGACATCCATTTGATAAAGCATGAAGTTTCTAGATGATGCAAATGCAAGAAGCATTCTAATTGCTTCTAATCTAGCCACGGGTACAAAGGTCTCCTCATAGTCAATGCCTTCCTCTTGATTATATCCTTGGGCAACAAGTCTTGCTTTATTACAAAAAATCACTCCATTCTCATCATTTTTGTTTCGAAAAACCCATTTAGTGTCTATTATGGTTTGATCATTAGGTTTAGGAACTAAATGCCAAACTCGATTGTGTTCAAATTGATTTAGTTCATCTTGCATGGCGACAATCCATGAGTCATCGCATTGAGCTTCAAGAATATTCTTGGGCTCAATTTAAGACACAAAGGTCATAAAATTACACAAGTCTCTAAGTTGAGAACGAGTGTCAACCCCTTTAGATAGATCACCTATGACTTGGTCAATTGGATGATTGTTTACAATCCTCCATGATTTTGGAATAGACATAGTCAAATCATCATTGGATTGATCTTTTCGTCCATCTTTTTTGGGGGGTCATTTGAAGGGTTAGAGATATTGAGATCATTTAGTTCGCTCTCAATCCCAACAACCTTATCATCAACTAAGTCAATCCTAGAGGTCAATGGTAGTGGTGAGTCATAAAAAATAACATGAATTGACTCTACCATGGTTTGTGTCTTTTTATTGTAGACTCTAAAAGCTCTACTTCGAGAAGAATATCCCAAGAAAATTCCCTCATCCGATTTGGATTCAAATTTTCCCAAGTATCCTTGCCATTTAGCACAAAGCACTTGCACCCAAAAACTTTGAAATACCCAATGTTGGGCTTTCGACCATTCCATAATTCATAGGGTGTCTTATCTAATTTTGATCGAATGATGACTCTATTAATAACGTGGCAAGCGGTGTTGACCGCTTCGGCCCACAGACTTCGAGGAAGACTATGTTCATTTAGCATGGTCCTAGCCATTTCTTGAAGTGATCTATTCTTTCTCTCAAAAACTCCATTTTGTTGAGGAGTTTTAGGAGCCGAGAGATCACGAGACAAACCAAGTTCATCACATAATTTCTCTAAGTCATGGTTGTCAAATTATCTTCCCCTATCACTTCTTATCTTCTTAATTGATAACTCTTTTTTATTTTGGATTCTTCTACAAAATTTATTTAGAATGGGGTGAGTTTCATTTTTATGAGTAAGGAAATGTACCCAAGTAAATTGTGAGAAGTCATCAACTATGACGAGAACATAATGTTTTCCACCTATGCTAGCAATTCTTTCTAGACCAAAAAGATCCATATGAAGAAGTTCTAAAGGTTTAGAAGTGGTGATATCTTTCTTTCTTTTGAAAAAAGATTTGACTTGCTTGCCCGCTTGACAAACACTACAAACTTTATCTTTAGAATATTTAGTCTTTGGGAGGCCTTGGACTAAGTCATTTCTAAATAAGCAGTGAAGAAGATTCATACTAACATGTCCTAAATGTCTATGTCATAACCAACTACTTTCGCTAGTTGTGATAAAACATTTAACATTTTGTTCATGGAATTCACAAAGCAACATAGTATAGACATTCCCATTTCGTTTGACATTGAATAATTGCATTCCATCATTCTCAACTATGCATGCATTTGACCTAAATATGACATCATAGCCTTTATCACATAATTGACTAATGCTAAAAAAATTGTGCTTCAATCCATCAACAAGTAGAACATTTTTAATAGAGAGAGAATGGGTTATACCAATAACACCAATTCCAACGATCTTGCCTTTCGAGTTGTCACCAAATGTGACATTTCCCCCTTCATAAGCTTGGAGAGAAGTGAACCTTGATTTGTCCCCCGTCATATGCCTTGAGCAACCGCTATCAAGGAACAATTTGTCATTGTTGGTTGTCTTCAATCATACCTCATCATCCTTTGACATGAGGAAAAAGTTAGTCGTTTCCTCGGAATTCTCATCCTCATCCGAGGCGTTTGAATCATCGTCATCCCAAGTAGAGTTCATGGCAACTTTCTTTTGCTTCCTTTCATCATACTTCTTTAGCTTAAAGCAATCGATTTATATTGCCCTGACTTCCCACAATTGAAGCAAGTTGGAGATTCTCTCTTGTTCAAATCACTTCTTGATTCATTTTTCTTGATGAACCTTCCACCATTCAATTTTTTTTGTTAAAGAAACCTCTTGAACTTTTGAGTGATCAAAGCGATGTCCTCATCTTGATCCTTATTTTCCGTCTCAAGAATATCTTCTTAAATAGATGAATTTAATGCCAAGCCCTTCTTCGATTTTGATTCCTCTTCTCGGGATTTTAGGGTGATCTCCCACCTAAGAAGGGACCCAAACATTTCATCAATGTCCATGATATTTAGATCATGGGCCTCCTTAATTACCGTGACTTTTGCATCCCACTTAGCCGGAAGGCTCCTAAGAACTTTTCGAGACACATCGGATTTTGGAATGATCCTACGAAGATGCTTAAGCCCATTTAAGATGTTAGTAAATCGAGACATCATAGAATTGATATTTTCATCATTTTTCATAGCAAATAATTCATATTCATGCATACGAATATCAATTTTAGATTCACGCACTTGAGAAGTACCTTCATAGGTTATAGCTAACTTATCCCACATTTCTTTGGCCGTATTGAAAGTGGAAACACGATTAAATTCATTTGGGTTTAGAGCACAATTCATATTGACTTTTGCCTTAACATTTAAGGAGATAAGTTTTCTTTCATCATTATCCCATTCATTTGGCAATTTAGGAACTCGTGCTCCATCGACTAGTTTAAAGGGAACGAAGGGACCGTCCGTGATGACTTGCCAAATTTGGTAGTCAATAGATTGAAGATAATCTATCATTCTAGTATTCCAATAACTATAGTTTGATCCATCACACCAAGGGGGTCTATTGTTCGATTGACCCTTAACGTGAGTGACTATATTTGAAGTCATGATCATTCTCTAAGACGATTAAGCCGTTAATCACTAGAGATTAGCCTCTGATACCAATTGTAAGTCACTAATTAGCCCTAGAGGGGGGGGGGGGGGGGGGGGGGGGGGAATGAATAGGGTTATAAAAAATCTTAGCTATTTTTTGCATTTAACTTGATTTCTACAGTTTAACTTTAACTAGGAGTGAGCAATAAACACTTTTAAACAATAATAGATTTTTGACTTATGAAAGAAATAATCAAGCAATAATGTAAGTCAAGATAAGACAAACATGCAAATAATCAAATGAAAGATCAAGAGAGAGAGAGAGATGACACCGTGATTTTTACGAGGTTTGGTAACTCCTACTCCTCGGCTTAAGGATCCCCCCTTAAGACTTTCCCAATCTCACACTATGGCTTTTCCTTGCAGGTGGAATAACAAACCTTTACACATGAGCTAACGAACCCGTCACGCACACAAGAGGACAAACCCCTCTTATGGATCAATGAGATTCATTCACTCAAGGATCTTTTCTCCTTTTATAAAGAAAGGATACACTCAAAACCCTTAGGGTTTATGAAGGATACAAAATGTATAAACTCAAGTGTTTAATTTGATGTGTTTGGTTCTCTCAATATCTTACACACTCTTAGTAATCAATGACTCAAGAGTTGGAACAAAGATCTTCTTTAACTAGCTTCTCACAAAATGATTGGAATTGAATGAAGGGAGTCTAACTTTGAATGCTCAAGCTTTTCTTATTGTATGTTTTCAGAGAAATGAAGATGAAGAGCAACTTTTCTGCAAAGGAGTAAAGGGATGTATGTTCTTTAATCAATATCTCTACAGATATATAGCTAGGGCAAGAGTTAAGAGAGTGAGACTCACTTTAGGAGAGTGAGCCGAGAGTAGTGGTAGATGGGGATAGTTGAGAGCCATTAATGCCCTGAATATAGTCATTTTTAGTTCCGTCAGTCGACTGATTTGTATTTATCAGTCGCCTGATTTCTGTCTGGCAGTCGACCGACATTAGTCGACTAGTAAGAACTGTCGGTTGACTGACAACACTATGTCGGTCGACTGTCAAATAGCCTTAATAAAGCTCAAAACTCTCTGTTGAAGTCGGTCGACTGACAAGTGAGTGTCGGTCGACTGACAGTACTGTGAGCCGACTGATTTGCATGGTCAGTCGCCTGAATGTGCAGTTTTTCATTTCTTTTGATTTTTAGGATGAGCTTATACGTGTGAAAACCTCACATAAACCCTTTGATACAATTTACTCACCATCCTATCGACCCCAAGTCTTGATTCTTCAATCTTCTGAAGCATAAACATGAAATTACCTTTATGTCCTTCCTTTAAGCTTTTTGTTTTCGATAAAAATCTTATTATTCTGTAATGCTCAACTGAGTAAACACATTAGTACTAAACACATACTTAACATTTTGTTATCATCAAAACGGATAATTGTTTTTTGATTGACCCTCAAGCCAACAATAATAATCATTAATTTTAGTTGGAATGTAAAAAGAGGTTTGTAACATTTAAGTGTAAATATAAAATAAATAAATAGGTTTAAATATTTACAAATAACAAGAGTAAATAGAAAAGAAAAAAAAATCTATAGAAAAACTAAATATGACTTTGATATTTTAAGTAGTATATAGTTTAGTGGAATTGAGTAATAATTAATATAATTTGTGGGTAGTTGAAAATAATTTTGTATTAATTGGTGTAAATATTGTTTAATTTAATTTAGTAATATTTCAAAAACAATTTTAGTGTAAATGTTAAGTAGATGAAGAAATATAATTATTTTTATAAATAAAAATGAAATATTGTATAAAAAAATTTACTTAAAATATAAATAACAAGAGTAAACAAAAAATAATATTATATTAAAACAAATATTGCTTTGACTTTTATAAGTAATATATAGTTTAGTGAGATTTAGTAATAATTAATATATTTTGTTGGAAGATTAAAAGGTCATTGTAATATTTGGTGTACAAGTGAATGAATTATTATAATTATTTAAATAAAAAAAATTAAAATATATGAAAAAAATGAAATTGCTTGTACTTTTTTAATTGTATAGATATAGATAATAAGAGTGTAGTGATATAAAGGTGATTGGTGTAATGTGTGAAGTTTAGGATTTAAGTAATGGGGTAATTTAGATATTTCACATGCAAACTAACATAATTAAGGGTAATTAAGTCATTTCATACCTCCAAGGGGTGTGATTGCAACACTTTACAAACTTCAGGGGATGCTTCCATTAAAAAGTGTTTTGACCGACCTTTAAGTGAAATTAACTCAAACATGAGGAAGTGTCATTGCAAATTACCCAACAAACTTTCTTTCTATGTATTTATTCAAGGTAAAGTACACTAAACCCCCTTAACTTTGAAACTAACAGAAAACCCCCTATACTATGATGAAAATAGAAAATAACTCTCCTTAACTATTATTGTGCAATAAACCCCCTAAACTATTACTTATATTATGAAACAAGATGCCCAATTTCTTCAAATTATTTTTGTAAATGACTATAATACCCTTTCTTATTGAATTATACTTGGTACATTTTTGTTATTAACAAAAATTATGAAATAATTGACACAAAATTGATGGCATTATCTCCATTCAAATCTGTGTAAATTAATACATGATTTTTATAACTAATTAAAAAATAATGATTTAAATTTTTTATAATAAATTTAAATATGAATTTTATAAAACTAAGTAATTATTCAACACTATTTATAATTATTCAACACTAAAATTAGGGAAAAAGGTGAAAACCACCGTTCCCGCATTTAACGTCGTCTGGACTGTGGCTATACAGGCATGTTGATATTGTTGGAATCGAGTATCAAGAAGTGCAATCCGGGAAGTAATATAACATGAAAAATATATATATTTTTTTATTGAAGTAATTTAAAGATTCATGATAAATATGCATCGATGAAAAGAAGTCTTTTATTTAGGGTAAGAAAGTTTAAAATTAGAATAATATAATTTAATATTTAAATGAAATCAAAATTTAAAAATAAGTTAATTATTTTAAAGATAAAGTAATTACAACTTACGACTCCTTTTTAAGATTGTCATCAAATTTGTATCAATTGTTTCTTAATCTTTATTAATAAAAAAATGTATTAAGTATAATTCAATACAAAAGGGCATATTAGAGTCATTTATGAAAAAATTGAAGAAAATGGACCATCTATTTACGGAATTTAAGTGAGTTTTTACCATTTTTAAATCTGGTTTTTTTTTTTTTTTTTTTTTTTTTGAGAGTAAAGTTTAAGGGGGTTTAATGCACTTTTCCCTTTATTCAATATATAGTTTTTTAATTTTATTTTATTTTATTTATTTATTTTTTATGAAAATGTGCTAACAGAAAGATTACTATAACAGCTTATGTAGTCAAATGAAAATTAGCATGTGTACTAAAATTTTCAAGATCTTTTTATAACACTCTTGTTAAGTTTGAAAAATCAAGCAAGTCAAAAAACATGAATTTAATTGATAATCCTGAGAAACATGAATTTAATTGATAATCCTGAGAATAATTTGTCAAGGCACATATTAGGGCTATTATCATAAAACCCCCAATACTTTGATATTTGTATCAAATAATCCTCATCACTATCATATTGCCCCCCGCACTATTAATTTGTCTCAAATTGCACCTCCCTTCACTATTTGACTATGTTAAATGACTATATTAACCTTACCCTTTTAATTACTTATCTTAATTTATTTATTTAAAGGACAATAACAAAGCAACAATAGAAAAGAAAAAAAAAATACATGCACTAACAAATATTTTCATCACATTCAACATAAAATTATTCGATAATTTAATTCATAATTATTTTTCATCAAAAATATTAATAGTAATGTAGACCCATTTCCTTTTAAATCAAAATTGGGACTGTTTAGTTTTCAAAAATAATAATAATATTGCTTTAATACCATGCACTAACAAAATGGGTATATTTAGTTTTATAATAAACTCATATTTAGCCTCAATCTGAAATTAAAATAATATTATTATTTTTTTCTAAATTACACAATCTAAATTTTTATTTAAAAGAAAATGAGTATTTTTTATTTAAAAGGAAATTGGTCTACATTATATTGAAGATGATGAAAATATTTGTAAGTGCATGTGTTTTTTTTTTCTTTTCTATTGTTGCCTTGTTATTGTCCTTGAAATAGAGAATTTAAGATAAATAATTAAAAAGGTAAGGTTAATATAGTCATTTAACATAGTCAAATAGTGCAGGGATGAACAATTTGAGATAAATTAATAATGCAGGGGCAATATGATAGTGGTGGAGGTTGTTTGATAGAAATGTCAAAGTGTTGGGGATTTTATGATAATAGCCCCACATATTATATACTTTTGGGTGGAACTGCAGATATCTTCCTTGTTATATTATTATTTGTGATAGGGTAAATTGCTTAAAATTCCCTAAAGTTTACTCTCTTTCTCACATATACCTCCTCAACTATGAAATAAACTTAGAACCCCCTAAAGTTTCATAAAATGTTGCACCATGGGCTTGCCCTCAAATATTTTTACCCTTTTACCCTCCAAACTTTTTGTATTTCCACCTTACCTTTAATCCTCTTATAGGACACAAAAACATATAAAAGACTATCCTATCCTTACTATTATATTTCTTAATTCTTTAAATTACAAAAATATTATTTCTTTTAGTTAGAATATTAATTATGTCATTTACCTTTAATGTATTAGACTAAATATACTTTCAAATGTTAATTTTTTTTTTTTGTAAGTTTTAATTTTTTTATTTGCAAATCAATTAACTTGTTATTAAATTTTAGTTTGATTTAAATCATAAAACTCAATCCTAATTAATATATTCATAAATAAATCACAATTTATGAATATATTTTCATGTAAAGAAAGTTTCATTTGGCAAAAAAAAAAATTAATTAGGATAATGAGTTTTATGATTTAAATCAAATTAAAATTTAATAACAAGTTAACTGATTTACAAATAAAATAATTAGAACTCATTACCATAGTGCTCATTTTTATTTGTTTTTTTTTTCGGTAATTAAAACTTATTATATTTTGTTTTTCTGATGATTATATATATATTTGGTTATGTTGGTTGAACACTATGTCAGATTCTGGCTAGCTTCTTGAGTCTGAACATGTGTTTTTCATTTTCTTTGATTTTATTTTGTAGACATTGTTGGGAGGATTACATGTTTGATGATTTTTCATTTTATTTTATGGGTCTTAGTGATTTTTATTAAAGTTATGTTGTAGTTGGTGATTTTTTTTCTTGGTTTCAATTTGTGATTAGTTGGTCTCGACACCATGTAGATATTTATGGATTTGGATTTTTAATTAATTGTGTGCGTGTTGAAACAAGATTTTAAATAACTAAAAATCAACCTCCATGATTTACATGAAACCGACTTGTTAAAAAAACCCAGAAATTACTATTATTTTAATACTTTTTATTTAATTAATTGAACTAGCATGAACAAATCCTTATATTCAACTATTTAACCAATCTCATCTCATTATATTTTATGATATTTCAAAATTGTAATTGAAAAATTAATTATTGTCTATTATGAAAGAATGATAAATGTTGATAAAAAACTTGCTCATACATAATTTTACTTCCTTCCTCATACATTAATTGTCCAATTTTTTTAACTATACTTGGTTTCGGATAATTTTATATTTTTTAAAATTGTCCTTTTTTATTAGTTTCAAAAATAATAAAAACTACAACTATATTATATTAATTAAAATAAAAAATAAAATAATAATAATAAATATTGAAAATAAAGTGCTAAAAATAACTATTTATTGTTACATTAATCAACGTAGACCCCTTGAAGAAATTCTAGAATATTCGATAAAACCCTTTAAAGCCGTTATCCTTTGTTCCTAAAATCCTGATCTCCTCTTCCAGCTCTTGTAAGCTACTTCTCCTATTCCTGAAACTCATTATCCTAATTAATATATTCATAAATAAATCACAATTTATTATTAAGTATTTTGTGATATATTTGAATATATTTTTATGAAAAGATTGTTTCATTTGGCATAAAAAAGTTAATTAGGATAATGAGTTTTATGATTTAAATCAAACTAAAATTTAATACCAAGTTAATTAATTTACAAATAAAATAATTAGAACTTATAAAAAAAAAATTAACATTTGAGAGTATATTTAATCTAATACATTCAAGGTAAATGACATAATTAATATTATAACTAAAAGAAATAATATTTTTGTAATTTAAAGAATTAAGAAATATAATAGTAAGAGTATGATAGTCTTTTATATGTTTTTTTGTCCTATAAGAGGATTAAAGGTAAGGTGGAAATCTAAAAAATTTGGAGGGTAAAAGGGTAAATTTTTTTGATAGCAAGTCCATAGTGCAAGAAAATGAAAGTTCAGGGGGTATAATTAGTTGAGGGGGTATATGTAGGAAAAAGAGTAATCTTCATAAGGGTTTTAAGCAATTTACCCTTTGTTATTTGATATAATCAAAGAATCCACAAAAAAGAATGAAAGTTCCACATTCATAAAACAAACTCATTTAGTTGTAGCTCATATCATCAATTTTAGATAGTTTATCAACGGCCTATCATTTCAAGTTTAACTAATTGAAAACTTGGCACCAACACTTCTTCAAGTTTATTTAGTTTAATAAACAAATCTGAAATACTGCTCAAACTTCATTTTGTTAGTGAATTTGTTTATATGTCAAAAGGATTATTTTCTTTTGTCCAAATTATTGCAGTTGAAAGAGAGAGCGAATGTGAGTTATTTCAGACTTTGGAAAATATTTTAATCCATCTCATGTGCCTTATATGGTTTTAGTGGTTTTAGGATACTAGAAATCAATCGGTGAAGTCAAATTGGCGATCATACGGTGAGATCAAAATGGCGTCCTTCTCCCCTATGTGGGGAATCCGGTCACCAGGGATTAGGGATCGGACGATGGTTCCGAAGGATATATGACATACGAAATTAACGGTCACATGTGAAAAGTGGTGCGAGAATCCGACGTCGGTAAAGAAAATGGTCATGATTAGATGAATATGTTTTAAACGGGGTAATCATTGATCCGATATCGTGGAAGCTCGTGATCATGCATCGAGGAGCCTACCCTAAGACTCCAAAGTAAATTAAACGCCTTGGAAAAGAGGGATCATTGATCCAACGGGTAGATAAACATATATCACAAAGTCAAACTAAACGATTTTTCGGTCAACTAAGGTTAAAGGGGCAGTTGGGACCTCTCCTGGCACAATTCTGGTGATTGGAACGGGGAGGCCAAAATAGTGTCTAAAGTAAATACGTTGGAAAAGATAGTTCATCGATCCAACAGTTAGATAAGAAGATATAGTAAAGTCAAATTAATTTCTTGGTCAACTATGGCCAAAGGGGCATTAGAGACCTCTCGGGGTGACATTCCGGTGATCGAAACGAGAAGGCCAAAATGTCTACAACCACCAAGGACAAGTGCATTGGCAGGAGCATGCCACCACAACCTAGCAGTTAGGGGTTGGCAACTGCATAGCGTTGCTAACAGTCTCAGATGGTACCAACACAACCCTACGTGGATGAGGGTTTCATCTACAAAGTTAAGTTCGTGGTTAAGTGGACGGTTTTGAGAGATGTCTATAAATAGGTTGTTGTAGCAATTGTAAAGACAGAGAGGGAGAGTACTTTGTATTGCTGCAAACTTAAAGCTTAAGTGAGGAGTTTTTGTACTATTTTTATTAATAATAATAAGGGTTAGAAGTCTAGGGGCTTATGTAAATTCTTGGGTGTTATATATTTAAATTCTGTAGACTTTGTGTGTGGAGTGAATAAACTTGGTTCCATTATAGGACCAAAATTTCTCGGTATATATTTAGACTACTACCATGGGAACCTCTTCTATCATTTTTATACATTTTGCACTAATTATTAAATACTAAAAAAAAGTAATTCTTCCATTAAATTTCTTATCTTTTATCCTCTAAGTATGCTTGTATGAGATATATCTATATCTATATCCATCTATCTATATATCTTGATTATAAAAGTCTAAGTATGTTTAAATATATCTATATAATATTAAATAAAAAATATTACATTAATTGAATCACCTTCAATTTAATAACTTTTCAGCTTAATGGTTAAAATTTCTAATTCCCACACGTATTAATCCTTGATAATGAATTTATAATTTATCATCACAAATCTACTTATATGTAGTTTTTCCTTAATTTAATGAATTTTTATTTTTCATTTTTTAATAATTAAATTAACGCTAATTTTTTTTTAAACCAGATTTATTCTTATCCTTCCATTGTCCTTCTCTTATTGTAGCTCCATATCTATTAATCCTTGTTTAATTTTCAAGTTTCAACCTTCTATTTTTATTTTCATCACGTGCAAGTATATTATTATTTATGTGGGCACATTCAATTAGTGATTATGGTGTAAATGCATAAAAGTTACACAGTAAAATGGGGTTGAATCTAATTAATTTATTCATGATTTGGTTACGTATTGTAAAGGGGGATTCGCGTTGATTTAATCCGCGAATCCAAAAGGTACAACAAGGGAAAGTTGGAAAAGGTCAACAGGGGAGTCGTGGTTATATTCCGCAACTCCAGGGTATCTTTGAATGAGATCAGACACGCGATAAAACACTCTACGAAGAGGTGATCGTTGAGGATTGACAAAGGGGGTCATAGCCTAAAAGTCAATCTTCGCGACCCTATGAGCTTATCGCGTAGGGAGTATTATTTTGACTGGCCTAGGGAAATACTTTGGGATGATGAATAATAGTGGGTCGCGACCTTATTCATCAAAATCACTCAAAGTAAAGTACCTAAAATGCGTCAAGTAACGCTCAGGGTCATGTAAAAGGAAAATATGCATAAAAGGACATGACCCAGGAAAACTATGACAAACAAATAAAGGAATCTGCGGATCAGTAACATACTTGATCTCGGATTGGTATTGTCGCGGTTTGAACATCGTGACTTGGATAAAATTATGGAGGCTGAAGCACGGATCTACCTCGCGGATGGACATGATGACGTGGTAGTAATTTATGCCTAAACCCGCGCCTATAAATAGAGGGTCAATGATTCAGTTTGGGGGACTTTTGGAGATCAAGGGAGATAAATTTCTAGAGAGAGATAGTATTTTGCAATCACTTGTAACTGCTATTTTATCTTTCATTTCTCTGTAAAACAACCACAAGCAATAAAAGCATCAACACTATTATTTGACTGATGAACTTGTGTGGAAACTATCTTCATATCATTTAATTAATTCAGACCCCTACATTAAAGGCGACTCTACTGGAGAGGAGATGTCTTCTACACATGTAGGGCCTCGTCAGACTCGCCGGAGAGTTCGTCCTCCGACTCGGCACACCGAGCAAGCTGAAAAAGAAACAACAACACAGACGCAATGAGGTGAATGAGCCCCACCAGTGCGAAGACAGCGTTGTCGTGCAAATGTTGGTGCAGATAAGGCATAAACTCCTTTGATGGCAGAGCCAGTACAAAATTCAGCAGAATTGCCATCAGCTCTGCTGCAAGCTTTTCTCAGCATCCAAGAAACGCAAAAGGCTATACTTCATTTTATGGAGGCCTCACGCGTTTCAGTACCAAATTTTGAATCACCACGGATGGATAATCAAGCCATACCAGAATTATCAACACATAAGCTTTTTCGGGAGGCGCCACGAGCCCGATCAGAGGTGTTGGAGAAAGAGTCATATATCACCAAGGAGAAGTTGTGGACTATCTTGAATGAGAAATCTGAAATAGAAGATGTGGAAACTACCCCACCGTACTATCCCAGCATTATGGCTTTGCCTTATCCAGAAGATTATGGAACACCAAGCTTCTATCAATTTGATGGCAAAAAGGGGAATGCAAGAGAGCACATATCCAGGTTCACGGATGCTATGGGAACCCACAGAAACAACGAGTATTTGAAGCTTAGAGAATTCTCCAAGTCTCTAACTGGAACTGCATACACATATTTGTCTCGCTCTAGCTTCAGTGTTCAGTTGGACGGATATAGTGCTCAAATTCTACACCAAATTCTTCCAGGAAGACGAAGAGGTTTCAATGATTTGACTTACAAGGCAAAGGCAACGCTTTGGGGAAGAGGCAACAATCTATGTCAGGATATTTCGCGAGGCTGCTTTGCAATGCCATGAACCAATTTTTGAACTGTAATTGATTAAAAATTGTATAGAGGGAATGTTGCGGGAATATAGAGTGCATTTGGTCAATCACGAGTTCAAAACTTTTTCTGCACTTGTTGATAATGCTCGAAGAGTGAGAGAAGTTTTGGCTCCCCCGACACGACCAAATGTTAGTACTAGGCGGGTGGCAATGGTAGCAGTGACACAGAATGAAAAGTCTAGGGAAGAGCGTGCTAGGAGATCTGAACCACCTCCTTTACCTTTCAGTGAAAAAGAGGCAGTTGCTTTACTGAATCAATGGATCGCAGATCATGTCATATCGCTCCCTCCAGTGCGAAGGGTGCCACCAAGAGAGGAAAGGATGAAAAACAACTACTGTCCCTATCACAGGACTATTCGGCATTCCCTGATGGGCTGTTGGGCGTTTCGCGGATTGGTACACCGGAAAATAGCATCAGGAGACTTGGAAGTGGTAAAGAATGTAGTTCATGAGCCCTTCCCTGTACATGTAGCTGTAGTGGCCGCTAGAGACAGTACTGAGGATACAACAAATGCTGTCAGGTATGAATGCACGACAGCACGCGAAGCAAGGGAAAATGCTAAGATAAACGTTTTCTTCAATGAGCTCCCAATACAGGAACACGTGAAGGAATTCTTGAAAGAGAAAACAGTTGCCGCCCTTAACCATACTATTGTGATTCCACCACATGAGGAAACCTCCAGTAAGATCATATTTTCTGAAGCAAACAGACAATTGTCTTTCTTCCATAATTGGCCCTATATGTACCAGCTGCTGTAAACGGTCGGGAGATGAAATGAGCTTTCTTGGATGGGGGAACGTCAGTCAATTTAATCCCGCTGGCCACTTTGCGAATGATCAAATTTCCTGAAAGCAAGATTGTGAATCATTCCATTGCAATTACTGATTTCAATGGAGACCAGCAGGCCACTATGGGATTCGCGACATTGGATCTTAAAATTGGGAAGATCAGGGGACCTACCGAGTTTCATGTCATCAAATCGGAACCCTCGTATCAATTGTTGCTGGGAAGACCGTGGCTATATGCATATGGCGTAGTACCATCATCCTATCATCAAGTGATGAAGGCCAATTGGGGAGAAGGGATAATGACTGTAAAGGCATCTAAAAGCCCTTTCTGCGCATCGGAGGCCCATTTCGCAGATGCAATCTACTTCTTAGAGTACAGTGAGGAAGATGGGCCCGACGTTTTTGCTACACCATTACCAAAATGGAATGAACCGGAAGATGAAAGTTCAGCCAAGCGGAAGCTCAAGGAGGTGAGCTGGTCGCAGGTCAAAATGCTCGATGGATGAGTAGTGTACAAATTGTGACGGGATTGGGGGTCAGGAGCTTGCACAGTTGACACTGATCCCGGGACAGATAAGGTAGATGTACAAAGAAAGTTGGCCACTGACCCTGAAGCACTCAAAAAAGATCCGCGACCGGAGCATGGTTTATGTGAAGTGGACATAGGCGATGGCACAGATCCGCGACCTACCTTCATAAGTAGTACACTGCCCGACGAAACTAAGAGTGCTCTGGTAGAATTGCTCAAGGAGTTTCGGGATATCTTTTCCTGGGATTATAGTCAAATGTCGGGACTCAATGTTGGATTGGTAAGCCACCATCTCAATGTGCATCCCGCATCAGAGCTAAAGAAGCAAAAACAACGAGTATTTCATCCATATCTGGAGGTACAAATTAAGGCAGAGGTGGAAAAGTTGCTGAAAGCAGGATTTATCAAACCAACCCAACATCCGACCTGGCTCGTAAACATTATGCCTGTGGAGAAGAAGACTGGGCAGATCCGAGTATGTGTAGATTATCGCGATCTCAATAAATCCTGCCCAAAGGATGACTTCCCTCTACCCAACATTGACACCATGGTGGATGCAACCTCTGGACACGAAATTTTCTCGTTAATGGATGGATTCAGTGGGTATAACCAGATTAAGATGGTGCCGAAAGATGCTGAGAAAATTGTTTTTCGCACCCCAATGGGGAATTTTCATTATACGGTCATTTGGACTTTAAAATGTCGGGGCTATGTATCAACGCGCCATGAAAGCTATATTTCAAGACTTAATGATTAAATCGGTGGAAGACTATGTGGATGACTTGGTGGTAAAGTCCAGAGCCATGGAGGATCATGTGGGGGATTTGAGAAAAGTATTGCAACGATGTCGCGAGTATAATTTAAAGATGAATCCCCCCAAATGCGCCTTTGGAGTACCAGTAGGAAAGTTCTTGGGGTGTGTCGTACATCGGCATGGGATTGACATGGACCCAACAAAGGCTAAGGCAATATTAGAAATGGCTCCACCCACAACTCGCAAAATGTTGAAAACTTTTATGGGGAAGATATCTTATCTGAGGAGGTTTATCCCAGCATTGGCAGAGGTAACTCACCCACTCATGCCTTTGTTGAAAGAAAAGTCTGTATATGGCTGGGGAGAAGAACAACAAGAGGCCTTTGAGAAAATCAAGCGGATTCTGTCATCACCAAAAATAATGGTAGCGCCCGAGTTAGGGAAACCGTTGATAATGTATCTCACTTTCACCAATAAATCTGTGGGAGCTATGTTGGCCCAAGAACATGAAGGGGAAGAAAAGTTTGTTTACTATATCAGTCGAGTACTCAAGGGACCAGAGTCGCGATACACATCGCTGGAAAAACACTGTCTCGCTTTAGTATTCGCGGCTCAGAAATTCAGACATTACTTACTGGCACATCCGTTGGAGCTAATCACCAAAAGTGACCCCATACGGTATCTACTCACAAAAACCATACTCAGTGGAAGAATTGCTCGATGGTTGTTAGCATTATCTGAATATGAGATCACATGCTTTAGACCGAAAGTAGTAAAAAGTTAGGCCCTGTCAGATTTGCTAGCTTTATTTCCTGGGGGAGCTGAGCCCAAAATAGAGGAGGTGGGAGTAGCGAGTATGGCACAAAGCGCGGAATTTACTTTAGAATTCGATGGTTCATCCACAGAAAAGGGAGGCGTGGCCGATTTCGTACTAAGGAATAAGGAAACTAAAGATAAATTAGTCATGGCTTACAAGCTTGATTTTCCTTGTACCAACAACATTGCGGAGTATGAAGGGTTGGCGCTAGGATTGATGATGGCCCAACAGTTGAAGGCAAAAATACTTCATGTAAGAAGAGACTCCAAACTGGTCATTAAGCAGGTTAAAGGGGAGTATGCTGTCAAAGAACCCCATCTGGTGTCTTATAGAACCGTCATCTGACAGATGATAAAAAGATTCGAGACCGTGAGGTTTTAGCACGAGCCGCGAGAGGGCAACCGACGATCCGATGCATTGGAGACATTGGGTTCCCGACTACATTTCCAAGGAATAAAGTCTTTTATGCAAGTAGTGCGAAGAACCCACTCTGTGGTCAGTAGCGGGAAGGAATGAGAGGTGTATGAAGAGCATGATTGGAGAACACAGATAGTACAAGCTCTACTAAAAAACGATAACAATGCCTTGAGATGAGAATACCAGATCATAAAAGGTGTGTTATATTACAGAGCGACCGGAGGAATTATAGCTAGATGCGTAGCAATAAATGATATAGGAGAGCTGTTACGAAAATCCCACGAGAAGATATATGGTCAAGCGGATGTCAGTCTCTATCTAGTTTTGTAACGAGAAGGTTTCTTTTGGCCAAGTATGAAGGATGATGTAGTGAAGTTGCAAAGCAGCTGTCAGAACTGTAATGCACATCCCGCCGCGAGTGAAGGTAATGTGGCAGATATGATAGACTGACGGGACAAATATGGGCGTTATCTAAAAGAAGGGGTTTTACCTGAAAAAGATCAACCGCGGTTCAGAAAATTGGCCTCGCGATTTGTCCTACAGGAGGGAAAATTGTTTTGCAAAAGTTTTGAAGGAAAGCTGATGAGATGTGTAAGTGAAGAGGAGGCAGGGGAAGTATTAAAACAAACTCACGAGTTTGGTCACCAAGGCCCTAGAAAGATGTTCCAACAGCTACTATCATCCGGGTGTTACTGGCCAATAATGGAAAGGGATTGCAGTGATTTTATCAGAAAATGTCATGTATGTCAGGTGCACGGGGATCTTATTCATGCTCCAGGAACTGAATTGCACAGTCTGGCTACCCCCTGGCCCTTCCACATGTGGGCACTGGACAAAATTGGACCAATCATGCCCAAGCTCAGGGACATGCGTGGGTTTTAGTAGCAACTGAATTATTCACAAAATGGGTGGAAGCTATTCTGTTGAGATGGATGACAACAGCCAATGTAGTTCTATTCATAAAGGAAAACATCATCTATCGATTTGGGATACCGAATGTGATACTGTCGGACAATAGGACTCCTTTTGTCAATAGTAAAGTCGCGAATTTATTGGGGAGATACTCAGTAATTCATCATAAGTCCACGCCTTACTATCCAAAAGGAAATGGACAAGTTGAAGCCTCTAATAAAGCATTAATTCGAATCCTGTCCAGGATGGTGCATGATAATCAGAAGAAATGGGTAGAGGAACTTTCAATAGCATTATGGGCGCATCGAACCGCATACCGGAGTGCGACAAACATGACCCCTTATGCACTGGTCTATGGATTAGACGTTGTGCTACCTGCGGAGCTAGAAGTGGCTGCTAAAATACTGGTATGCAAAAGCAATTTGGAAGACAGGCTACTGGAGATAGAAAAACTGAAAGAAACAAGAGCAGAAGCATTTGCGAATCAAAGAGAGTACAATAAACGACAAGAAAAGAGCTACAATAAAAGAGTATGGTACAGATGGTTCAAAGAGGGAGACAGAGTATTGAAAGTAGTACCAGCGATCATGAGGGGACAAAGGGTAAGAAAGTTTGAAGCTAAGTGGGAAGGTCCATATGTGATTATAAGTGTAAGTAGCAGTGGGTACTACAGAATGGAGCATGAAGTTATTCGCGAGAGAGCTGGACCTCTTAATGTGAAATGGATCAAGTTGTACCAATCTTAGATACGTGTACATAAAAAAATGAAGAATGAATGATGATAAATGATGAAATGTATGACATCAACACAATGTATATGAAGATTTTGTATATAAATGTGTATTGAGTACATCAAAAATAATAACTAGTACAAATCGCGGCTAACAGGAGAGGAGATATGGAGATTTTCATGTTCCTATTGTAGCTCGCAGGAACGCATGGAATGTTCCACGGATTCTTTAAACCTAAGGGTATCTTGTTCTGCAGCAACTAAAAGAGCGCGGGCTTTATCCACTCTTGATATACTGGCTTGGTACTCAGTAAAAGCTTTGACTTCAGCACAATGTTTTGTGTATAAGCGCTCAACCTTTTCCAGATGAACTTCCCACCAAGTCACGTCCATTTTCATGTTCTTCCAATCCTTGATACGGGCGCGACAAAGAGGCAAAGTTGTGGTGGTAAGATCTCGTATACAAGTAGTCGTCAACGAAGCAAAGGTATCCACAATAATGTGCAGGAAGGTTGATTGGAGAAGTGGGTCATAAAGCTCCATAGTAGCAAAGGTCTCCGGATGGCTACTGTAAACGCGATCCAAAATGGCCATATTGCCTGAGTAACACAAGAAATTACGCCAGTAGACTTGATGCTACTGAGTAGGATTTTGAAATAGAGGCGCGGAAAGGGTGTAAGGGATGGATGTATGGGTTTGTGAAGGGGGTTGATGAGGTTGCATATGTTGTGCGGATGTGGTGTCAGGGATGGATGAATGAGTTTGTGGAGGAAGGGGTTCATGAGGATGCATTTGTGGCTGTTGAGGGTGAATGGGGAGGAAAAATGACTCAGAATTGGGGAATGTCAGGTTTTGTAAAGTGTTTGGGGGCGAGGAGAATTCATTAAGAAGTGTTTCTGGATCCTCGAACGCGGATTCAGGAAACAAGGATTCAAGACTTCTGTTTGATTTATCTGTAGTAAAAGATGGAATTGTCAACGAGTCAGCACCATACAGAAAATTCTATTCAGAAAGACTAAGGAAATATTTGAAAATATATTTTGATTGGTTTTGTCTATACTTGTTTTTGTTTTAAAAGACTAAACCATGTTTGGTTATTGGTTTTTGGGCTTCTTAAAACCAAGCATTAAAATGATGGTCTTGCTTGGTATTTGGCTTATATCCGTCATTTTTTACTAAAAATCCAGTCGCCATTTTTGACTCTATACACACACTAGTAATGAAACTAAATGCAAAACATGAAAGCAAAATTTATACACACACAGTAATGAAATCTAGCCGCCATTTTTCATAAATTTTCAAATTTTATACACAGTAATAAATTTGAAAAAAAAAATATAAATTTCGAAAATAATATATATATAAATAAAATTCGACAATAATATACATAAAATTCGAAAACATATATAAATTTTGAAAAAATATATAAAATTCGAAAATAATAAATAAAATTAAAAATATATATATATAAAATTTTAAACAAATATATAAATTTTGAAGCAATATATATAAAATTCGAAAACATATATAAAATTCAAAAAAAATATAAAATTTGTTAATAAATAATAAAATATAGGCATAAATTATTTAAACAAACAAATAAATAATATTAAATGGTAAATTAATAATATAAATAATAAATTAAATAAAGCATATATATATAAAAAATAAAAATAATGAATAATAAACAAAATGAATTCAATAATACATAAAAACAATAATAAATAAATAAATAATAAGAAAACTTAATTAAATAATACAAAAAATAATAATAAAATAATAAATTTTTAAATTTGTTATTTATTTCTGTAATATATATATATATATATATTTTTAATTGATTTATATTTGTTTGAATTTTATATAATTTATTTGAATTTTAAATATTTCTTTCAAATTTTTATATTATTTTTGAACTTTATAATTTAGGTATGTTTTTTGAAATTTAAATTGCTTTTTGAATCTATATATTTTTCCCCTTTTTATATATTTTTTCTAAAGTTTTATATATTTTTCAGATTTTAATATAAGTTTTCGAAATTTTATATATTTTTTGAATTATATATTTATTTTTGAATTTTAATATGTTTTTCGAATTTTATATATATTTTTTGAATTATAAGTATTTCTTTCAAATTTTATATATTATTTTTGAATTTTATAATTTTATATATGTTTTCAAATTTTATATATTTTTTAAAATTTATATATGATTTTCTAATTTTATTTATTTATTTTCATTTTTTTTATATTTTATTTTCAAATATATATATATTTTTTCAGATTAATTTTTTTTTAATTTTAAATATTTCTTTCATATTTTATATATTATTTTTGAATTTATACATATTTGAAATTTTGTAATTTTGAATATTCTTTTTGGTATATTTTATTGTAATTTGTATCTTTGAGCCGAATAATTATTTGGTTCTTTTAGAATTCTATATATTATTGAATACAATTTTTGAAAAAAATTGATATATTATATTGACATTCTATATATATTTTTTTGAATTTTATATAATTTATTCGAATTTTATACATTTTTGGAATTTTATATTTGATTTTTCAAAGTTGATATCATCATTTGGTATTTTATATTATTTGTAATATTATATACATATTTTTATCATTTTATATTATTTTTTATTTTATATATATAATTATATCGAATTTTATACTTCATAAAATATATAGTTGAATGTTTTATATATATATAATAGTCTTTATTAGGATATAAATACTATATCCAATATTTTAATCAATCAGTTTTAGAATAGACCACTTATTGGAAGCAGACAGTTTTCCAAACATGGTTTGGTTTTAGTTTTTTCAGACCAGACCAGAAAGTTCAGACCATTTATCAAACATAATTTCAATCAGCACCAAAACCAAACCAGACCACACAAGACGAAACAAAACCAGCCCAGACCAATCCAACCAGACCAGACCACTTTTCAAACAGGCCCTAAGTACAGAAAAAAAATTTACCTTCATTCGCGGGATGAACATGTGGAACCTGATTCGCACCAACGGAAGATTCAGCAATGGTCTCTACATCTACAACAAGGCCCCCAAAAAGCGACTTTTGAATTTGTGGCCCATCTTGTAAAGTAGCTGCTATCTCAGCAGCAATATCACAAACAAGAGGCTCCATGTGCCGAACATCTGTATCATAATTAGATCTTGAGGATCAACCACTGCCGCGACACCTCTTTCTGGAACAAGGTTGGCATCATTTCCTTCAAGTATCTTTGGCAGATTCGCGGTTTCATTCGGTTATGCAGCACCAGGATTTGTTAAGTCCACGGTTTGATCATCAGAGGGTAGATTTAGACCCAACTCTAAATCTGTCAGGAGATGGGACCAAAGCAGAAGGATTTGACCTTCTGCGAATCAAAGGAATAGTATCTACCTCATCATCTTTAGAAGTATGAGTAGCAACCTCCAGAATCTGAACTCTTTGATCTCTTCTTCTTTGAGATAACGAAATATAGTCCAAAGAATCACCCGTGGCAGTCTCGATCTGTGAACCTCTGTTGAAAGAATTAGTTGCTAGTATGGGATCTATTGGAGGAGGAACCCGAGCAATCGGTGGTGATGTGGCAGTAGAACTAGCGAATCTCTGAAAACAAATAAACAAGTAAAAGTCAGTTGGTATCAGTGACTGAGGATAAGAATAAAGAAAATACAAAGTTGTAAGATCCTTACCAAGCATTTTGAAATGGGTTCCTCGCTAACCGGAATGGCGGTGGAAACTTCAACACGCTTAGAACGTTTTCGTTTAGGCGCGGAAGGAGGAACCTTGGATTTTCCTTTTTTATCCTTGACAGTTTTCTGTTTTTTAGAAACCAGAGTTGAACTAGTTGGTGTTTCATTATCAGAAGCTTGAAGGGCCAGCTTGCTATAGAAGCCGCGAGAGCCATGATGTTTGTGTAGTTTTAGAGAGGAGTCTCCCGCGAGTACATTTATGGGAGCGACTGGCCTGGGAGAACCCATCATAAATGTTTGGAAATCTGTTGTGACTTGGAGCCAAAAATCTACATAGGCCGCGGTCCGACCACCTGCCCGTGATCTCGCGGGAATGAAGATAGCAAAAGAGAAGTCCTGATGTTTCTTCTCATACTCCTCGCGGTACCTCACTAGGACCGTGTCATAACTATCAGGGGAACTACCTGAAGAAGGAGCAACATAAACTGGAACTGCCTGCTCAAAACCCAGTTGACGAGCCACACGCGAAGGATTGTAGACCGTGGTCCGCGAGAAAGACTCGTCAAAAACATTTAGACAACACTCAAATGAAGAAGCAACAAAGATGAGTTCTTCATGGTGTTGATAACCATAGGTGGTCCGCTCCTCCATGGGGTAAAAATAGGGGAAATAGATGCCATCTAGAGGCACCAAATAGGGTTTCCATGAAAAATTACTACTGAAGTCAATAAAATCTTCAAGTCGTTTGGTGGAAAGAAGACCAGACCAACGAGCAGCTCGCGATCTGAGACTAATGGTATCTGTGTTTGAGGATGAAGGAAAACTGAGAGGTTTGGGGGCATGCTTTAGGAATCTTTCAAAAATAAACAACATAAGGAAAAGGCAAGGAATGTGGGTGCTAATATCGTATTTACCAACTGATCTTAAAAAATCATTGGACAGAGTATCTAATTGGGAATAAAGGGTACCCAAAAAGAGGGGAGCTAAGGGAAGACTGATTCCCTGCGACGCTATAGAAGCCATAAAAAACATGAGTTTATTTGGCCCATCTTCAGGACGTCCTTGGAAAATGTACCGGTCCAACCAATAGGCTAAAAAGCCTGCCAGTTCATAGTCGCCGTTGAATCGGAGCCGGGTACAGATTCGCGGTCTTGACCGCGGAAGAAAGACAACTTTGACTCATACTCCCTGAAAAAGTGATGGCACCAGTTTGAGTATTTAAGCTTCGCACTTCTTACAATAGGATCCTTGTCAAGTACGGCACCATTTTTGAAGCGACTACCCCTTTTCGCGGCATAGGCCGCACAAGACTGGAGATGGGAGTGAATCGCCTGGTCTTCTTCATTGAAAGGAAGCGCATCGAGGGGCCGCGAGTCAAAAACTAGGAGCCTGAACTACACATAAACATCTTCCAAGGTAGGGGTAAACTCTCCCCAAGATGTTATAAAAGTATGGGAAAAAGAGCTTCGCCGCGACACCAGAAGATTGAGAGCATCCGCGTCCCGACGAACGGACAAGTCTGAAAATAACTCTATAGTGTCTAACAAGCCCGCTTTTCGAAGAGTCTCGCGGTGTCTGTCCTGGTTGAGTATATGACTTGACCACATCCTCCAATGAGTAATGGGCGCAACATGCCCTTTATGTTTTATAACAGAATAGGGGACATCGCCTCTTTCGATAAGTAGGCGAAGAAAAGAGGTGGGTGGAATATTGGCTAAAGGGGTTTCACCGTCAGAATGGATAAGCATTGCTTCATCAGTAATGTTTCTCGTGGGAGGAAGGTTTTCAATAGAACTCCAAAAATGGTCATGAGAAGCCTCGAAAAATGGAGCCTTTCTCCATTCTGTTAGCAGGGGAACATATGGGATAGTCCCAGATGGAGGAACTAAGAGTTTGGGGGTAGAGGACTTGGCCATTGAAAATAGAGAAGCAGGAAAATACGGGCTTAAAACTAGGACCGTGAAGAAAAAAGAGGGTCAAGGCTAAAACAATGAAAAAGGAATAACACAGGAAACTCAGGGAAAAGAGAAGCAGAAAATATGGAGGAAAGAAGGAAAAAGTGAAATGAAATGGACAAGGGAGGCTTATATAGGGAGGGGACACAAAAACCTAGGAGGTGCAATTAATACCCACGGAAGCCGAACCGACGCCAAGGTTACCGCAAATTCAAATATCGCGGATCAGCATAAGGGATGATTATTGACAAATCAGTGACATATTTTAATACAAAAAAATGGGAGGAGTCATACAAAAGGTCCAGAATGCGAAAACAAGGTATGGAAAAATACGCATATACTCCCGCGTTGATATAATCTGCGAAAACAAAGGTTGTCTTTATGGTTTACGCTTTAGTACTTAAATAAGTACTAAGGTGTAAAAGGGAAAAGTGTAAAGGGGGATTCGCGTTGATTTAATCCGCGAATCCAAAAGGTACAACAAGGGAAAGTTGGAAAAGGCCAACAGGGGAGTCGTGGTTATATTCCGCGACTCCAGGGTATCTCTGAATGAGATCAGGCACGCAATAAAACACTCTACGAAGAGGTGATCGTTGAGGATTGACAAAGGGGGTCATAGCCTAAAAGTCAATATTCGCGACCCTATGAGCTTATCGTGTAGGGAGTGTTATTTTGACTGGCCTAGGAAAATACTTTGGGATGGTGAATAGTGGGTCGCGACCTTATTCATCAAAATCACTCAAAGTAAAGTACTTAAAATGCGTCAAGTAACGCTCAGGGTCATGTAAAAGGAAAATATGCATAAAAAGACATGACTCAGGAAAACTATGACAAGCAAATAAAGGAATCCGCGGATCAGTAACATACTTGATCTCAGATTGGTATTGTCGCGGTTTGAACATCACGACTTGGATAAACTTATGGAGGCTGAAGCGCAGATCTACCTCGCGGATGGACATGATGACGTGGCAGTAATTCATGCCTAAACCCGCGCCTATAAATAGAGGGTCAATGATTTAGTTTGGGGGACTTTTGGAGATCAAGGGAGAGAAATTTCTAGAGAGAGAAAGTATTTCGCAATCACTTGTAACTGTTATTTTCTCTTCCATTTCTCTTTCATTTCTCTGTAAAACAATCACAAGCAATAAAAGCATCAACACTATTATTTGACTAACGAACTTGTGTGGAAACTATCTTCATATCATTTAATTAATTCAGACCCCTACACGTATATATACAATTTCGTAGATGGGTCAAGGCCCATTTACCCAACTCACCAATCCCCTTAAATTTTTGGATTTGATACATTCCCTCCCATCTTGATCTTTATCCTCCCATTTATGGGACTAATCCTTTACTTGCAGCCCACACCTCTTTTAGAAGGTATCGTGGGCTTGGCCAATCTGACTTGATAGTGGCCCAGCTTGTTTGGGCCACAGAATCCCCCATTACATAGGCCCCTGAGGTTATGGGCCTGTGAATTGTTTTCAGAGGCCCATGACCGAATAATGTATGCATGTATGTGGGAATTTTGAAAAGTGGTAGTTCCAAAAAGGTGACGTGGCAACTTTATTCAATGTGTGGGTAGGTGGGCAATCATTCATATTTCAAATGAATGGCCCATGTTTCCTTAATCTTCGTGCTGGTGGACTGAATTGATGGCGCACACTCTTCGGATTACGCGCATGACCTTTGGCTTGCCTCTGATCCTTTATAAAACCCTCAATGCCTCACCATTTCATCCTCACAAGTTTCCAATTTTTGCAAGTACTTCTCTCTCTCTGACTTGATCTTCCGTTGGGCTTTCGCACTTGTCTGTTCTGAGGGCTTCACCGGAACATCATTTCACCTTCTCGAAGACTTTTGTCATACTTTCTTCTTCTGGGTAAGTTTGTCGTTTGTTTATTTTCAATTTCTCTCCCACCTCAGAGCACTTTTATCCTCTTCTACCTTTCTGTAGCAAAGATGTCTAATAGTGATGACACTGGGTCCGTAGATGAGGTTATCTTGTCCTCTAGTGCTGACCCAAAGACCCTCAGCAGTAGTAACCTCTCATCTGTTCACCAAGAGACTTCCGTAAGTAGAATTATCCCCCTTAACACTGACCTCCTAAGCTCATCAGTAAATCCAGAAGTGTCTGATGAAGGAGACTCCTCTGATGATGGGGAACATGTGAATCCTTATGTTCCCAAACCCTTCATAGTTGCCCCTCTTAAGAAAAATTCCCGATCTGAAGTGGATGTTAAACGTCTTTGAGCCGACTCTAGAGTGCTCGATGATGTGTTTCTGGCCCCTTACCCACGTCATTTAGACTTTACCAAGAGTGAGGGAATCGAACCAGGTAACATCCTTCTATCGGCGGTTCATTTCAAAGTACTAAGATTTCCCCTTCATCCCTTCGTCCCTTATGTTCTTTTCATGTTGGGTTTGTACCCTCTCCAACATAACCCGAACAGCTTTAGGATCCTTGCCATACTCCTTCTGTATAATAGAGACTTAGACCTTAACTTAGGCTTAGCAGACCTACTTCTCTACTACTTCTTTCAGAATGCCAGAGGAAGCAGAGGTAAGTATAACCTTTTTTCTTTCCAAGGTCGGGGCATATGTTCCGATAAGGAAAAGTCCGATAAGGGTTGGAAGGAGAAAATTGTAGTCGTTAGTGGCAACTAACTCTACCCATTCTCTCTAACATACCCGATCCCTAGAGTTTTTGGCCCTATTCGGCTTCCCGTCTTCCATCCCCTTCATAAAGCCACGTGTTTCTGTGAGTTTTGCGATTTACACTGGGGGGATTATGCATATAGATTTCTTAGCTATGAAGACAGTGAGATACCCTCAACCTTTGTGAAAGAACGTTTTGCCCTTCTGAAGGCTAAGATCTGGAGAAATTTCAAATCTAGTAGTAAGCTTTTGACTAAAGCCAATCTGGAGATGATATCTAATTTGGGCGCTGCTATTAACAGGATGGATTTGCCCCTCAGGCCCTTATCTGCCAGATGGACTCAGGTCCCCGAAGGATCTAACCTGGTTGATGCCATACCACTCTCGATAGCACCCCCTGCGCCCTCGGTACGCTCAGTTGCATAAAGTTCTTCAGATCTTCCACAACCTCTTCCTACCAATGCTCCTAACACAAGGCCCCGGTCTGGTACTGGTGGTGGAATGGCCAACAAAAGGCCCAGAACCTAAACTGTTGACGCTTCAACAAACGAGCCTCCTCAGGCTTAGGATATTCCCCGTACCGCTATCCATTGGGAGCCCAAATTTGTCCTTCTTGATGGATCCCTGATCTGTTCATATCAAATCATGTTTGGCAACACCGAGGCACTCCGTGTGATGGCCAAGGGGATATAGACTTTTGCGGATAGGGCCCATCAGGCCAAAGTGACCAGGACCGAGTTGCTTCATAGGGGCCCTAAAATGGGAATGGAGGTAAGTTATTGTTTTAATTTTACCTAGCCTTTTTCTCTCTTTTTCTTCCTTTGTTTTAACATGTCATTTCTATTTGTCTTGTTAGCTCCTCTAAGCCATTCAATCTTACAACCAAGTCCTTGAGGCTGATGTCAATGAAATAAATAGGCTTTTGTCGGCCAACCGCCAGCTGAGCGAGTACCGTATCACTCTGGCAAAGGAAGCCGATGGTCTTCACTAGTGTTTCTGAACACAAAAATCTTCTGAAGGTTGGAAAAGCTGAGAGGAGGGCTATGGCTGCTGAACTGGCGGAGGTAAAGGCTGTCTATCAAAAGATTGTTGCAGAGAAGGTATAGTCAAATAACCTTCTGGCTCTTGAGCGATCTAAGGTAGAGATGTGCCGTTTGGGTGGGCTTGACATGCACCAACGGTACGTCACCATCTGCGATGTTCGATCGGTTAGGGCATGGTGGGAGAGACATGAGATGGAGCACATTCCCCTGGAAGATCAAGGATTTAAGACTGCTGAGGAGTTTGATGCTTTCATGGGGGTGCCTCTTCCTTATCAGGACCCACTTGCCTCTGATAATGAGAAGAGGTTCGTCACTTTTCTGAAGGGAGAAGACCCTGTGCCTTTAGTTCTGGAACAATCTGTCTCTTCGGATCATAACATAGTGACTTAGGGTTTTTCTGAGCGTCACCTTATATCGCCCTCGGAAGGGTTCTTTTTTAAAATTCTATTTATATTAATGAAAGAATTTTCCCAATTCTCATAGCTTTATGTTTTCTGTTCATGTTGCTTCGATCTAATCAGCCTGCAATAAATAATTTTTAGAAAATTTTGTTTAAATGAGAATCTTTGGACATCAGGCCTCTAGAATCCATTGATGTCCTTTAGTTAGTTCAAATCAGGTTTGGACTTAACACTTAGAAAAGATTTTCCTTTTAGTTGGGAGTCTTCGGGCATCTGGCCCATTGGACTCATTGATATTGTCTGGTTAGTTCAAATCAAGTTTGAACTCAATATTTAGGAAAATTTTCATTTTAATGGGAGTATTTGGGCATCTGGCCCTTGATACTCATTTAATATCCTCTGGTTAGATCAAATCAGGTTTGAACTCAATACTTAGGAAAATTTCATTTTAATGGGAGTCTTTGGGCATCTGGCCCCTGAGACTCATTTAATATCCCCTGATTAGTTCAATCAGGTTTGAACTCAACACTTCGGAAAAATTTCATTTTAATGGGAGTCTTTCGGCATCTGGCCCTTGAGACTCATTTAATATCCTCTGGTTAGTTCAAATCAGGTTTGAACTCAACACTTAGGAAAATATTTCCTTTTAGTTGGGACTCTTCAGGCATCTGGCCCCTTGGACTCATTGATGTCATTTGGTTAGTTCAAATGAAGTTTGAACTCAACACTTAGGAAAAAATTTATTCTTTGCAAGGCCTGATCATACATATATATGTAAAGAACATGGTATTTTATTCGAAACTTGAAAAACATATAGCAAATGTGCTAAACATCGGGCACAAATGCTTTATTATAGTCAGCAGAGGTGTCATATGCAGGACACAGATACTCGTATCTACTATTTAATAAGAAACTCTCTATGGATAATACTTCTTTAGACGGTAAACGTTCTGAGAGTTGGGTTCAATGCGGCATGTCTCATTCTTCTGTACACAATAGGCACCATGACCGATGAACTTAATTATTGTATAAGGTCCTTCCAATGTTTCTCATAACTTGCCAACAATTCCAATTTTTCTTCTAAGCACCATATCGCCCACCTGGAACTCCTTTCTTCTGACTTTCTGATTAAATCGGGCCTTGACCTGTTGTTGGTAGGAGGCTAAACTTATTCCCGCGGCTTCCCTTCTTTCTTCTAATAGGTCCAAATCATGGGTTAGGTGCTGATTGTTTGGGCCCTCTTCCCAGGCCTGACTTCTTAGCGTTAACACCTTCAATTCGGTCAAAATAACAACTTCAGCCCCGTAGGCCATGGTGAAAGGGGTCTCCCCCGTCGGTTGCCTTGGGGTGGTCCGATAAGACCACAAGACCTCGAGTAGTTTCTCCAACCAAGCTCCTTTTGCTACTTCTAGTTTTTTCCTGAGAGTATCAAAGATCTTCTGTTTGTTCTCTCTGCCTGTCCGTTACCTTGTGGGTAACCAACGGAAGAAGTGTTCTGATTGATTTCATGCTCTGCTAGGAATGCTTAAACTTTCCTGATGTCTAGGTTGCTACCGTTATCCATCATTATCATTCGGGGTAGACCGAACCTACAAATTATGTGACTCTAGATGAACTTGATAACATGGCTGCTCTTGATGGTCGGGTACGCATCGGCTTCCACCCACTTGGTGAAATAATCCATAGCCAAGAGAATGTGTGTAGTGGATTAGATGGCTTGCGAGAGTGGACCCACGATGTCCATACCCCATCGACAAAATGGATGAGGAACAATCGTTGGAATCAACAATTTCAGAGGTGGATGAATGTCATCTCCGTGAAACTGACACTTTTTACACCGTTGGGCATATACTTCAGCATCTCTTGACAGGTAAGGCTAAAAGTACCCCTGGGTGAGGACTTTATGGGCTATTGACCTTCTCCCGGAATGATTACCACATGATCCGGCATGTATTTCTTCCATAACCGCAGAGGCTTCAGAGGGTGTAAGGCACCTTAAGTATGGTCCGGAGAAAGATTTTTGATAAAGCTGGCCATTGTAGAGTGCATATCTTGCAGCTTTTATCCTTATCTTTCGAGCATCTGGATTTAATTCTGGCATGGCACCCGTTCTCAAATAATCTACTATAGGGTCCATCCAATTTGGCTCCCATGGAATGATCATCATTTCTTTCGGTGGGTCTAGGCTTGATCTGTCGATAAAGTCGATCAACACTACACGTGTCAGGTTTTCCCTTGTTGCGAAGGCTTGACTGGCTAATCGATCATCATTTACATTATCACCCCTTGGGATTTGCGCAAAAGTCAATTGTTGGAATCCCTCAACCTCTTTTAAGACCAATCCCTTGTATGCTTTCATTTTTGGATCTCAGGTTTCATACTCCCCGCTCAACTACCGTATGAACAATTGAGAGTCACTTCTCACTTCCGCTCTTAGTATTTGTAGGCTTCGAACCAAAAAAATTCTTGCTAGAAGGGCCTTATATTCAGCTTCGTTATTAGATGTTGGGAACTCCAAGCGGACGGACTGCTGAATTTTAATGCCATCAGGTGTCATGAGCACTATGTCGATCCCCACTCTGTTGACATTGGACGATCCATCCACAAATATTACATACAAGCCTGGTTCACCTTCTTCCGGAGAGTCTGTGGGTTCTGATTCTAATAGAAAGTCAGTTACCGCTTGTCATTTGATGGCGGTACGGGGGACATAGGTTATGTCATAAATTCCCAATTCTATTGCCCATTTGGATACTCTCCCTAACAGTTCAGGCTTCGCCATTATGGATCTGATCGGAGTCGTAGTTGGTACCACAATCGGATGTGCTTCAAAGTAATGCCGAAGACATCGATTTGCATTGATCAACGATAGTACCGGCTTTTCATGCTTGAGTAGTGGGTCTCAACAGTCAACATCGGCAAAGGCTTTGCTGGTATAGAAGACCGACATCTGGCACCCCTTGCCCTCCTTGACCAGAGTGACGCTGGTGGATGTTGCAGATATGGCTAAGTATAAGTGCAATGGTTCGTCTGCTTCTGGGGTTGCTAGTATGTGAGGGTTTGTCATGTAGCTCTTGAACTTCTTCAGAGCTTCTGATTGTTCCGGCCCCCAGACCTCTCCCTTTGCTGCCTTTATGGAATGGAAAAAGGGGCGGCACCGATCGGTTATACGAGAGATAAAACGGCTGAGGGTTGCCACTATTCCGGTTAGTACTTGGATTTCCTTTCGGGATTTCGGCTCTTCCATCTCCACAAGGGCTCTGACTTGTGTTGGGCTCGCCTGTATTACTGTCCGATCAACTATGTGTCCCAAGAACTGGCCCGAGGACACTCTGAATGAACATTTGGATGGGTTGAGCTTCATCTTGTATCTCCTGAGGGTGTCAAACACCTGTTGCAGATCAATCAGGTGGTCACTCTTTGCCTTGCTTTTGACCACCATGTCAATAATATAGGCTTCTATGGTAGATCCCATCATGTCTTGAAATTTTTTTCTAACCAACCTCTGAAAGGTTGCACCTGCATTCTTTAGTCCGGAAGGTATAACTGTATAACAATATGTACCTGACTCAGTGATGAATGTTGTCTTCTCCTCATCATTAGGGTTCATGCTTATCTGATTATAGCCGGAGTACGCGTCAAGGAAGCTCATTACGTTCGAATCCTACGGTGGCATCCACTATCTGATCAATTTTTGGCAGTGGGAACAGTCCTCTGGGCATGCTTTGTTCAGGTCGGTGAAGTCCACGCATACTCTCCACTTTTTGTTCTTCTTCTGAATACCACGATGTTGGCCAGCCAGGAGGGGTACTACACCTCCTTGATGAGTCCGGCTTGGAGAAGTCGATCCATCTCTTCGACTATGATCTAGTTTCGGTGGGCCCCCATGCGTCTCTGTTTTTGTCTGACAGGTCTAACGCTGGGGTCCACGTTGAGGGAATGCTAGGCTACTGAAGGATCAATACAGGGCATGTCCATGTGGCCCCATGCGAATACATCAGCATTGGAGCATAAAAGGGCTTTTAACTCATTTTTCTCTTGATTAGTAAGGCAGGATCCGATGTAAGTTATTTTCTCAGGATGATCGGGGATGATTTGTACCTTCAGTAGGGGTTCAACTGCTATAGATGACCCCGCACCCCCATCCTGTAAATGCTATTGATCATTGGGTATTGCCCTGGCTTTTAAAGCTTGCTTCGGTTCTATTCTTTTCCTCAGGCCTTTTAAGGTGACAACGTAGCATTCTTTGGTCGCCACCTGATCTCCCCTGATGTCAATCACATCAATTCGGTTCTGGTCGATGCATCGCATGACTTGATACAGGGTGGAAGGAACTCCGTGCATCTGATGGATCCACCCCCTGCCCATGAGGAGATTGTACGAGGGTTAGACATCTACTACCACAAAAGTCTCTCTAAGCGTGCGCCTTGTTGTTGTTACTGGCAGTTGGATCTCTCCCATTGGTTTCACTCTTCTGCCATCAAATCCTGCTATCGGGCTTCTGGAAGGGACTATCTCTTGGGGATCAATCTCCAACTTCTCAAAGGCCAATTTAGTGATTATGTTGGCGTTGCTCCCTAGGTCGATCATTACTCTCTTGATCAAGTAATTCGAGACCATAAGGGAGACCACCTAGGGATAATCATGTGGTGACTGAATGTTTCATAAATCTACAGAAGAGAAAGTTATCCGGGCATCTTCTTTCGGGCTTCAAAACTTGTTGTTCTCCCCAACCCTTCGCAGTCTCTAGGCTTGGCACATCTGGGATCTACGGGCTTCCTCCACTTCTGATTGGCTAGGCCCTCCGTGAACCATGTGAATGACATTTATGGGCTGACCCACTGTACCCTTGGCCAGCGTATGTGAGGTTTGATCTGATCGGGTGCCCTCTTTGGCAACGTATTCGGCCAATTCTCCCTTCACTACCATGGCCTCTACTTTCCTCCTGAGGCTTCTGCACTCGTTGGAGTGATGCCCATATTCGCCGTGGAAAACACAGTGCCTCGACATATCCCTTAGTTCCATCAACTGCCTGATAGGGGGTGGTGATTAAAAGATCCCTTTACCTTTAGTTTCCTGATACAATTTGGCCAGGCTAACCTTCAGTGGAGTGATCTTGTCCTCGAACCTCTGACGTTTCTCTAAGGCTTGGGAGGATGCAGGAGAAGCGCTTGGCCGCTTCTGATCTGGCGCCCGATCTTTGACCTTTGGTTCGGACGTTCTCGCCTCTACGCTTGCAAAGGCTTCTTTTCTTTGGTGTATGGCTAGTTCTTCTTCTATCCGGAGATGCCCTTGTGCCCTAGAGTTGAGTTCTCCGATGTCTGCTGGTGGCCTCTTGACTAAAGATTGGTGGAACTTAGTTCCAAGAATCAAGGCCATCCTGAAAGCCTTGACAGCTAAATGTTGATCGCAATTGTTGATCGAGGACATCTCGACATTAAATCGTGAGACAAAGCTCTTCAAGGATTCACCTTTTTCCTGGATTATGGTAAACGGATTGGAGATAGTTTTTTTCTGTCTTTTATTGCCGAAGTATTGGGCAATGAACAACTCACAGAGTCTGAGCCAACTTTCAATGGATTGGGGTGGTTGTTTCCTGAACCATAGTAGGGCTGCTTAGGTCAGGCTGGTGGGGAAGACTTTGCAAAGTAAGGCTTCATTTTCGTTGTAGATGTTCATCTTTGTATGGACATGGTAGATGTGTTCCGTTGGATCTTTTGTGCCGTCGAACAGGGTAAACTTCGGTAGCCTAAACCTCTCCGGGTAGGGCACGCTGGTGATCGCCAATGTAAACGGTGTCTGCACTGTGTCAATGGATGCCTCAGAGGCCAGATCATCGGGGGTCTGAACCTTCAAATCACTGAGCACCTCTTTTTGGAATCTGATCATAATCTCCTCCAACTTTTTCATGGTTAGGGTTTCCTCGGGATTGTGCACCCCGAGCTCCTGTAGGGATGACTCGGCGTGCTCCTCCCGATCGTTGTTGGACTTTGTGTGGTGGTTGTCCCCTTCCGATTGGTGGCCCATGGATCTCTCTTGCCGGTTGGACTGGTCGTCATTCTAGGATTCTCGAGAGTTTTACAGCAGAGCTAGTTTTGCCACCAACTCAGTGTTCTGTCTCTCCATCTCAGCGGTCTTATCCTCCAGGGCCCGCCTGATCAGATCTTTGGTTTGAGAGGGTTAGCCTCCATTTGGAGGTAGCTCGGACTTTTGTGATCGGGTGATAACCGCCATAGATGATGTTAATCTAAGCTCTTAGCAAAGAGTGAGAAGCTTTTGAAAAAGATTTCAAGGATGCTTCCCACAGACGGCGTCAATTGTGTAAATGCAGAAAAGTTACACAATAAAATGGGGTTGAATCTAATTATTTTATTCATGATTTGGTTACGTATACATACAATTTCGTAGATGGGTCAAGGCCCATCTACCCAACTCACCAATCCCCTTAAATTTTGGAATTTGATACACTCCCTCCCATCTTGATATTTATCCTCCCATTTATGGGACTAATCCTTTACTTACAACCCACACCTCTTCTAGAAGGTACCGTGGGCTTGACCCATCTGAATTGATAGTGGCCCAACCTGTTTGGGCAACAGAATTCCCCATTACATATAGCTATTATGAATTTATGATATATCAAACGGGAGTGTTTTTTCACATAGAAAAGGGCTTTACAAAAATTATTGAGTTCCGCTTAGCAGGATATTTAATTGGGCCCCTTAACTGGACCAAGGGTCTTAATGAAGTCCAACCCATGATTGATATGGCCCCGAATACTTCGAATTTTTAAATATTGGGTAAATTTCACTTGTTGCCGATATTCCAATTACACCGCTAGATTATAATATATCCTACTTAGTTACAACTTTGTCCGCCCAAATTCGGTAATGGGAAAGCATGAAATAAAAATTCCAATTGTTTTGTTCATCATTATATTATTATATTTAAATCATAAAAATACACACATTTTGTTTTTACTATATATAGTGACGTAGCATTCATATGTTCCCATTATCGATTCAATAACATTTATCACGGTGCCGGTATGTTGCACCAAATTCAATTCCAGTATGAATCAGTAAACATGTTATACATAAACTGTGTGATCAGTAAACAGTTTATAAAATTTAATTTCCTCCCCTATATCATCGCGTTGATAACAAGAAAGTAAAATAAGAAAAATCAGCGGATTCAAAAGAAAACAAAAAAAAAAATTTAAATAGATGCGGTCTTGAAGGCAAAGAAGATATGAAACGCTTTATAAGTTGAGGAAAACAGAAACGAACGAAGTAACATTCTTTAGGCATGTATGGAAAATGCGAAGATGACTTGAAAATCATACAGGCCATTAAGAAAGCATTGTTTATCAATAAATATCGATTTTTGTGAATTTTTTTTTTTTAATTATTATTTCTTATTGGCCATCGATAATAGTTTGTTATTATATATGAATTCATTGTTTTGCAAAGTTATTGGCCATGTTATATTGAATAGTTTATTTGTGTAGTGTTTTTAAAACTTATTGTAATTTGTACACAAAGAAGTGAATACTTCTAAATAGTAGAAGAGCTTCAACAATATGATTTACCATAGGAACAATTTTTATTTATTTATTTTTGAATGGTAAGAAACGCACACACCCACACACCCCACATGAGTCCCATTGGCCTCTAACCTCTAATCTATCATTTGGGAAGGAAATGTGATACGATCAGACTACAAGGTCTGATGGAACAAAAAATATTTGAAACTACATTTTCTCAATGATTATTAGGGATGGTCATGAAATGGTTATGGGATGATTTTCTCAATCCGTTTAAAATTTTCATCTCTATCCCTATAAAGGCTTCATTAAACGTTTAGTTTTCTAAGAACATGCTGAAAAAGAAAAAGAAAAAGAAAATTAATACTATCCTTATTCCAAATTAGTTGTTCAAGTTGACTTTTTTTACTTTTTAAGAGTATATTTTATTGAAGTAATATTAATAAACTTTTTATTTTTTACCCTTATGAAATGGTGAAAAGACAAACGTTACTGGGGTCTGGTACTTATCTAACTAGTAGAATAACTGCAACAATATGATCTACCAGAGGAACACAAAAAATTTCCAGCTTTAAAAATTATTTGAAACTACATTTTCTCAATTATTATTAGGAATGGTCCATGTGACGGTTTTCTCAATCCATTTAAAATTTTCACCTTTACACTTAAAATCGTCCAATTAAACTGTTTTGTTTTTTAAGAATACATAAAAATAAGTAAATTAATATAACATTATGATTTATATATGAAACAAGCAATGATCCAATTGATTTATTTGTACAAATTCCTAACATAAAATTAAATTTAATACTTTAAAATCAATCTCATTAGGCTTAATTGAAATCAACCATCAAATGATTTAATTCTTGATAACCAAACTTTAATGAAGTCTGCAATTCTAATAACATAAATCAAACAAAATGTTGACACCCTAATTTCCAGTTTAATCAAGCTTCATCATTTCAATTCAAGCATCATTTATTTTTCAAGTCTTTATATTGAATTCGGAATTGCTATTTCAATTATTCAAGTTATTTCGATTCAACCTCTTAAAGCTCTCTTTTTAATTACAAGTTTTCATTCGAAGTCTTTATTCTTCTCTTCGTTTTACATTCAACACTTTTTCATTCAAACATGTCGATTGTTTGTATGGAATCTGTGTTTTCCAATGTTACATTTCCAACTGTGTTAAGTCCTCTTAATTGAGGCACAGAAAAGAACCCCAAGTGAGAGTTCTATATTCTCTCTCTCACGTGCGCCTATAGAAGTAAAAATCAAAGGAGACTATCTTTGCTTTCCGACAACCTTTGGAGCCTAGGTCAAGGTTCCTGGCGCGCTCGCGCAAATCGACATAATCGGCTGACTTGGCTGATTTAGAAGGAAACAATTTTTGGCACGCCCGGTCGGACCATCGGTTGGGCGTGATATTGGAAACATGTAGCCAAAAAGGAGATACTAAAAGAGATGTCGACTTTTTAAAGGCAAACAAATCAAACTGGGTCCAATGCACGAGAATTGACATGTCTGCCGATTACGTATCTCGCCGATCAAGCAGGAGGATCGACAAGACAGCTAAGTTAGCAACAAGTTTGGTCGGCCTATCAGCCACCAACTCCATACCAGGAGCCTGCAAATGAAGTAGTCAACCAAAATTGGTGGATGTACAATCAGGAAATCGTTCCCCAAACATCTTTTGGACTCGGGGGGCAAGCGGTAAATAATCATCCACAAGATTGGCCTAATTATCAATCAACGGCGACATATTCACCGATGGTGAGGAATCAACAGCAGGAAGAGGTTAATAAGCGACAAGATTGGGCTAATTATTATCAATCAACAACAACATATCTGCCGATCATGATGAATCATCAGCAACAAGAGGCCAATCAGCATCAAGGTTGGTCAGAATATCAGCCTCAACCTTTGATACATGGGGGGCAAATGGTAAATCATCATCCACAAGATTGGCTTGATTATTATCAGTTAGCGGCAACATATCAATCGCCGATGAGGAATTGGCAGCAGCAAGAGGCCAATCAGTAGTATGATTGTCCAAAATATCGACCAATGACAATGATAAATCAACCATTAGTGGAAGATCTGCAACAACCACTAGTACATGGAGGGAAACCAATGACACATCAACGGCAAGGTTGGCCCGAATATCATCAGCCACCGTAGTAAATCAGCAATTGGTAGTAAATCAAGGTCAATCAGCTACTGATAAACCTTCTGATCGGATTGATCAGCTCATGATGAAGTATGAGAAACTTGTTACGTTACTTGACAAGTTCGTCGAGGATCTTACTATAATTTATGGTAAAGACCAGTAAGTTGCAGTGAGAAAAAGTGCATCAGCTATAGATGAATCGGCTAGTGAATCAATTGATGGTGAATCTGTTGAAAATGAATTGGCTGATAATGTATTTATCAATAATAATTCGGATGATATTGAGTCGGCTGATGAAGAATCAAGTGAGATTTAATCGGCTAATGAACCAGCCGATGATAAATATATTAAAAATGAATTTGTTGATGATATATCGGTTGATAAAGAATCGATCGATAATGAATCAGATGATAATGAATCGGTAAGTGATAAATTAGCTGATAGTGAATCGGCCAAACAAGCATCGGCATGTGAGTATGAATCTACTGAAGATAATTTAGCTGTTGAGAGTGATTCGGTTGAGAACAAATCGGCAGAAAGTGAAGTTGTCGAGAGTAAAACGGCTGATAATGGATCGACAAGTAGGGGTACATCTGCCGATGTCGATACTTCGTTCTTTATAATTTCAGCTGATAAAGCTAAAATTACTAAAGAATATAAATTCTTAAGAAGGTCGGTTGAAAAAACATTTCATGGTTACTATGTCGTTCTCTTGATAGAACCGGTAAGGCGATCGACCAACATGACATTGCATAATACCTTAATTCCAGTCGATCGTGTTTACCCACCATTGAAAGAATTACAAAGCTCAAGTGGTGGGTCATTGAATGGGTTCATTAATCCATTGGTCGAGGAATAAAATATCGACCAAGGTTTCTTGCTAGCTAGAATTGTGACCAGTAAGATGTTGCTGATCAGAATAAAGATCAATTTTATATTGATAAATGAATAAATAAAGTGTTGAAGCTCGTCGAATCTCCATTTGTTGCACGTGATTGATTCAAGCTTAGTGGGGGGGGGCAATTTCTCTACATCTTTAAATTTCAAACATCTTATCGGCTTGGGTAGCCGACTGCTGATAAAATATTTGAAATTAGGGGCATTGTTGACACCCTAATTTGACATGTGATGTGACAAATGGATTTGGTGAAGTGGGTCTTGATTTAATAGGTTTTGGGGGTTTAAATGGATTAGGAAGGATAGGTTTCAGGCCTATATTGCAGGCCGGGACAAGGTAAATGAATTTGCCAAGTTGGGCCAAGAATTAATAATGAAATACAAAGCCCATTAATCCAAAAATAAGACATCTCGGAAGGCACGAGTTTCTGTTGAACAGGAGAGTCCCATTGCAAGGGAGGTTGTCAAAGAGATTGACTTGAATTTGAAAGAAGATAAGGTCAAAGATGAAGATAAAGTGGTTACATTCAATAGAGTAATTTGTCTCAGTTCAAATTTAAATTATCTCTAGATTTAAATTTAGATAGGTTATTATTGCATACAAATTTTTAGGAATTTGTTACTATATATTATTATAAATAAAGACTTTCACGCTACTTTGTAGAAGGTCTCACACCAATCAATCAAACACTTCAATTACTACATTTGTCAATTTCAATTTCCAAATTCTCATTGCTATTTCAATTTCCTTTCAAGTCTTTATTTTACAAATTTCCAGTTTAATCAAGCTTCATCATTTCAATTCAAACATCATTTATTTTTCAAGTCTTTATATTGAATTCGGCATTGCTATTTCAATTATTCAAGTTATTTCGATTCAACCTCTTAAAGCTCTCTTTTTACTTACAAGTTTTCATTCGAAGTCTTTATTCTTCTCTTCGTTTTACATTCAACACTTTTTCATTCAAACATGTCGATTGTTTGTATGGAATCTGTGTTTTCCAATGTTACATTCCCAACTGTGTTAAGTCCTCTTAATTGAGGCACAGAAAAGAACCCCAAGTGAGAGTTTCATATTCTCTCTCTCACGTGCGCATGTAGAAGTAAAAATCAAAGAAGACTATCTTTGTTTTCCGACAACCTTTGGAGCCTAGGTCAAAGTTCCTGGCACGCCCGCGCAAATCGACATAATCAGCTGACCTAGCCGAGTTAAAAGGAAACACAAAATAAAAGAATAAGTTCACAATAAATTCATAAAAGAGATGTGTTTTATATATATGTAGAGGGTATCTAAATGAATATTTATCTTAGTAAAGGATACAACTGTAATTTTTATATAAAAATATATGATGCTGTGATTTTGATATAAAAATTATAAAAAATTTATATAATTATTATGTGATTTGGAGGGGCGGTCTCCCAATGAGAACTCTCAAATTGTTGTCCACCCCAAAACCGTAATTTTTTTAAAAAACACTTTCATAATCACCCCATTTAAATAAACGGTTCTCCAAAAATTTTGAAGTCCGTGATAATTTTACTTAGAAATGAAGTACTTGATAATTTGTATGTGATAATTCTACGTAATAATGATATTGATATATATATATATATATATATTAACCTATGTGTTGAGTCATTATAATATTATAACATATTTGATTGAATTAAACAGACTTATATGAATTTAGGCATGATTTTATATTGAATGTGGGTGCAGGCGGTTTAGAAAATATCTATATGTTAATTTTTAGGGCTATTATCACAAAACCCACTCTAATTTTATAAAATCATCAAATTGCTCCCCGTCTTATCAACTAACCTTCTGATGTTTTCAATTTGATCAATATCTCCCCTAAATCTGAATTGGGTGAATTTTATTTAAGCTTAATAAACCGTCGCTCCAATAAAATTATTCGAGAAATTTTATTTTAATTTGATAATTTTGTGAAAATCACACGGGATTTTGTGATAATAACCCTAATTTTTATAAAACAATTTTCAAAGCTGATTGTTCGGCCATTTTCAAATTCCTAATTAACAGTTTATAAATTTTAGAAAAATGATCACTCAAGTAAAAAGTGTTGGTGATTCTATTATTATCTTCCTACATACATATGTATGAAAGTGTTGGTGATAATTACTTGTTACGAAGTACAGATAGTGATGAGGATGACGGTGAAAATCATCATACTATTGTAATTTCTTTTCAATCGATGATGTTAGTTCCTCCCACATCCGTAAATTGAAAAAGAGAACAGATTAATCAACCGATTAAGTAGATCCGTAAATTGAAAAAGAGAACAGATTAATCAACCGATTAAGTAGAAGCAAAGGCAAAGGAGATAAAGAAACGTTTTATAAGGTAAGAAAAGCACAAACGAATGAAAAAAGAAGCCTTATTAAGGCCTTGTTTGGTAGGTGGTCTGGTCTGGTCTTGCGTTTTATGGGACCAGACCGTGTTTGGTAGCATTGGTCCCAAATTTTTGGTTAGACCAAGTAAGACCAAATCAGACCAAAATATCCTCATTTCAGACAAAAAAAAAAGGTGGTTCCTGGTGGTCCGGTCTGGTCTTATTAATAAAATATATTTATAAATAATTAAAAATTAATAAATAATAATAATAAATTATTAATAATAATAATAAATTAAATAAAAAATATTTTAAAAATAAAATATAAATAATAAATAATATCTAATAATAATAAAAAATGAATATAATAATAATAATAAAATGAATAAATAATAAAATATATTTATAAATAATTAAAAATGAATAATTAATAATATAAATAATAAATTAAATAAATCATAATAATAATAAAAAATGAATACAATAATAAAAAATTACATAAAACATATTTTAAAATATAATAAAAATAATAAATAATAAACAAAAATGAAATAAATAATAATAATAAATAAATATAATAATAAATAATAAGTAAATATAATAATGAATAAATACTTCATAATAATAATAAAAAATGAGTATAATAATAATAAATTAATATTAAATTAATAAAATATATTTTTAAATAATTAAAAATGAATAAATAAAATGAATTAAATAATGAAATAATAGTAAATAAATAGAATATATTTATAAATTAATATATAAATTAATAAATAATAATTTAATAATATAAATAATAAAATATATTATAAAGTGAAGAAATAATAAATAAAGAAATAAATAATACATAAATAAATATTATAATAAATAATAAATAAATAATAAGACCAGACCGCTTACCAAACAGACTTTTTCAGATCAGACCAAACCAGACCAGATCGGACCAGACCGGACCAGAAAGACCGCCTACCAAACATGGCCTAACATTCTTTAGGCATGTATAAGAAACATGAAGATGGTCTTTGAATTACATGACCATTGTGTACGTACCATATATCAAATCAAGATGGCTTGTCTACAAAATTTTGAAAACGCACAATTTTTTTTTGTAATATTTTTTTTTTTATCTTCTCTATTATAAATTCTTTTGGCTATTAGTCTTTTTACTATTTAAGAATTTATTGTTTTGTAAATATAAAAATGTTCTATTTATATCTGACATGTATATTAAATTTAATTATATTGAAGGGTTTATTTGTATTTTTGTCAAATGTGATTGTATAAAAAATAAGTTAATATTTCAAGTAGAAGCATCAACAAATGATTTACATAAAGAACAAAAAATTTCAAGCAAGTTATACGAAAATACATTTTCGAAGATAATTAATTTTTCAAGCAAGTTCTTTATATCTCCTGTAAAAATGAAAAACAAAACAACATATCCTCCATTTAGTGCGCTTACAATATTACAATATTTCAGATTTAAGTTTCCTCTCAGCTCCAATCTTTGATAAGAAAAGGGAAAACGACAAAGATAAAAATAATGAACAAGATAAAAATATCAACCAGTCAAAAAATAACAAAGAAAAAGATAATTTAAATTAAATAGATGTGGGTTGGAAAGCAAACAAATATGAAACGCTTTATAAGATGAGGAAAACACAAAAGAATGAATAAACAAGCCCTATTACCATTCTTTAGGCATGTATGGGAAATGCGAAGATGACTTGAAATCATAGAGGTCATTAAGAAACCATTGTTTACCGATACATGCCATCATAACTAAATGACAGTCCCACCCATATATATCACATGAAGATGCCCTAGCTACAAAAGAAACCGCGTAATGGTTTTTCCAATTATTATTATTATTTTTGCAATATATCATCATAACTAAATGTTGTTTCAGGTGTGTGCATGTGTCTAGGCCAACAAATTATTCCGAAGAATTATTCATTCATGGATCTCAAAGACAAGGGACACAACAAATTATTCGTATTTTCAGTATATTCTTTCGATTTCTAGGACAAATTTGTATATTAAGTAACATAAAGTGTTGACAATAGGGGATTTATTCATTACAAGGGAAAAAAACCAGAGAGTATCAATTAAAATATTAGTTAGGGCAGCGGATCTCCTCGCTAATGTAGTCCAATAAAATGTGAACATATGGTTAAAACTTTTTTAAAAAGGAAGATGTGTGCATGAAATTCTTAAAAAGAGGAATTGACATCAATTTTTTTTTTTAAATAATTTTAGTCACTTGTTCACATTATATTGTACCACATTAGCGAAGAGAATGATCGAACTTCATCTTACCAGGAAAGGCCCAAATGTTGTCAATTAGGTGTTGGATCTACATCTGATGCAAGTACTTCATGCATTTAGAAGACAAGGATATAAATAGACTTGCAAGTTTAAGATGAATTGGCAAGAGAAATATGTACATAAATAGGTTTTTGAGCATGGTAGATGGCATTGCTGATTAACACACTTGCAATTTTAAACATCTCTTAACTTTTCGGCTTTGTTTGAATTGAGAGAATTGGAAACATAAGAAAAGAAAAAAAAGAAAAAGAAAGAAGGAATGCTAGTAAATTTTATGTGTGGTTTGCTAAGAAAGAGAGACAAAAAAATATTTTAAGTGATAATTTATCACTTCTTATTCTCCCTAATATCTTACTTGTTATCTTTTTGAAAATGAGAAGATTTGGAGAAAAATGATAACAACTTAAGTGAGAGTTATATAATACAAAAAATAACCCTAAGATATTAAGTCTTAATCAAATATTAAGATATAATAGTATATTAGTTAAAAGAGAGTCTATTAATTATTTTCTCTCATCAACTTTTCAAACAAGAATACTATTATTTTTTTTCTTTTCCTAATTTATTCAAAAATGGATTTCAGTCATTGTTATCATTTCTTTTTGATAACTAATGTTACTCATTCTTTTCTTTTAGTTAATCCTAACCAACCTAAGCAAAAATATATAGTTTCGTGCGTAGAGTCCGAAAGGGTCACCAAAAATATGTTACTTGGTATGTGTCTAGTGTGGGTTGTGGATTTCACTAAAAAAAAATAGTTGTATGAGGGAATTAAATTAGCATTTTATTTTGGACCTAAGATGGCTTAGCTTTCTAACTACTATTTTCTTTTAAAACTTCTCATTCAAATAATCATTTAATATTGATACTTACAATCATTATTATCATCAGTAAAATGTGACAATGGAAGCTAGCAAAAGTAGACTACTGTAGATGAAAGTTGGGTTTTCTAGATTCGAATCTGGACCTGAATTCCGGTGGAAGGCTCCAAGAGACAGCGCAGTCTGACCCGTCTCAAAATCAGCTACCACGAACCGTAACAGAAATATAGTATCCGAATCTGGACCCGAATTCCGACAGAGGGCTCTGTGAGATTGCAGAATCTGACCCGCTTCAAAATTAGTTATCACGAACCAAACCTGAAATAATAGACTAGATGGAAAAATATGGTGAGAGCAAAGGACACAGCCGCTAGTATGAGCAGGAGACCAGGCAGGGAGCCGCAGAAGAGCTTCACTCTTTCTCTCCACCCTCTTTTATCTCTCTTTTCTCTCTAGAATACTCCCAAAAATTCCCTCCAAATAATGTCATGAAAACTTCTCAAAAACACCCTCTTTTATCTCTCTTTTCTCTCTAGAATACTCCCAAAAACTCCCTCCAAATAATGTCATGAAAACTTCTCAAAAACACTACTAAAAGTGAAGAAGAAGTCCAGAGAGTTTCCTCTCCATCCTCCTAAAATCATTTCCCCTCCTCCTTGAAATGCAATGCTTCTATTTATAGAAAAACCTAATGTGACACTAATCACTTATATATTTTAATGTGAACGTATTTTACTATTCACGTATATTACTATTCACGTGTACTATGCATGAATACTACTATGCACTCACATTATATTTATACACTCAACTGATTCCAGCCTCTCCCACAGCTCCAAATATCCACCGCACATACTATGGATCATACTAACAGCTACTAAAGAATATTCCCTGCCTCATGGGAAATATTCTTTTGTATGCTCCTGGCATAATGAACCTGTATTCTTTACCTCCAGTCCACATGCTCCATTAGTCCCTTCATAATGTGAAGATGTGTCGCGCTGGCCATGCGTCACGGCTATGCAATATCTGTGACTGCAGCCGGATCGACATGCAACGGATCACTCCCCAATAATCCCCGCAATGTGTGCACCCACCGCAAGGATTGTGCATAATGGTGGGAGACACCCCCAGGATACCGCCACCGCATCGAATGCTACAAACTAAATATGAGTTTGCCCTCCGTGTCGGTTGCTCGGTTCGATGAGCTGTGCTCCCACAAATATAAGTTATTGGTTGACCCAAGGATCACCCCGAGATACTTGTATGGTGGTCGTATAAAGTTCACAAGGTCGTGTCGCCCAGCTCCAATCGAATCAAAAACCGAAAGGCCCGAGGATCACCCGAGGATACCCATACGGTCCATTTAAGTTCGCCGAGACGTGTCACTTAGCTCCAATTCGAATAGTGAGTTCGGAGCTCCACCTGCTAGCCCCGAACCAAGATAGATTTTTCGGGTCAAAAATATCCTTCTTCCACATTTTGCCCCCTTGCATACGGGATCTCGCCTCGATGTCGAGTCTCGCATGCACACCTGCTCTCTTTATATATATAGATGCGTATGTATGCATGTATGTTTACTTTTATTTTTTATTTATAATATACACATTTTTATTTAAGAAAATAATGATAATATGTATATAACTTTTGAAGACTTGCATGCGGGATCTCGCCTCAATGTCGAGTCTACGGATGTACATCTCCTTTCATTATATACATATATATATATATATATATATATATATAAGTGTATGCATGTATGCGATGATAAGGAAGATGGAACATATAAATATATGAGCATTTTATGAGATGGAAAATTTAGTAAGTTTTGGCTTGATTATAAATCACAGTAGCTGGTAATATGTATAATGCAATGGAGTACAATATAATAATAATGGTAATACTAATAATAAAAGTAATAATAACTGAATAATATGAGTAGCTATAATACTATTTACCTTTCAATACTAATTATAATAATAGTACTAAGAAAAATCATACTATTTAAAATAATAATAATAATAATAATAAATAAATAAATAAATTATATGAAACATTTATATATTTTGCAAAATTGGAAATTTTCAATAATTTAGTGTTACCTCAAAATCACAGTAAAAAGTAAACTAATATAAATGAAATATAATAAATATAATAAAAATAGAGTAAAATGACACCACTTATAAAAATAGGTTGCAAATTTATTTTTTTATAATTTATTGTTACATCATAATCAGTAGATAATAAATATAATAAGTGAAAGGTAATAGAATAAGATAAAAAAAAAATGCCGTAGTATAAGAATAGATACTAATAATAATAAATAATAATTGAATAGTAAAAATAAAACTACTTATTACTTAATGTGCAAAAATATACATATTATACTTATGTCTCTATATAATTCTGTTAAATACAATATAATATTTTTGTAAATTAACTAATATAAATTACACTTATAATATTTAATTTAAATAATTTTAGATATACTATTTTCTATATATATACTGCTAAAATATTTGTATAGTGTTATAGTTTAATCGCAAGAGATAATGAACTATAATATAAAATATAGTTAAATAATAAAATAGAGTAAAATACCTTAAACATAAAAATACACAAGAGTAATAATAACAATCATAGTAATGATGAAATTATGAAAATGAGTAGTAATAATACTAATAATAATTTAATAGCAATTACTATAATAATCACAATAAATAATATCACTTATAAAACTCAGTAATAATATAAATCAATAAAAACAAAATGATAAAATAATGTTTAATAATATAGATATAACAATGGATAGTAAAATTATGATAAGAATAATAATATTAAATAATAAAATACAATAAAATCATGATAAGAATAATATATATGTATATTATTACCCATCATGTTTTGTCTCCTACCATATCATATTATAAAATATGGTGGTAATGGCATGCAACTATGCGAGTACTTCATGTCAATCTCAATTATATATCTACCCTATATGCTTATTGTAATGGCTAATCCCTCATGCAATAATATTTTAACTAAATAAATAAAATTAAAAGAAGGATAAGACCCATGCTAAACTCAATTGACTCACATAGAGAACAAGAAATTCTTGCGAGATTAGATTTGAGCAATATGTCCTCAGGTGCAAAACATTACCCGGTACAGAATAGATAGCAAATCATCCTTGACAAATCAGTTCAGTTTTAGTACCGTCACCAACTCTACAAGATTCCTCCTTTGCTGTAGTAAATATATATCTGTATAGAGAGAGAGAGAGAGAGAGAGAGCGATATGTAAATAAAATATAAAGTATTTACGTATTCGGTCCCTCATGGTGAAAGGGACTACAGAATATAATTTTTACATACTAATATACATAATAAAATTATATATTACAATAATATATTATATTTTATAAAAATATTTTTATTATGTTATATTCACGTAATATCAAATTAAAGTAAAAATATAATAAATGAGTAAAGATATAATGAATACTAATAAGAAATGGGATAGAAGTTGTCAATAAATTCTCCCCTTATTTATATTGATAAAAATAGTTTTTCTTGTCAATATTCATTCATACCACATACCACTACTTGAGTAATCAGGTGAGTAAACAAATCAATTTCATGTACTAACATGTATTATAGAGATTAAGAAATTCATGTACACCATGAGACCAAATCAATACTCAAGACTCGGTTGAAAATTTAGGATATTCAAATATCCTTTTAAGTTTGAAAATATCTATAGGAGAATACTCAATTGTTTACATATTTTCACAAATCCAGTTGCATATGACTATACAATCACGTATAGCATGCATTTAAAAATTTATCAAAAATTCTCCCTCTATTAATATACATTAGGGGATGCCAAAATCCTGAGTCAAAATGTCAAATGGTATTTCTAAGTCTGTAAAAATAATATTTAATAATTTTCATTTTGAAAAGTAATCTCAAACTTCATACTTCAAATATATTCAAGTATATATGTCATAAAAAAAAATAGCTTAGTGGCAAGGCAGTCCAGATTTGCTAAAGTAAAAAATGGTTGGACTACCCGTGGACCATGGTTCGAATCCTTTTGCGATCATTTTTGTTCTTTTTTAGAACTCAATAGATGGTTGAATATACTGCACTTTAATCACAAACGTTAGTACAATAACACAATAAATAATTTGGCAGTTTTAACCACCAAGTGACGCCAGTAAATTGGTATCAAGTAAAGCGGTAACTTATCCACAAACATAAAATAAATTGATAGTTTTAACCACCAAGTGACGCCAGTAATTGGTATCAAGTAAGGTAGTAACTTATCCATCAAGTAACGCCAGTAATTGATATCAAGTAAGACACCAACTTATCCACCAATATAACATAAAATAAAGTGATAGTTTTAACCACAAGTGATGCCAGTAAATTGGTATATAGTAAGACAGTAACTTATTCACCAATATAAATAATGTATTATAATTAATAGTTTATAACCGCTCATTTAATGAGATAATCCAATATATATAAATAGATATTGTCCTCTATACTCAGTCCTTTGAATACTGTCAATAATATTTCTTTTACAGAACTATTGTAACAACATATATTTATTAAATCAAACACATATGTAATACAATGAACCATATCAAATTTATAAAGTTCAGGGGTAAATAAATTTTTTTATAGGAGTCCAATTGTAATTTCAGAAAACTTTTAGGAATCGAATCCGAATTCTATAAAACTTCAGAGATCAACTCATTATTTTATAAAGTGCAGGGTCAACAAAACATTTTAATAAATTTCTAGATCCAAACCGAAATTTAAAAACCTTTAGGGTTAGATTATAATTACTATAAAAGTGAAGGGACAATTATGTAATTATGGTTTCATTTCTTCTTGAAACGAATCCAACAAGTCCTACCTACTAACATACATATATATATATATAAACTGCATGTACCTTCATCTTTTTGGCGTATTCCTCTCCAACTATGACATCTTTTGCCAGTATATACATCTATACACGTACATATCTATATAATAGAATTGATATATATTATAGTAAAATGAATATATATACTCTTTCTTTTCACCCTTGCTTGAATATATTATGTAATGTGCACGCCATTAGTATTGATAAGTAAAGTCTACAAGTAGATCTGTGAATAATTTGATTATGCTTCGCATTCGTTATTAATTGGATATGGATTGAAAATAAAATTTAATAATTTGATTAGGTTCCGAATCCGATAGTCCGATTTTTTAACAAATTAAATTTGGATTTAACTGATCCGATTCGAATCCGATCCGTTGACAGCTCTATGCAGTCTAAAAGCAAAAGATAAACATAGATTAATAAAAATCAATGCAAGCACCCATCATGTTTCGTCTATGCAGAGATAAATTTGTATATTTCAAACCCATCATGCTTTGTATCCTACTATGACATATTATAATATATATATAAATATAATAAATTTAACAGTAGTACATATATAGGTACATATCTAAACAAAATGTATGTATATATATATTTTTTTTTTGTAGTGTAACAAAAGTATACATATTATATTTATCTATATAGCAATGTATATTATCTTTGTAAAACTAATAGATCTATAAATATCTAGATATAAATATACTACTATTGCAGAAAATAATACAGATATGGATATATATGATAAAAAGAAATCACCCTCTTTCTTTCGGTGGCATGATGAATTGTCTGCCATTATATCATATATTATACTATATAAATATAATAAATTAAATTACATAATAAAACATATGTAGATATAGACGTATATATATTGTATATAATCTATATATATTTTTTTTTACCTTTCAGAAGCACTTGGACTTGTCTGCCAAATATCTCTTCCCATTCCATTACTTTTGGAATATCATTATTGACTTGCTTATCTGCCTCAATTCAATTATTTTCCACTAGTGGTTTCTTTTCTTTCCCCGACTTTTATACCAATTTATCTCTATAACTTAGTGTGTCTTGCTTATCACTAGCCTTATCTTCAGAAGCTATCAACATACACTTTTAACTCCTTTGTTTTGTCCCATTTTTGTCTTGCCTTGCCTTCTCAATTATTTTGAAGCTCACAAAGGCAAGACACCTCGACACGTCACCAAGCTTCTCCTTCGCACACCACCATCTGCGCATCACTCCTGCAAACACGCCCTTGCTTCCAAGCACAGCCACGAACACAAGCAGCCGCCAACATACGAACCACCATCAACTTCGGGTCATACTCCTACTGTTCGACCCAACTGTGACACCATCAACAGTCACCACTTGAACATCTGCCGCCGCTAGCCGCTAGCCGCCTATTCTTGTGTCGCACCACATCTGTTTCGGCCATCCTCTACATGTTCCTCCAGCCAACAGCTCGTCACCCTCACTATGCGACACCACCGGCTGCAAAACACCACCAAACATCCTATCTTGTGCGAGCCGTCGTTCGTCACTACTAGAGCCACCAGCTCGCTGCTATCACTGTTCCGGTATCTTGCGCCACCGTGAGCTGTCGCATCACTGCGAGCCGCTCCTCCGTGTGCATCTAGCCTGTGCTTCCTTCGCCTCTCCGTTCCGCAATCCGCCGTTGGCTTTCAAAAGTCATGTTCCAAAAACTGTGGGTGATAGAAACATTTCTATATATATATATATATATATATATATATATATATATTCATATACAGTTTTCATACATCCTTGTACAATATTAGTTATAATATCATAATATTCAAATAAATTTGTTTTTTCTTTGTAATAATGTCTTAACCAAATACATGTGGAAAACAAAATTCAGTTTATTCTTTGTGTAAGCAATATGAGTTGTTTAGAACAGTATCTTGCGCATACACATATATACATATATGCTTATATTATAATTCTATAAAAACGTGTATATATATATATATATATATATATATATGTATATAAATGGGTATGTATACTTATCTTTATTGAGTTGTCGGCACAGTCATGCTACCAGTTCCGGTTTCACAATTACTGTTGCCCCCTTGTCAAATCTGGCTTTGGTTGGGTGCACCTAATTCTCACCAATAGCCTTCTGGTACGAATCTGGGTTGAATCTTCTGCATCTCTAGGAATCACCTTCCACTTCCACTATGGTCGCCAAAATGTAGATGAAAGTTGCCTATTTTGGACCTAAGATGGCTTAGCTTTCTAACTACTATTTTCTTTTAAAACTTCTCATTCAAATAATCATTTAATATTGATACTTACAATCATTATTATCATCAGTAAAATGTGACAATGGAAGCTAGCAAAAGTAGACTACTGTAGATGAAAGTTGGGTTTTCTAGATTCGAATCTGGACCTGAATTCCGGTGGAAGGCTCCAAGAGACAGCGCAGTCTGACCCGTCTCAAAATCAGCTACCACGAACCGTAACAGAAATATAGTATCCGAATCTGGACCCGAATTCCGACAGAGGGCTCTGTGAGATTGCAGAATCTGACCCGCTTCAAAATTAGTTATCACGAACCAAACCTGAAATAATAGACTAGATGGAAAAATATGGTGAGAGCAAAGGACACAGCCGCTAGTATGAGCAGGAGACCAGGCAGGGAGCCGCAGAAGAGTTTCACTCTTTCTCTCCACCCTCTTTTATCTCTCTTTTCTCTCTAGAATACTCCCAAAAATTCCCTCCAAATAATGTCATGAAAACTTCTCAAAAACACTACTAAAAGTGAAGAAGAAGTCTGGAGAGTTTTCTCTCCATCCTCCTAAAATCATTCCCCCTCCTCCTTGAAATGCAATGCTTCTATTTATAGAAAAACCTAATGTGACACTAATCACTTATATATTTTAATATGAACGTATATTACTATTCACGTGTACTATGCATGTATATTACTATGCACTCACATTATATTTATACACTCAACTGATTCCAGTCTCTCTCATAGCTCCAAATATCCACCGCACATACTATGGATCATACTAACAGCTACTAAAGAATATTCCCTGCCTCATGGGAAATATTCTTTTGTATGCTCCTGGCATAATGAACCTGTATCCTTTACCTCCAATCTACATGCTCCATCAGTCCCTTCATAATGTGAAGATGTGTCGCGCTGGCCATGCGTCACTGTTGGCTTTGAAATTTACTTTCGGCAAACAATTCCAAAATTGATGATAACAAACCATTGAAGAGTGTTTGATACTAATGAATTATCGAGTTTATATTTTCAGCAAAAGACAGGTGAACGACTCAGAAATCAAACTCGAAAAGGAAACTACTCGAAAAACAAGCTCGGAAAGAAAGCTTGATTTAAAGCAAAAAGCTGTGAAAGAAATTGAAGCGCAAATGGAAAATCAATTTATTCAACGGCATAAGCGAAAGTCGAAGACTCAAGACTCGGGGTAGATAGGTCGGGGAGCGATCACTGTAACAAGGTAATTTTATGTGTCGATTTTATCGTATAAGCTCAAGTATAAAATGAACCGAACTCAAATGGAATGGAAAACGCTTTACCAAACTTAAATGGAAAGAAAAATATTTTTATTAAATATTTTTCATGTTGTAGTCGACTAGAATAGACCTGTGTATTTTCTAGTAGTCGACTAGAACAATCAGTAGCTATTGGTTTTTCATCCACATCAAAAGAGTCGACTGAATGACCATTGAGTCGACTAGACTACAAGAAGTAGTCGACTAGAACTCATTCTAGTCGACTAGATTAACCATTGTAGTCGACTAGAACTCAATCTAGTCGACTAGATGAAGCAATGTAGTCGACTCAAATGCAAAGGAGTCGACTAGTTCATCCTTAAAATCTGCAGATTTTTCAGAAAACATTTCCCCTGTTTTGTGGATTGTTTGTAATGGTGTTCAAACGGCTCTTGTCTTTCAATTACAATATTCACTCTTCAAAACCCTAATACAATGTTATATATAGAATGAGATGTGTATTGTGAAGACTAAGAGATTGAAATACAAAGAGAAAGAAAGCTAGCAAAAATTCTGCAGAAATTTTCTCTACAAAAGCCATTGAAACCAAGCTTTGAAAATCTGATTTTCTTCAAGTTTCTTTGAAAATCAAAACCTCTAGTATCTCTTCTTATTCTCCAAATATCATTCATTGATTATATCCTTTGAGAATACATTTCTAGAGCTATTGTAAAATCACCAAAAACACTTGAGCTTATATTGATTTATCTTCAATAAAAACCTTTGGGTTTTGAGTGTTTTTGTTCTTGAGTGATTTTATTGATTACATACGAATTTGTAATCTCGGACAAGTGAAGTCCACCGATTATTCAAGAGAGGGTTGTTCTCTTGATTGAGAGACAAGCTCGAGAGGCTTGTATTGTAAAGGTTTGCCATTCCACCTGTGAAGGAAGGGCCATAGTGAAAGGATCGGGAAAAGTCTCAAGAAGGGGTTCTTGAGCCGAGGAGTAGGAGTTACCGAACCTCGAAAAAATCACGGTGTCAATCTCTCTATCTCTTTCTCTTTACTTGATTTATTTGCATGCTATAATTGCTTAAATATCTTGTATGCTATCTTGTCTTGAAATTAATAGTTAGAAAAGTTTAAATTGAATCATCCACTTGATTTTTGAGAAATTGATTTTTGTTTAAAGTGTATTCAAATTTCGAAAAGAATTAGAATTATTTTTGAACACCCTATTCACCCCCCCCCCCCTCTAGGGTTAATTAGTGACTAACAATTGGTATCAGAGCCTAATTTCTATTTATTTTAGACTTAACCGTCTTAGAGAACGATCATGTCATCAAATTTAGTCACTCATGTTGAAGGACAATCGAATAATAGGCCCCCATGGTTTGATGGATCAAATTATAGCTATTGGAAAACTAGAATGATAGATTTTATTCAAGCTATCGATTACCAAATTTGGCAAGTAGTTCTTGAAGGACCATTTGTATTGACCAAAATTGTTGATGGAAAAACCGTCCCCAAATTACCCAATGAATGGGATAATGATGACCGTAAACTCATGTCGTACAATGCTAAAGCCAAAGTAAATTTAAATTGCGCTTTAAGTCCAAATGAATTTAATCGTGTATCTACTTGTTCAACGGCAAAAGAAATGTGGGATAAACTTGAGGTAACCTATGAAGGTATATCTCAAGTACGAGAATCTAAAATTGACATACTCATGCATGAATATGAATTATTTGCTATGAAAGATGATGAAAATGTGAATTCCATGATGTCTCGCTTTACAAATATTTTGAATGGACTAAAGCATCTTGGTAGAATTGTTCCTAGATCCGATGCGTCACGAAAAGTGCTTAGAAGTCTCCCGGCAAAGTGGGATGCAAAAGTAACGGCTATCAAAGAAGCTCATGACCTCAACACCATGAGTCTCGATGAAATCTTCGGCTCTCTACTCACTTGGGAAATAACATTAAAAGCTCGTGAAGACGACATCAAGCCAAGAAAGGGGATAGCTTTGCAAGCCTTCACCAAAAATGAAAATAATGAGCCGAGTGAAGAAGAAGAGGATGAGGACATTGCCTTGTTCACCCAAAAATTCAAGAGACATCTTCAAAGAAAGAAAGCAAATGGTGGAAGATTCGTGAAGAGAATCGAACCAAGAGGCGAGCCTAGCAAAAGAGAACCCCCAACGTGTTTTAATTGCGGAAAGCCGGGACACTACAAAAGTGATTGCTTCAAGCTCAAAAAGGAAAACGAGGAAAGACCTAGCAAGATGGCAATGAATGTCACATGGGAGGACTATGACTCATGCGACTCGGATGAGGAGAAAAGTAGTGAGGAAACGACCAACATTTGTCTCATGGCAAATGAAGAAGAGGTATATTTAAATTTAAATGATTTAGATAAACTATCATATGATGAACTTCTTCTTGATTACAATGAATTGCAAGATGTGTTTGAAGAATTACATGATGAATTCGAAAAATTAGCTAGAAAATATATCCTTCTTAAGAAAGCTAAACCTTCATGTAGTCTCACTAGTGCAAGCTTAGAAGTTTCTTGCAATGACAAAAGCATTGAGCTAGAAAAGGAAAATATTCGTTTGAAAAATACTATTGATGATCAAATAAATGTTTTAGCAAAATTTACAAAAGGAAAAGAGAACCTTAGTATCATGTTAGGAAGACAAAAAGGATCATTTGATAAATGCGGTCTAGGGTATGATGCTTTTGACAAAAATGCTCTCATTTTGAAAAAGAGAAAATCACTTAGCTCTACATTTACTAGAAAATCATCTCATGCTTCTTCAAATGATTATAAACATGTTACTTGCTACTATTGCAATAGAAAAGGACACAAAGCAAATGTATGCTTTCATAGAAAGAAGAAAATTATGTCAAAAATGGTTTGGGTTCCGAAAGGATCTATTGCATGCTCTCATAGAAAAGAAAATGTTGTAACAAAACAAATTTGGGTTCCAAAAGGAACTATTGCATATCTATCTAACCAAAATGGACCCAAAACAGATTGGGTACCAATAAAAGTTACTTGAACTTGTTTTGTAGGTATGCTTGAAGTCCGCATCAAAAGAAAAATGGTTTCTCGATAGCGGATGCTCAAGGCATATGACGGGAGATAAATCAAAGTTTATTTCACTAAAAACATATGAAGGAGGAAACGTAACTTTTGGAGACAACTCTAAAGGTAAAATTATAGGAATTGGCTCAATCGGTATTTCCTCTTCTCTCTCTATAGATGATGTGCTTTTAGTTGATGGGTTGAAGCATAATTTGTTTAGTATTAGTCAATTATGTGACAAAGGCTATGATGTTATATTTAGGACAAATGCATCCATAATCAAGAAAGATGGGAAGCAAATGTTCAATGCCAAAAGAAATGGAAACTTGTATACTTTGTTGCTATGTGAATTGCATGATCAAGATGTTAAATGTTTTGTCACATCTAGCGAAAATAGTTGGTTATGGCATAGACGTCTAGGACATGCTAGTATGGACCTCATTCATTGTTTATCCAAAAATGATTTAGTCAAAGGCCTCCCAAAGACTAAATTTTCGAAAGATAAAATATGTAGCGCATGTCAAGTAGGCAAGCAAGTTAAATCCTCTTTCAAGAGAAAGAAAGATATTACCACTTCTAGACCTCTAGAGTTACTTCACATGGATCTCTTTGGTCCGGAGAGAACGGCTAGCTTAGCCGGGAAACTCTATGTACTTGTTATAGTTGATGACTACTCTAGATATACTTGGGTTCACTTTCTTGCTCATAAAAATGAAACTCACTCCATTCTTGAAATATTTTATAGAGTCATTCAAAATGAAAAAGATTTGAAGATCAAGAAAATAAGAAGTGATAGAGGTAGGGAGTTTGAAAATCAAGACTTAGAGAAATTATGTGATGACCTCGGTGTTTCTCATGATCTCTCGGCCCCTAGAACCCCTCAACAAAACGGTGTAGTTGAAAGAAAGAATCGATCTCTACAAGAGATGGCTCGAACCATGTTAAATGAGCACAACCTTCCCCGAAGCCTTTGGGCGGAAGCGGTAAACACCGCTTGCCATATAATTAATCGTGTTATTATTCGGATGAAGTTGGGGAAAACACCCTATGAGTTGTGGAATGGTCGAAAGCCCAATATTGGGTATTTCAAAGTTTTCGGGTGTAAATGTTTTGTGTTAAATGATAAAGATAACCTTGGAAGATTCGACTCCAAATCGGATGAAGCAATTTTCCTAGGATATTCTACAAGAAGTAAAGCATTTCGGGTTTATAACAAAAGGACTCTAACCATGGTTGAGTCTATTCATGTTGTCTTTGATGAATCACCCTCACCACCATCACCTAGAATTGACCTAGAAGAAGATGAGGTTGTTGGGATTGAGGATAATCTAAATACTCTCAATATCTCCAACTCATCATGTAGCCAAAAGGAAATGAGGGAAGTTGAGCATCAATCCAATGATGACTTGACCAACTCAATGCCTAAAGTATGGAGGATTGTTCACAATCATCCTCTTGATCAAGTTATAGGTAATCCTTCAAAAGGGGTTAGTACTAGATCTCAACTTAAAGATTTTTGCAACCACATGGCCTTTGTATCGCAAATCGAACCCAAGAACTTCCACGAAGCTCAATGTGATGATTCTTGGATCGTAGCAATGCAAGAGGAACTAAATCAATTTGAACGCAATCAAGTTTGGCGTTTAGTTCCTAGACCCGAAAATCAAACTATAATTGGCACAAAATGGATTTTTCGAAACAAAAAGGATGAGAATGGAGTAATTATTCGAAATAAAGCAAGATTGGTAGCTCAAGGATATAATCAAGAGGAAGGCATTGACTACGATGAAACCTTTGCACCGGTAGCTAGATTAGAAGCAATTAGAATGCTTCTTGCATTTGCATCATATAGAAATTTCACTCTTTATCAAATGGATGTCAAAAGTGCTTTCTTAAATGGTGTCATAGAAGAAGAAGTTTTTGTGAAGCAACCACCCGGTTTTGAAAATAATCTTTTTCCAAATCATGTTTTCAAATTGGCTAAAGCTCTATATGGTTTAAAGCAAGCTCCTCGAGCTTGGTATGAGAGACTTAGCGGGTTTTTAACTCAAAATGGTTTTACAAGAGGGAAAATTGATAACACACTTTTTACAAAAACCATTAAGAATAATTTGTTGATTGTCCAAATTTATGTTGACGACATTATTTTCGGCTCAACAAATAATTCTTTATGTAGGGAATTTGCCACAAGTATGCAAAACGAATTTGAAATGAGCATGATGGGTGAATTGACTTTCTTCTTAGGGTTGCAAATCAAGCAAAGCTCGGATGGCTTATTCATTAGCCAATCCAAGTACACTAAAGATTTGCTAAAGCGATTTGGTATGGAGGCTACCAAACATGCCATAACTCCTATGAGTTCCTCTATTAAGATTGATAAAGATGAAAATGGTAAATGTGTTGATATTACTAATTATAGAGGCATGATCGGTAGTTTGCTTTATTTAGCCGCTAGTAGACCGGATATAATGTTTAGTGTATGCTTATGTGCCCGGTTTCAACCATGTCCTAAGGAATCTCATTTGCTTGCGGTCAAACGCATTTTTCGCTACCTAAGTGGTACAATAAACGTAGGGCTTTGGTATCCACGTGGAACTTCAATTGATCTTATTAGTTATTCGGATGCCGATTTTGCGGGATGTAGAATTGATCGTAAAAGCACAAGCGGTACTTGTCATTTTCTAGGACACTCACTAGTATCTTGGTCAAGTAAAAAGCAAAATTCCGTTGCATTATCTACGGCCGAAGCCGAATATGTGGCAGCCGGTAGCAGTTGCGCTCAAACTCTTTATATCAAGCAACAACTACTTGATTTCGGTCTTACGTTCTCTCACGTGCCTATTAAATGCGATAATACGAGTGCGATTTGTATTTCAAAGAATCCTATTCATCACTCATGCACCAAGCATATAAAGATTAGGCATCATTTCTTACGTGATCATGTTGCTAAGGGTGACGTTGAATTGGTTTTTATCGACACTAAAAATCAATTGGCGGATATTTTTACAAAACCACTTGCGGACGAATCATTTTCTAAAATACGTCGAGAAATCGGAATGGCCATGGATTTTGATGTTTTATCTTAATTTCTGTCATAATATTTATTTTTCATATTTTTGCTATTTTTGTGTATTTATTTCCTAATTTTTATCATTTTTATTCTCCCTTTTCTCTTCTAGTCGACTCATCCTGTGTAGTATAAACCATTCTAGTCGACTACAATGATCAGTAGCTACACCATTTCATGGTCTTCACCTTCAAGTCGACTCAATCACCTTCTAGTCGACTCATTGCCCATTCTAGTCGACTCAAACACTATTGTAGTCGACTACTTTGCCTTCCTAACCGACTCAACCCTTGCCTAGTCGACTCAAACCCTCTACCTAACCGACTCAACCTAGCCCTAGTCGACTCAAGCCCTATAAAACCTAACCCCCTTTCATCTTCTCCATCCGCCTCCTTCAAACCCTCACCCACATTCAAACCCTCTCCTCTCAATCCCTCTCCTACTACCACTTATATCCTCAAATCTTCACCTATCTCTCATTGATTTCACATTTCCATCATCCTCCACCCATTTCCTTCTCCAAATTTCATCATTCTCACTCTCTCACACATCTATATATATACACCATCATATATCTATATATCTCTATATATTTGTGCATCATCTTCTACAATGCCACCGAATACTCGAGGTCTATTTCGGAAACGTTCACGCATTGATGGAGGCCAAAGCTCCACCAATCCACACATTCCTACGGCTATTGATGAAGAGGAGTCGAATGAACCTCTTCTTCTTGAGGTACTTCTTCTTGATGATGATAATAGAAATAATTTCATCACTGTTTTTGATCACCGTGCTCCTACACCTTGCCGTATTGTCACACAAGATTTATGCACTGAAATTCGGGCTCGAACTTTCGAGTTGTTCCAAGCAATGGGTTGGGATTTTTTCGTTTCTCTTGACATTTCGGTATTTCCACGAATCGTCAAAGCCTTCTACGCTTCTCTTGCAAATCACAAGGAAAAATTACTCCCTCATCTTCATTTTAATCTATGTGGTGAAGACGATACCGTTGATGACAGCGAAATCAAGCGCATTTTCTTGCTTCCAAATGACGGCATCCGCCACTTCTCCAAGGATTGGTATAAGGTTGATGGTTTCGATTGTATTGAGGCTGTTCGGGCAATATGCATCGACAAGGAAATTTCGCAAAACGCCGGTATTACCTCTTCTATGCTACTACCCGAGGCTAGATTAATTCATAATGTTATTACTTACTTTATTCTGCCTAAAACTGGTAGTCGTAGCAGTGTTTCTCGTATGGAGGCTTTTTTGGTTTATTGCGTTTTGACAGGAACCCGTGTTGATTTAGCTCATATTTTTCGTTCCGTCATCCTCACATGTCAGCGCAAGCCATCTGGCCCGCTTTTCTTTCCTGCACATATTACATATCTACTGCAGCGGAAAGGTTTTAATTTTCCGAATGAAGTGTCCGAGCATCACCCTATTTTTCTTGACGCCACTCATGTCAAGCATATGCATATTTCTTCTGATGCGGAAGGAAATTTCATTTCTGAAATTGCACCTGCTCCTCGTTCGCGTACCGCTCCTAGCGGTTCTGCATCGCGCCAGGAAGCCTCTTCCTCGGTCCCTTCGTTGGACGGTGCTTCGGCTTCTCAGGCTGCTCTTCTCAACCAACTTCTTGGGGTTGTTCAAAGCAATACGGAGCTACTTAGGCAGCAGGAACAAATGCTTCAGTGCCTTGATACGACTGTGAACCAGAATACGGAAGCCATTCGTTTGATCAATGAGCGCCTTGTCCTTCATGATGAGGAAATGTCTACCCGTATTACAAATTTGGCCGGGTCACTTGATGACCTCACTCTTGCACACAGGAACCCTCGCTCACGCACCCCTCGACGCTGACAAAAAGGGGGAGAAATTATGCTATTGTACTGTCATGCATTTAATTATCCGACATTAGCAATTTCTGTTTTTGTGTGGCTTGTTATGGTTATTTGCGAGCTTGTTATGGTTATTTGCGAGCTTGTTATGGTTATTTGCGAACTTGTTATGGTTATTTGCGAACTTGTTTGTTTTCCTTTCCATGTTTTTCATTAGTATAAGCAGCTTGTATTAAACTGAAACATCTATGATAAGCTGTTTATTCTTGCTATCTCAAATGTGCGCCTATTGTTATATATTGTATCAAAATGCCTATTAAACTGCAAATTTCATTTACTAAGGGGGAGCATTTGATCAAAATATTATGCACATGTTGAGGGGGAGCATCACTTGATGTTTCGCCAAATGCCAAGCAAACACAAAATGTTTTGTCATCATCAAGGGGGAGATTGTTGGCTTTGAAATTTACTTTCGGCAAACAATTCCAAAATTGATGATAACAAACCATTGAAGAGTGTTTGATACTAATGAATTATCGAGTTTATATTTTCAGCAAAAGATAGGTGAACGACTCAGAAATCAAACTCGAAAAGGAAACTACTCGAAAAACAAGCTCGGAAAGAAAGCTTGATTTAAAGCAAAAAGCTGTGAAAGAAATTGAAGCGCAAATGGAAAATCAATTTATTCAACGGCATAAGCGAAAGTCGAAGACTCAAGACTCGGGGTAGATAGGTCGGGGAGCGATCACTGTAACAAGGTAATTTTATGTGTCGATTTTATCGTATAAGCTCAAGTATAAAATGAACCGAACTCAAATGGAATGGAAAACGCTTTACCAAACTTAAATGGAAAGAAAAATATTTTTATTAAATATTTTTCATGTTGTAGTCGACTAGAATAGACCTGTGTATTTTCTAGTAGTCGACTAGAACAATCAGTAGCTATTGGTTTTTCATCCACATCAAAAGAGTCGACTGAATGACCATTGAGTCGACTAGACTACAAGAAGTAGTCGACTAGAACTCATTCTAGTCGACTAGATTAACCATTGTAGTCGACTAGAACTCAATCTAGTCGACTAGATGAAGCAATGTAGTCGACTCAAATGCAAAGGAGTCGACTAGTTCATCCTTAAAATCTGCAGATTTTTCAGAAAACATTTCCCCTGTTTTGTGGATTGTTTGTAATGGTGTTCAAACGGCTCTTGTCTTTCAATTACAATATTCACTCTTCAAAACCCTAATACAATGCTATATATAGAATGAGATGTGTATTGTGAAGACTAAGAGATTGAAATACAAAGAGAAAGAAAGCTAGCAAAAATTCTGCAGAAATTTTCTCTACAAAAGCCATTGAAACCAAGCTTTGAAAATCTGATTTTCTTCAAGTTTCTTTGAAAATCAAAACCTCTAGTATCTCTTCTTATTCTCCAAATATCATTCATTGATTATATCCTTTGAGAATACATTTCTAGAACTATTGTAAAATCACCAAAAACACTTGAGCTTATATTGATTTATCTTCCATAAAAACCTTTGGGTTTTGAGTGTTTTTGTTCTTGAGTGATTTTATTGATTACATACGAATTTGTAATCTCGGACAAGTGAAGTCCACCGATTGTTCAAGAGAGGGTTGTTCTCTTGATTGAGAGACAAGCTCGAGAGGCTTGTATTGTAAAGGTTTGCCATTCCACCTGTGAAGGAAGGGCCATAGTGAAAGGATCGGGAAAAGTCTCAAGAAGGGGTTCTTGAGCCGAGGAGTAGGAGTTACCGAACCTCGAAAAAATCACGGTGTCAATCTCTCTATCTCTTTCTCTTTACTTGATTTATTTGCATGCTATAATTGCTTAAATATCTTGTATGCTATCTTGTCTTGAAATTAATAGTTAGAAAAGTTTAAATTGAATCATCCACTTGATTTTTGAGAAATTGATTTTTGTTTAAAGTGTATTCAAATTTCGAAAAGAATTAGAATTATTTTTGAACACCCTATTCACCCCCCCCCCCCCCTCTAGGGTTAATTAGTGACTAACAGTCACGGCTACGCAGTATCTGTGACTGCAGCCGGATCGACATGCAACGGATCACTCCCCAATAATCCCCGCAGTGTGTGCATCCACCGCAAGAATTGTGCATAATGGTGGCAGAGACCCCCAGGATACCGCTACCGCATCGGATGCTGCAAACTAAATATGAGTTTGCCCTCCGTGTCGGTTGCTCGGTTCGGTGAGCTGTGCTCCCACAAATATAAGCTATTGGTTGGCCCAAGGATCACCCCGAGATACTTGTATGGCGGTCGTATAAAGTTCACAAGGTCGTGTCACCCAGCTCCAATCGAATCAAAATCCGAAAGGCCCGAGGATCACCCGAGGATACCCATACGGTCCATTTAAGTTCGCCGAGACGTGTCACTTAACTCCAATCCGAATAGTGAGTTCGGAGCTCCACCTGCTTGCCCCGAACCAAGATAGATTTTTCGGGTCAAAAATATCCTCCTTCCACAACTACAATGTGACAATGGAAGCAAAAGTATCATAGAAAGTGAGGTTTTTTTAATTGATGATATTAGTTTCCTCCCATATATCAGTTTAGATCTTGATCTGAATAGTAAAAGGCGCAAAACTAAAAAAAAAATGATCAACAACTCAAAAACAAAGGAAAAGAATATTGGAGCAGCCCTTAAAAAAACGGAGATGCTGAGACTTTTTATAAATTGAGAAAAACACACACGAATGAATAAACAAGCCTCTTAACATTCTTGGGGCATGGACGGGAAACATGAAGATGGTCTTTAATTTACACAACCATTATAACTAAGGCCATGATTATTTACCGGTTATGGTTCCATTTTTCTGGTCTGACATGGTTTTTTGAGACCAGACAATATTTGTTTTGCATTGGTCTTAAGACATATAACTAAACCAAGTTGGACAAAATTGAACAAAAATAACCTTTTTTAGGACCACAATTTTTCATGGTTCTATTTGATCTGGTTATAAAATATATCCAAAATCTAACCAAAATGTCCTCTAATAATTGAACCACATCTAACCAATATATAAACCAAAACACAAAAATAAAAAATAAAATAATGAATAATAAATAAAATGAATGAAATAATACATAAAAATAATAATAATAATAGTAAATAATAATATAAATAATAAATTAATAAATAAATAAATAAAAAATATATATATATATATTTATGAATAAAATAATAATATAAATAATAAATAAATAAAATATATTTATAAATTAATAAAAATAAATGAATAAAAAATTAAAAAATAAAATAAAATATATTTATGAATAAAATAATAATATAAATGATAAATTAAATAAGATATATTTAAAAATTAATATAAATAAATGAATAACAAATAAACAAAATAATGAATAATAAACGAAATAAATTAAATAATACATAATAATAATATATATAATAATAAATAATAATATAAATAAGAATTTAATAAAATATATTTATAAATTAATTAAACAAACAAATAAATAGTAATAAATGATATATTCATAATATAAATAATAAAATAAATCAAGAATATTTATAAATAAAATAAAAATAATGAATAATAAACAAAATGAATTCAATAATACATAAATAATAAATAATAAGCAAAATTAATTAACTAATACAATAATAATAATAATAAATGAATAAATAATAAGCAAAATTAATTAAATAATACAATAATAATAATAATAAATGAATAAATAATAATATGAATAATAAATGAATAAAATATATTTATAAATTAATTAAAATAAATGAATAAATAATAAATTAAATGAATTATATTTATAAAAAAAATGAATAATAAATAAAATGAATTATCTAATACATAATAATAATTAATAAATTAAATTAATTAAATTATAAACTAAATAAATGAAATAAAATGAATTAAATAATACATGAAAAATAATAATATATAAATATAATAATAAATAATAATATAAATAATATATAAATAAAATATATTTAGAGACAAATAAAAATAAATGAATAAATAGTAATAAATAATAAAAGAAATGAATTAAATAATATATAAAAATAAAAAATAAAAATAAAAATGAATTAAATAATACATAAAATAATAATAAATGAATAAATTTAATAATTAAAAAAATAAATGAATAAATAATAATATAAATTATAAGTGAATAAAATATATTTATAAACAAATAAAAATAAATGGATAAATAATAAATAATAAATAAATTGAATTAAATAATATATAAAAAATAATAATAAATATATATTATAAAAAATAATAAATAAATAGTAAAGAGTAAATGATAAATAATAATAAATAATTGTTTTTTTTTTTTAAATTCAAAATATCAAAGTGCATTATTTGTATGTTATCGATAGTTGAAGTTGTTATATAATATTAGTATGTGACTTGTGAAATTTATATGATCGTAATTTTTGTATAATAAAAAATGTGGCTTGTATAAAACCTATTTGTTATATTTGATAATTTGAATGCAATAATCATACTCTAAGAAAATTTTACAAAACCAATATAACATTATTATGTAAGAAAGACAATAAAAATCAATCAAAAAGACTTTAACAAATGTTTACAAATTAAATGTGTGGGTTTTAAGGTTATTACATCATATAAAATATATTCAATATTTTCACAATTTACTAGAAATTTAAGACCAGACCAGTTTGCCAAACATGGTCTTGTTCAAAAAAGTTTAGAACTAGAGAGTTTGTCAAACATGGTTTGGTTCCAGTTTCCTTAGACCAAGACCATCAGACCAGACTACTTACCAAACAAAATTTCAGAAAATCACCCGGACCAGACCAGACCGAACCAGACCGGATCAGATCAGAGGTAATCGGATCAGACCGGTTACCAAACAGGGCCTAAATGACACCCCATGCATATCAAATGAAGAAGGCCTATAAATACAGAAAATTACACAATTAATGAATCCCTTTTATTATTTTTTGACCCCATATATATACACATATTGCTGAAATGTCAATCACCATCCCTTCTTTAAAGGGATTGACCATTATCATTTTTTTTCTTATCCCAATCCCTCAATCATAAGGATTATTTCTTGCAGCCCACTCTTATTCTAGAATCATCTATGGGTCAGGCCCATCGGTCTTCTTTACGGCCCAGTTTATTAGGCCATATAATTTCTACTATTACACGGCCCCCTGAGGTTATGAGCTTGTGGATTTATCTTTCAAGCCCATGACCGAAAAACAATTTTCATGTCTTCTTCTTGTTCGTACACGTGCGTGTATAAGCTTGAAACAACGGCTGGTGATGTGGTGCTAAGCATTGAATGCGGGTAAGTAAGCGATCATTTGAATTTAAAATGAAAGGCTTTAACTTCCTCGTTTTTTGCCCCACGATGGCTGGAGATACGATGCATGACCTTCGGTCTTCGTGCGTGACTTATGACTTGCCATTGCACCTCTATAAAACTAATGTTTGCCATTTCATTTTCTTCACTTACACTTTGCTTCTAAGTTTTTGCTTTAGTTTTCTCTTCATTGGACTTTGAAAATATTTCACCGGAGAACCTCATCGGGAAGATTTGTCGGAGTAGCTTTTAGTACTTACCGGAGATACCCCGCTTCCGTCTCTTCTTCGTGTAAGTGTGGTATCCATCAAAGGTTTTATTTTTATCTCTTCTACCCCCATCTGTCTCTTCTACCTTTCTTTGAACATGTCTGACAGTGACATCACAAGATCTGTGAGCCAGGTAGTCTTGTCATCCCAAACAGAAACCGTTGAGGAAATCAGTAGTCCCTCTTCCGTTCACTTAAAGACACCTGCACTCCCAAATTCCTCTACTAACCCTGATCTGCCAAGCTCTTCTGCCAACCCTGAACCGCCAGTTGAGGGTGACTCGTTTGGTGACAAAGACTTGGAGATGTCGTCGATTTATGTCCCTTTTACCCCCACTCATCTTCCATAGAAATCAAGGGTTCAGGTAGATGTTAAACGCCTTAGGTCAGAGAACGATGTGGCTGAAGACATATACCTAGCCCCATACCCTAAGCGTTTGAATTTCCTTCAGAGTGAGTGGGTCAAAACTGGTAGTATCTTACTATCTGCAGTTCACCTTAAAAGTATGAAATTCCCCCTCCACCTGTTGTTCCATTATGTCTTGTTCATGTTAGGGTTGAGTCCACTCCAGGTCAATCCTAATTTTTTTTGAGTTCTGGCCATGATACTCTTGTACAATAGGGACTTTTGGCTTGATCTTGGTTTAGCCGATCTCCTCCTCTATATTTATTTCCAGAACGCTAGGGAGTCTAAAGGTCGGTACAACCTATTCCCATTTCAGGGTAGGGGTATATGTTCTGATAAGGAAAACTCCGACAAGGGTTAGAAAGAGAGGATGGTGGTAGTCAGTGGTAATTGGTTCTACCCCTTTTCTCTGACCTACCCGATTCCTAGAGCCTTCGGTCCCATTTTTCTTCCTATCTTTCGTCCTCTACATAACTAGACATGCTTTTATGAGTTCTGCGATCTGCACCGGGGGGAGTACGTCCTATGGTTTTTTGGTTACCAGGAAAGGGAGCTGGCCCCTGGCCTCATAAGGGAGCGATTCGAGCTTTTAAAGGCTAAGTTCTGGAGCAACATCAAATCAGCCTATATACTTTTAACTTCAGATAACCTAGACCTGATTTATAACTTGGGCGTTGGTGTTGACAGGATGGAAATCCCCCTCAGATCGCTGACACTTAGTTGTACACCTCCCCCCAGTGGGCCTACCCCCGTGATCGCTACTCCCATATTAGTGGCACCACCGACACAACCAACTGACCCACAACCTTCAGAATTCAATCCCCCTCCTCCTCGTGCACCTCTCGCAGGATGTAATGCTCCAGTCACCTGACCCCGCACTGCTACCGGGGGTGGAAAGGCCAACAAAAGGGCCAGGATCAGTAATGTTATTGGTACCTTAAATGATGACCCTCCGTTGGGTTAGGACACATCTACAGCTGTTGTTCCTTGACAACCCAAGTTCATGTTTCCGGATGGGTCTCCTGTTTGTGGTGAGCATCTGACCATCTGCCAGCCTGATACCTTTCAGGTGATGGAGAGGGATGTTTGGACTACAGCTGATAGGGCGGCTCAGTCCAAAATTAGAAGGATGAAATTGCTTCAGAAGGGCTCCAAGATGACTATGGAGGTTTGCTTTTGACTTTCAGCCCTTCATACTTGTCTTTATTTATGTTTTTATTATTTTTTTAAACTGACCATGCTCCTCTAACAACTCTTCTACGCCATCCAATCTTATAATCACCTCATGGAGTCTAATGTCTGGGAGATGGCCAAGATGCAGGCAACCCAGCATTAGACAAATGAACATCGGATCTCCTTGGCAAAGGAAGCTGATGGCCTTCGCCACAGTTTGTTAGATCAGAAGGATCTACTGGAGTCTAGGGAGGTTGAGAGGAGGGCCTTGACTGCCGAACTGGAGGAGCTAAAGGCGGCATACCAGAAGGTAGTCACCGGAAAAGTAGAGGTGGACAATCTTTTGGACATGCATAAACACTTTGTGGCCATCGGGGATGTACGGACGACATATGAGTGGCGAACACAGGATGAGCAGGAGAAAATTCTAGAATCCGAGCGGACCATCAAGACCCCTGCTGAGATGGACCGATATCTGGGGGTATCCTTTTCGTACAAGGATCTGACACCTTCTTAGAACAAAGCTCTCTTTGCTATTTTTTTGAAGGATGAAGATCCCGTGCCTCTAGCCCCTCAGCCACCCTCACGTACAGAAATCGTGGATGACTTGGGCCCTGAGTTCAGGGGTCAGGGCCACAAGACTTAGATATACTTTTGTATTTTCCTTCCTCTTTTCTTGTAATGCTCTTATCAGGGCCACTTTTGTACTCCTTTCTTTTCATCTAATGAAAGTCTTTTATTTTATTTCATTTTTCAATTTTGGCTTCTGTTCCATCCTTGCTTGATTTTTGAATGCCTTAGATGATCGGTTGTGAATGAAGCAAATACTTTAGACAAATTTTGAAACTCTCTAATTGATTCTAGGCATATGACACACTCTGAACCAATACTTAAGGAAAATTTTGAATGTTTCGTTGTGCATAAGAATTTGGTCATATTAATGCCCATCTGATTAACCCAAGGTGTATGAATCACTTTGAATTAACACTTAGGAAATTTTTACTTGATATGAGACTTCTGGCATCTGGACCCTAGGCCTTAATGATATCTTCTGATTGATTCAAGGCGTATGAGCCATATTGAACCAACACTTAGGAAACTTTTGTGTGATATAAGACTTCAGGTATCTGGCCCCTGGGTGTTAATGATATCTTCTGGTTGATTCAAGGCATATGAGCAATATTGAACCAACACTTAGGAAACTTTTGCGTGATATGAGCTTCGGGTATCTGGCCCCTGAGTCTTATTGATATCCTCTACTTAATTCAATGGGTATGAACCATGTTGAACCAACACTTAGAAAAAATTTACATGATGTGAGACTTCAGGCACCTGGCCCTTGGGTCTTAATGATATCCTCTAGTTGATTCAAGGCGCATGAACCATCTTGAACCAACAGTTAGGAAATTTTTATATAGTTTGAGGGATCAAAACTTAACAGATCATTAAAAAAAAGTACATGAAATATGGAAATAATGGAATACTTTTATTGAGTAAGGAAAATATGCAGCAGAGGTGCCATACAGTGGGCACAAATGCTTTTACTTATCACCAGAGGTGTCATGTAATGGACACAGATGCTTTATTTGTCAATTATGAATCTGCCTAAGGGTAATACCTCTTCAACCGATAGGCGTTCTGGGAGTTGGGCTCGATGCGACTTGTTTTGTTCTTTCATACTTGATAGGTCCCTCGCCCGATAACCTCAATGACTATATACGGCCCTTCCCATGTTTCTCTTAGTTTGCCGACACTTCTAATATTTCTTTTGAGCATCATGTCCCCCACTTGAAACTCCCTTGACCTGTTGTTGGTAAGCAGCCAGCCTGATCGCAACAACTTATCTTCTTTCCTCCAACATGTCCAAATCATGGGCTAAGTGCTGATTGTTTGGTTTTTCCTCCCACACTTGGCTTATCAGGGTTGGTACTCTTACTTCGGTTGGTATAACCCCTTCGGCTCTGTAGGCCATGGAGAATGGGGTTTCCCCTGTAGGGTGGCTTGGTATGGTTCGGTAGGACCATAGCACTTCCGGTAATTTTTCCATCCAGGCTCCTTTAGCCTCTTCCAGTTTCTTTCTGAGGGTGTCGAAGATCATGATGTTCATCCTTTCTGCTTCCCCATTGCCTTGTGAATAGCCAACGGAAGAAGTGTTCTGATTTATCCCGTACTCCCTCAGAAATGATCGAACCCTTTTGTTACCTAGATTGGTGTCGTTTTCCATCATTATGGTCTGAGGAAGACCAAACCTATAGATGATATGGCTCCAGATGAATTTTATAACATGGTTGCTCTTGATGGTCGGATATGCCTTAGCCTCTACCTATTTAATAAAGTAATCGATGGCTAATAGAACATGAGTCGTGGATCGGATGGCTTGCGGAAGAAGACCGACGATGTCTATTCCCCATCGGGCGAATGGGTGAGGGACGATCGTTGGGTTGAGTAGCTCTGTAGGTGGATTAATGGCATCTTAATGGAACTGGCATTTATTACATCTTCGGACATATTCCTCAGCGTCCCTCGACAGGTAGGGCCAGAAGTACTCTTGAGTGAGGACCTTATGTGCCAGAGATCTTCCGTCGGAATGGTTGTCACAGGATCCGCCATGTATTTCTACCATAACCACTGATGCCTCTAATGGCGTGAGACATCTCAAGTAGGGTCCGGATAAGGATTTTCGGTATAGTTGTCCATTGTAAAACGCGTATCTTGCCGCTTTCATTATGATCTTCCTGGCTTCTAGATTTGAATTGGGCAGGGCCCCTATTCTTAGATAGTTGACTATAAGATCCATCCAACTTGGCTCCCAGGGAATGATCATCACTTCTTCAGAGGGCTCGGGGCTTGATCTAATGATAAAATCAATCGGGACCACGCGGGTCATACTTTCACTTGCTGTAGAGGATTGATTAGCTAGGTAATCGGTATTTATATTATCACCCCTTGGGATCTGTTTGAAGGTCAGTTGTTTAAACCCCTCAGCCTCTTTTAGCACCAACTCCTTGTACACTTCCATCTTTGGCTCTCGAGTCTCATATTCACCGTTTATCTGTCGGATGACTAGTTGAGAATCACTTCTGACTTCTGCTTTTTGTACTTGCAAGCTTCGGGTAAAACGAATACCAGCCAACAGAGCTTCATACTTAGCCTCATTATTGGAGGCTGGGAATTCCAATCGAATGGACTATTGGAGAATAGTACCGTCGGGGGTTAAGAGTTCTACACCGGCTCCTGCACCACCGACGTTAGATGATCCATCTACAAAAACTATCCACAGGCCCAACGCTTTTTCTTTAGCGTGATTTGCCGATTCGGTTTCCAGCAAAAAATTAGCTATGACTTGGCCTTTGATGGCAGTTCAAGGGACATAGGTTATATCGTATATCCCCAACTCGATCGGCCACTTGGAAACTCTTCCTGATAGTTTGGGCTTCGCCATTATTAATCTGATCGGCGTGGTGGTGGGTACCAAAATCGGGTATGCTTCAAAGTAATGCCGAAGATGGCGTTTTACATTGATTAATGATAGTACCTGCTTTTCGTGCCTACTGTAACGGGTTTCTGCTTCGACCAATGCTTTGCTGGTGTAGAAAATTGGCATTTGACACCCCTTGCCCTCTTTTACCAAAGCGGCGCTGGTAGATGTGGAAGAGGTTGCTAAGTACAGATGTAGAGCTAGTTTGCTTCCGGCGTTGCAAGTATGAGAGTTTTGTCATATAGTTTTTCAGCTTTCTGAGAGCTTCTGATTGTTTGGGCCCCCATATTTCTCCTTTTCCTGCCTTTATGGACTGGAAAAAGGGTCAACATGGGTCAGTTAGGCGAGAAATTAAACGGTTGAGGGCTGCCACCCTTTTTGTCAGTATCTGTACTTCCTTACGGGACTTTGGCTCCTGTATTTCTATGAGCATTTTGACCTGCACCGGGCTTTCCTGGATGCCTGTCCGATCTACTATATGCCCCAGGAACTATCCATAGGATACGCCGAACGAGCATTTGGACGGGTTAAGCTTCCTCCCGCACTTTATGAGGGTGTCGAACACCTGCTACAAGTCTGCCAAGTGGTTTCCCTTTTGTTATGCTTTTGACCACGGTATCATCGATGTATGCCTCTATGGTAGAGCCCATCATGCCTTGGAAGACTCTGTTGACTAACTTCTGAAAAGTTGCACCTGAATTCTTTAGTTCGAAAGACATAACTTTATAATAGTAAGTACCTTATTCGGTGATGAATGACGTCTTCTCCTTGTCTGAAGGATTCATGCATATCTGGTATAGCTAGAGTATGCGTCAAGAAAGCTCAGGCATTCAAACCCTGTCGTGGCATCCATTGTTTGGTCAATCTTTGGTAGTAGGAAACAGTCATTCGAACATGCTTTATTCAAGTCAGTAAATTCCATGCACACTCTCCATTTCCCATTCTTCTTTTAGACCACCATTACATTGGCCAGCCAGGAAGGGTAGTGTACCTCCTTGATGAATCTGACTTGGAGAAGTCGAATGACTTTTTCAGCTATGATCTAATTTTAGTGGATCCCCATGCGCCGATGCTTCTGTCTGACGGGTTTTATGCTAAGATCCATATTGAGGGAGTGTTGGGATACATAAGGTTCGATGCCAGGCATATCCAGGTGGCTCCATGCGAAGACATTAACATTGGCACGTAAGAGAGCCTCCAGTTTATTTCTTTCCTGATCTAATAGGCTCAATCCGATGTAGGTTACCTTTTTGGGTTGTCCGAGAAAGATCGATACATCTACCAGTGGTTCTACTGCTATGGGGGACCTCGTTTCCCCTTCTTGTAATTATTATTGGTCGCTAGGGGTCAAATCAACTACTGAAACCCGTTCAGACTCCACTCATTTATTTAATCCCTTTAAAGTAACAACATAACAATCTTTGGCCGCCACCTGATCTCCCTTTATATTAATCACATCCATACCGTTCGAGTCCACACATCACATAACTTGGCGGAGGGTAGAAGGATCTACATGTATCTGGTAGATCCAACCTCTACCCATGAGAGAATTGTATAAGGGTTTGACGTCCACAACCACAAAAATTTCCGAGTGTACGCCTTGCTGCTGAGACTGACAACTGGACTTCTCCCACTGGCTCCACTCTTCTGCCATCGAACCCTGCTATCGGACTCCTTGAGGGTACTATCTCGTGTGGGTCGATCTCTAGCTTTTTGAAGGCCCACTTGGTGATGATGTTGGTGCTACTCCCCAGATCTACCATTACCCTATTGATTAGGCAATTGGATACCATAAGGGAAATCACCAGAGGGTTGTTGTGGGCGATTGTACTTTTCACAGATCTGTTGAGGAAAAGGTGATCCGGGCATCTTCCTTCGGGCTTCGGATCTCACTGATCTCCCCGACTTAGCGAAGCTTCTGGGGTTCGCGTATCTGGGATCTATGGACTTCTTCCACTTCTGACTTACTCGGTCTTCCGTGAACTATATGGATAACTTTGACTAGTTGGTTAGCGGCCGAACACTTGGCAAGGGTGAGTGATGACTGCTCTGATCGAACCCTTTCCCTGGCCACGTAGTCGGCCAATTCTCCTTTCGATATCATTGCCTCCACTTGCCTCCTGAGGCTCCTACACTCGTTGGTCTCATGTCCATGCTCACTGTGGAAAAAATAGTGCCTCGACATATCCCTCTGGTCCATCGATTGTCTGATGGGTGGAGGCGTCCGGAAGATTCCCTTGGTCTTATTCTCTTGGTATAATTTTCTTAGGCTAACTTTCAGGGAAATGACCTTGTCCTCGAACCTCTGGCATTTCTCAGGGATCTGGGATGGCGTGGCAGCTGCACTTGGGTACTTTCGGTCGGATGTTCGATCCTTGACCTTTGGTTTGGATGCCTTCGATTCGATGCTTGCGAAGGCTGCCCTCCTTTGGCGTATGTACAACCCTTCTTCTATCCGGAGGTGTCCTTATGCCCTGGAATTAAGTTCTCTGATTTCTTCCTGAGGTCTCTTGACCAGAGACTGATGGAACTTGGTTCCTGGGATGAGTGCCATCCTGAAGGCTTCAACGACTGAGTGTTGATCGCAGTTGTCGATCGAGGACATCTCGACATTGAATCGTGAAACAAAGCTTTTTAGGGATTCGCCTTTCTCCTGGATCATGGTGAACAGACCGAAGATCGTATTCTTTTGCCTTTTATTGCCAAAGTACTGGGAAAGACCGAACAAGACCGCCTAAATAAGATTTATTTATTAATTCTTTACTTAAATAGAGATTGAATTAATGATTTATCTTGAACAACCATGTTTTTACTAAGGGCAAGAAATCCAAGGTCTAAATAATGGTACTTAACGGTATGAAGAAGTTTTAGGTGCATACGGTTCATACTAAGAGGGGATGATCATTAATATGTTTTAATTTCATGTTTTAGGAGTAGTTGTAGTATAGATGCATACAATGGTCATACCGTTCAAATATGAAACTGCAGTAAACTAATCTTTGATTACATCTCTTTTGGGATTAGACAACTGCTTGTAGCGTTACTAATCTGGTTCGTATAAGCTGTACCACCCTCTTGCAATAATGAAATTAAATGGCTATATTATGAGACTAGTGGTGTAGTTGGAGCAAAACCCTTGACTTGTTTATCTTGATTCACAAACACAAAAACTATCTTTTTATTTATTTTATGTTTATTGGTTTTAAAACAATCCAATCAAAACAACGTTTATCCTATAATTCAATTTTCTGCTTTACAATTGTTTGAAATACAACTTTGATCTCTGTGGCTCGATACCCTCTCTACCCAACTATACTATATTCTACTCGCGTACTTACGACTGAGAGGTAAAACTAGATCGTGATAATTCTTCATTTTAAACATTTTTATTTACATACGACTAGAACCGATCAAAAAGACTAGACTAATAAGCTTTAACCGACACTTCAATTGAATAACTCCCCACACAACCAGAGTGGTACGCCAATAACCCCGTGGTAACACTAGTCATCAACCATGAAGGCCTATATAGCCAAAAGTCACAATCTGAACCACGTCCCATTAAATAATAGATCAGCTCAACTAGAAACCAAATTCAAAGGGGAAAGATTTCGCACTAAGGCCCCTTCCTACTCAATTTCACTTCACTCCCTAAAATACATGTCAACCGTGGTTCCATTAACCTTGGTCCTTACTATTATTATACTTTTTAGTTTCCAATTTAAAGTCTTTAAACATCCGTTCACATTGAGTGCCTTTTATCATTTACAAGGATTTTACATCCATCAATATAATCACAACCACAACCACTGCGCCGTAGCACCCAAGTGAATAATATAAATTTTAATATAAGCTAAATCCACATGCTTAATATCAACATGTAATAATATTATGAACTCTCAATAGTAATCATATAGAAATGAATACTCAATGTGAATGCAAATGCAGTGTCAATGATCGTGACAGTGCTAATGCAACTCAAGTGTAACCCTATCTATATGAGGGTAAATCAGATAACAAGGAATCCCAAACCGATCACTTATGGGGGTAACAAGCCCGCACAAGGAAGGGTGGGTGTCACCGAATAAAGTACGGAGACCACAAGTCCATCCGGAACGGCAAGTGAGACCTAAGCCCTCACCCCCAACTTCTCAAGATTCGAGAGATGCTAGCTCCCTGGGTGTGAGAACACCCCCTGACCAGTTGTTGCGATTATCCAAATGATCCATACTTATATATGATACTAATGAGGCATGCTACCAACACCGAATCAATATATATGCCCACGGTGCTACATAAATGTAAAATACCTCTACATGGACCCAATGCTCAATGATACACCATAAATTCCAAATTTTTATACAAGCATGCCTTATAATTATATTAAAACAGTATACCACGACAAATTCATCTCGAAGTTATCCAGGTTCTCAGTTAACCAATTCTTATTAATTTTTACATATTCGCATGCTTTTAATCAAATTTCAATAACCAATTTCAAATAAGTTCACCTCAGGGACAATCTAGTTCGCAATTTCACTTCTTTATAATTTCAGAGATTAAAAAAGGGAACTAGAACAACATCTAAGTTTTCACGTCCCTCGCTTTCACATATCCCCTAACATGCTTTAATTTTAGTAAAACATAAGCTAAAGGGGAATTAATATCACGTTCTAAGTTCACGTACAATTTTCACAATTTCCACTAATTTACTTCAAATTCAAGGGGTGCTAAGCCGCCAATCTTAATCAAATCAAGTACATATTTAATTATTCTAATTTCTCAGAGAAATCATTTATTTAATTTCTCAAGGAAATTTCTATCTTGGGCTTCATTTACTCCACATATAGGTCTTTCGTCAATTTCATCAAAAATTCCTAAGTCTCGTCTATAGCTAGGTACTCAAGCACATGCTATCATATACAAATAAACATACAACATCGGAAATATTAAAATTTCTTACGCATTAAGAGTGAGAGTTAGATATATATATAAATATCCCACCTAAATATGTGCTTATAAAACAACCCCAAAACGGGCCCATTGCGAACAGTGTCGGCGCTCGAAAATGGGGCTCATCGACCAAAGTTGTCCAATTGAAATTTCGTTTGGACCGAAACATCCGACTCGATGACCTATTTAACATAATTAAAGCCCGTTAGCAAATTACAACCAAAGTCAAACAAATCTAAGATAAACCAAAATGAAAAATCGTACCTAAAATCTCGATTTCCCGACAAACCGCTTAATGGTTTCGTACCAAATTTGAGTATGATGAACACGATAACAATACTCAGCTCTCATTTAAAAATTGCGACGATCGGAGCACTGATCGCCGACGAGACCACTCAGAATAGTTCGACCGAACTACTCCACACACGACTGCTACCACGCGATTGTTGCCCGACCACCTCGCACCACCACCGACGCGACCAGTGCCTCTACATGCCGCCTTTTATTCCGATGAACTCCCTCAGGTTACGGCTCACCTGCGGCCATCACTCTTTTCCCGACCTCTCTTTCTCTCTCTCTGATCTGATCGGTGATGAGGAAAAAGGAAGAGTATACCAGATCGAAGAGGAAAAAGGAAGAGGAAAGATGGTTGTGTATGGTTGTTGCGAGAAAGGGGAAGAAAAGGAAGCTTCATCGTTTCACTCAGCCACACACATATACATATATCTATATATTTCTATATATATATTTAAATAAAACAAATATATATATACCCAAAATAAATACCCATATATATATTTTCCCAATTAATAATATATATATGTACAATAAATCCCGAAATAATGGCCCGATAGCCCGCTATGCCGTCAATCGCCTAACCGCCATAAAGAACTAGCATAAAACCTTCCGTGTCATGTGCGGAATGAGAAGATAATCATTTAACCTTAATTTAATAATAAATAATAATAATGAAGGGAATATCCTCAGAAATTTCCTAAACGATGACACGTGTATCCGGAAAATCCACGAGACGCCGCATAAATAATATAAACTGTAATGAATAATCCGTGGTACAAAATCCAATCACCGGAATGCCTAACAAGCCTGATCCTACCGAAACTCCAAAAATAGGTAAACACTAACATCTACCCAAATAAATTTACTAACACATATAACGTAGATATAAACACGGAGAACAAGTAAGGGAAAACAAATACCCCTAAACACACAAGTCAAACCACTAAGGCACGTAAGAAATCCAAAAAGAAACAGACAAATAAAATCACAACAACACATAGGGGCACGTACATACAAATACAGAGAAAACAAGCAAAGAAAATATAAATACTCCTAAGCACGCTAACTAAATAAAACACATACTAATCCCTTTACAAGGGGAAACAAAAATGTCGAATCTCTAAAGCACTAAATGCCGAACTCGAACAACTGAGTCGAAATCTCAGTTACATAAGTTATATTGTGTGTTTTAATATGTGTGTTAGTGGGGTGTTAGTGGTAGACAATAAAGTTATGGAATTTGATAGGAATGTTAGTGGGGATTACCCTATTAAGTATTATGTTAGTGGGTTAGTATTTGCATTTAGATATGATAGTTACATGTATTTTCAGAGGCCTATATAAGACTATGTAATTTACATATTTTAATCAAGTTGAATAAGTGAAATAAAATATTTTCCAAGTCTTCTCAAGTCATTTATCTTCCTAAAATTATTGAGTTGTGTGAGTGTCTCTATGCCACTATTTCTAACACATATGAGATACAAAGTCGAGATTCCATTGAGTTTGTTCTGATGCATCCATTTGGGATTGAAAACAGAGGAATTGTTTGTAATTAGGATCTGAGGAATGGAAGCCAGACTCCATTGTTGGCATGACATTGTTTGTAGCTTGAACAATAGGAATCGCCATCATGGATCTGCTGAAGCTGTTATCAGTCACCTTCAAACTCCGGTATCAAGAAAAGCGGGAAAGGCACAGAAAGTACCAAGGACCGGAAACTCAAACTCCAACAGCAAATGTTGGTGAGAATTAATATCTTTATTCTAGGCTCCACTTTTGGCGCCACATCTTTCAACAAAGATTGTCAACATTACTAACAAATTAGTCAGTGTTTTTAAGTCCGCAGTATATGTCGTTTGCAGTGTTCTCTCCAGCAACCTGTTTTTCCTGTTCTCTTTCACTTGATTTGACAAGTATTAAATTATGAAAACGGTGAACACTTTGCAGGTTCTTCTGCTTACAATAATCTCACTCCAGTTCGCCCTTGTCGTTATGATAACTCCTAAGGCAACCTATTGCTTCTGTATATGCTTCTCTATATTCGATCTCCCATTTTCTTTTTGTTGTTGCCTTTATTTTGTATAGCTTGTGTACTGGAGCGAAGTATATACTATAAGATTGTTCACAATATTATGTGTACTTTGTGTAGTTCTCCTGACAAAGAAGTTCCTTGATCAAACATGCAGAAGATGATATTCTTGATCTCAATAAAGTTGCTGACACATTGGAGGTGACTTTATTACTATCAATGACTTACATCATGTGTTTTATTGTTGTGTGAAACAAAGATTTATGTTACTACATGACATAACTAATGTCCTAGAAGGAATTGGTCTGATAGAAAAGAAGTTCAAGAATAGAATTAAGTGGAAGTATGGGAATATTCTGCAAACTTTCACACTTTCATTGCTATTAAATGCTATGATTCACTTGCAGCGGATTGGGTGTTATAAGATATTTCAATATTCAAAATAATTAAAACAATGTTGCTTGAAATGGCCTTGTGCATATAACTGGTGCATCGTAGGACTTGTTTTGAAAATGTAGGCCATTGGTTTACATTTTATTGAAATATGTAATTAAGTACTTGGATTAAAATCTTGATTTATAAGTTCAACAAATTAAATTTCGAGATTGTTTTGTTATTTACTTTGATAGTGAAAATATCTTTCGCAAGTTTATAAAAATATACAAATTCTAAAGATTAAGAGTACAAAATGTAATCTTTGAATTTTGTATAATTTTTATATATTTGCAAAGTTATTTTGCTAATACCTCAACCTTTTTCCAATGGCCCTTGGCGTCACAAATACCTCCATCTCTTTTTTAAATTGTAGTAATATTTAGGGTAAATTACTTTGACCTCCCCTGAGGTTTCGTAATATTAATCATTGATTAAAGGTTTTTTAAAAAAACATTTGACACCCCCTACCAGGATTAATTGCAGTTAAAAGTGTTAACTTATTAGATAAATTTACCGAATTGTCCTTACTTCAAACTAGGGATGGCAAAATGGTATGATCTGGCCGCATTCCGACCCGTCCCAACCCGATTGGGGCGGGTTTGGTAAACTTATAAACGGGTTTGGGACGGATTTGATATCCAAAATTAAAACCCGAAACGGGTTTGAGTCGGGTTTGGATTTTCTGGAAAACCGTTGGTAACCCGACCCCGACCCGTTTACGATTTTAATTTTAATTTTCTATATATATATATATATGCGCGTCTTTGTCTATATATAACTCATTAATCTGATTTTTGGTGCTGACATCTATATATATATATATTTTGAAAAAAATTCAGTCAATATACATATATATACATTTGTTTGTCTAAATATATGAGATATTTGGTTTATAACGTAAAGCAGAATATATGCCTAGAATAAGAGAGAGATACTTGATTTATAACTTAATTTGTCATCAAACACATTATAACTTAATTTGTCATCAAATAATTTAATAAATCAATTGTGTTTCTAATTTATTAGAAATAATTTAATACAACCGATGGTAACCCGATGGAACCCGTTTATACCGACGGGGTGGTAATGGTATTACCGATTACAATCCATCACGAGTTTAAGACAAATTTTGTATTAGTAATTTTTAAATGGGTGGTAATAATATTAATCAAACCCGTCTCATTGTCATCCTTATTTCAAACAAAACAATACCTCCTCATCTCCATCACCACAATCATAGTGACAATCATCATTTTTTATTTCAGCAATCCTTGTTCTCAACCATCATTGCCGCAGCAGCTCAAACAGGCCGAGCCCTAGGCGACAGAAATTGATAGTCATAAAATACAACTTTTTTCCCCTTCCCCCCAAGTTCAATTGTTTTGATGGAATAAAAAATTGTTATGATTGTGAAAGAGAAAAATAAGTTTCATTCGTTTTAGTTCATACCATACTTGACTAATTTGAGTTATCATAGAGGATTTTGGGATTTATTTGTGTATATGAATACATGTGTATTGTGGGTTTTGGGTGTTCAATTATTTACTGTTTTTAGTTAGATTTATGATTGATTTTGAATTTTTGACTACATGTGACAACCTCAATGATTATTTAATTTATAATCCATTTGGGAGATTGGCATATGAACTTTTTCAAAGTTCGAAGCGATACTAAAGCAAAAGAAATGGAGGGGGAGATGATGTGGAGAGAGAAATAATAAAGAAGGGGTAGTTTTGGTATTTATTTTTTTTATTTAACTGTTTTCTCACTTGACTAAAGGTCATGGGTGCTAAAGGTGAAGTCAACCTAAACCTAACCCAAGGGAGGTTGACAAATTTCTGTTATGTAATTTAACTTGTGGGTTATTAAAAAAAAATATCGGTAAGCTCATAATAATTTACCCAATATTTAAAAGGGTGAATATCACTAACTTTCCTTATAATTAGGCCTAATTATAAGAAGTACTTTCAATATTTGAAAAATCCCATTGACGTCCCTTCGTATCAGAATGTATGTGAATTGACATAAAAACTCTTTATATTTTAGAATAATTTGAACTCACACTCGAGATATTGGTTAATTACATCTGGATGCTAGTAAATATTTTTTTGATAATAACACCCCTGATCTATAAAAATACCATAATGCCTCCATTATTTTAATACACCATATTATATAAATATAAAAGTTATAAAATATCCTTAATGCCCCTCCAAAAAACCCTACACGTCACCCATCTTTCTTCATTTTTCTACCAGTCCTTTAGAAATTACTCCGTCTCTTCTCAAACCCATCACTTAAGGGTTTCATTTTCCTTCAACTTCTTAGTTGTGAGATTTAGGGTTCTACTCCAATACGACGCTGATCTTTTCTCTCACACCCATATTCTCACAATTTTACTGATCATTTCTTCGTTTCTCTCGCCTCTCATACACATGGATTTAAAGTATGATATTTGGTTTAGGGTTCTTAGTGAGAAGTAGTGTTTTTGTGTGATATGAAGATCATGGTTTTCCCTCATACCCATTTTTCTTAGCTTTTGACTGAAGATTTTTCTGTTCATCTCATCTATCATACCCATGGGGCTGTCTTTTCTGAAATAATCCATGATTTCGTTATTAATTGGGATACAAGGGTTTATTGCTTTGTTCCGATCTGCTCTGCATGCACTTGGTCTTGTGTAAGTATGATGTGATCTATTTCATTTTTTTTGTTTTTGTTAATTTTTTTCAATTAATATTGTTTTAAACTGAAATTGCATGTTTATTTCTGTAAAATAGGAGATTTGAAGAACAATCAACATAGAATCTGTGGATTTTGCTTATTTTGGTATGTTACTCATACTTTATGCTAGGGTTTTCATTTAATATGATTGCATGTGTATTATTTGAGTTGAATATATGATTGCATATGGTATTGGTTGATAAGATTTGGGCCTTTCTGAAATTGCATGTGATATTAGTTGATTTAATTTGGGGCTTTCTAAAATTACATGTTAGTTGAGATAATTTTAGTGTCCAAATGTTATTGAGCATGGTGATTAGTGTTGGTATTTGCAATTAGTTCAAGAAAATTGGGGATTTTTGAAAACTTTAATATATTTAACTACTTTCAGTTGATTAAGTGATTAATTTAGAAATTAGTTAATGAATTAATTTACTTAAAATGGTCCATTAAACCCTAAACCCTAAATTATCCTAATCCCTTGATTGAAAAATTGGGATCTCTAGAATCTTAATATATTTGACTAATTTCAATTAATTAAGTGGTTAATTTAGAGATTAATTAATTAATTTAAAATGGTCAATTAAACCCTAATCCCTAAATTGCCCTAAACCCCAAATCCACTTAAACCCCAAATCCCAAATTACCCTAAACCCTAAATACATTATTTCATTAAACTGTTTTTTAGTGTATTTTATTGCAAAATTTAATTTATTTTTGACTTCTCAATTTTGTAGGTATCTCATGGGCATGGTGGTTGCACAAGTTTACCTTGCATGGAAGTCTTAGATGTCTTGCAATTTCTATGCTCTTTTTTATAGTTGATCTTGTGTGGCAGGGTATGGTGTTGTATAGTGGATTGTGTGAGTGGATTGTAGGTTATAATTTGTTATCATGTGGTATTTATAGGCAAAATTATAAATGTACAATGCCATTTTTCCTTTCTGTAATGGCTATATTTTTTGTTGTAGCCGTTGGAATATCATACAGTAAGGTGCTGATACCTTGTTGCTTTTATTTTTGTTGTTTGGCGCCACTTAAATGATCAAAGGGGTAGTTTAGACATCTTAATATGCTAAGATGGGTGTGAGACATTATTCTAACTGAAGCAAGGGTACATTTGTCCATTCATAGGACACAAGTTTTGGGAATGCATTTTCCCTGACCAACATCCAAGTTTGTGATTGTGAAAATTATCCTATATTTTAATAATATAAGATGAATCTTTTGGTGAGTGACGAAATGATGCCCTTACCCTCATTTGCTTTAATCTAGAAATGATTGGTCTTTGGATACACCCTTTCATTTCCATGGATTGATTCATAGATACATATATACAATATATACATATATATATATATAGAGAGAGAGAGAGAGAGGGAGGGAGTTGGTAAATTGGGTATAAGCTATGGGTTTATAAAGAATTCTTACATGGACATTTTTGTAATCAATGTATTGATTCTTTAGTAACCTTTATTGAAAAAGTAAGGGTAAAAATGTTTATGCATACATTCTCTGGGTAATTTAGGAATTATACATGAAAAAAAGAACTTTTTGACAAAAAAAGGGTCAAAATCCGGAGTTAATTACCAACGGACTAATTCGTCGATACTAAAATATTTGCGACAGTACAAAGTGTCATAATAGTAAAATCATTAAAAAGAAAATAAAACCTTATTTGCAATGTGGAAGTTATTTGTGACGATCTAAAGTGTCACCAAGAATAAAATCATTACAAAAATCTCTTATTTGCGATAACGAAGAAATGAAAATTCAGCTAAACCAAACGTAGCACTAAGGATATACATTTGGAATTTTTTTAGATGATCTTGGAACTTGGGATTGAAAAATAACAATGACATGGAAATTCAGTGCAAGTAAATTACTTTTGGGCGTGCGATGGGGTTGGAACTTAGGATTGATCACAAGCAATTTATTCATAAATCATGTCTAAATATGATTGGTGCTATTAATCGATGTTGTTAAATTCAACCTTTGTTCGGGATTGTGTATTTTAAATTAATTTCTATTACATAGAAATAATTGCTATAAATGTAAAGATAAATAAGTCCATAACACATGAAACAATACTAGACGCATACTGGGATAGATCTATAGGGTAATTTGCAGCACACCAATGAGGTTTGGGTCAATTTCACCCGGTGGTCGATAAAAAGAGACATCGATGAAATTTGCAAACTGTTACAATGACATCCATTTGAAGCATAAAATAACTTAAATATCTTTGATTATGTTAATTTGCATACCAAATGTCTAAATTTTCTACACTTCACCCACTAGACCAACCAATCTTATTACCCCACCCTTATTATTTAAATGTATATCTATATGCACAAGCAATTTTTATTGTTAATTGTTTGGTTCATGAACTAAAAAGGGCCCAAATAAACATTCACTAGATACCGCTATAAACCTATCATTGTATACACAATTCATTGAAAGCGAAAAAAAAATATTCACTAGATACCAATATAAACCTCATCATTGAATACAAATTCACTGGAACAAAACAAAAAAAAAAAAAAAAAAAACCAAAAAACCTAAAACAAAAACAAAAAATCTAGCTAATCATGCATCTTGAAATCTTGAAACGGCAAAGTGGACAGAGGTGGTTCCTCTCAAGCCAGGGCACAATGCAATCTCTATGATAGGTGAGAAATTGTCCAGGCAGATAGAGCAACGTTGATCGTCACTTGAAGTCGAATCAGAAGGATGTATTATCATCTTTTCTAAAGCATCGATGGATGATTGACTTGCGGGTACCATTCGTTGAATCGTAAGGTCATACAAGAAGTCGTCGTCATCGTCAAACAGTAGTGGATAGTTGTCGTCGTACAAGTGGTCGATGTAGTTGTCAATTGACTCCTGTATTGCCCTAACCAAAACTGTTCCAGAGTATCCACTAACATCAACAATCTCTTCGTTATCGGGTGCTTCAACCTGGCCATCAATATCCGTAGGATCATCATCAAGAGACGGCTTTGATTGGATTATCACACTGACATTCAAGGCCGGTGTAGAGGTAATAGGACTACCAGTTATATTATAGTGCAAGTTTCGACAAGCGGAGAGGAGACTAGTCAACATGAGGTCGTCCACATTGACCCCTTTGCCGGAGACGACCGTGTAAATGAAATTATTGATTTTTCACATGGTCATATGTCATTTTTATTTTACATAATTTATTTGTTTAGATGGAAAGTAGCCAAACCGCTTCCTCATCATTACCAAATCAAGGATTGAAAAAAGGGATAAAGCTACTTAGAATAGTGATTTACATAAAATTTTTGTTGAATTGTGTTATTGTTAGATGTTAATAGAAAATAAGAAATGAACAGTTCTCACAAAAGAAGGATGCAAAAATGTACTTACATCTTTTATAAGTAAAACTGGTAGGAAATATGATATAAAAATCAAATGAAAAATCACTGGGATAGTGTAAAGGGTGATTGGAAGATATGGTATTGTTCGAAAACATTAGAGACAGGCCTCAGATGGGATTTTGACAAGAATACAGTCCTTGCTAGCAATGAATGGTGGGATTACTACTTACAGGTATATCCCTAGTCTCTATTTTATTCAATAATTCATAGGAGTTTATATCGAGTAATTCTAAATAATTTATTTTTCTATTATATAGACTTATCCTGAAGCAGCCAAGTTTCGGGATAAAGGTCTAGAATACTCGGATCAATTAACTGCATTATTGAAACATGGGGTAGCAACTGGCAATCTTGCATGGACACCTTCACAAGGAACATTGCCAGAAGATAGTGTAATATCATGTCATGTTGGGGAAGATTCATTGGACAATCAATCAGATATAACCATGCAAAGGAAAGATGATACTATATTGCACAATGAAAAGGAATGTAGGCCAACGGGAGATAATACTAGAGATACAAATAATTCACGTAAGAAACCTGCAAATTTTATACCACCACCTGTAAAATGTAAAAAACTCTCTGCTGTTGCAACTATGAACAAATTTATGGATAGAATATGCACAACACTAGAGTCAAAGGCAGTTGAGTCTTCAAGTTGCACTATTAAAGAAATCATAGACCTATTGAACCAAATGTCAGAAGTACCAAGAGGAAGTGAATTGTACTTGTTTGCTTGTAGGACATTTGAGAAAAAAGAAAAACGAGAAATATTTGTGGCACTAGGAGATTCTAAGCTATGTGTGACTTGGCTTCAAAGGGAACTAACACTCAATAATTAATTCCGATTCATTATTTTGTAATTTTGAAACTACAAATTTCCTTTATTTTGTTGTTGGAAAGTATGATATGGTGGAACTTCGTATGTGTTATTTTTTTTTATTGTTTTACTTAATTAAAATTTAGAATAATTGATAATAATATTATTCTCACTTGCATTTCATTTTTTTTTTGTCTTGTATAGTTTATACGTTTCCATCACTAAGTTATAGTTTTTTAAATCCATATGTGATGTTTAATTATTATATTTTCTCATTTTATTTAATGGATTTTTTTATCGCAGTTACAGTATGAATTCAAATGAAGAACAAGAATATGATGAGATTGAAAGCCATGCATTAACGGCTATTGCAACTTGCGTAATGACTACTTACTATCAAATTTTTATGGTTAAAGAACCATGTAGAAATTCAATTTATATTGGACACAAGTTTGTAATGGACGTATTAAATGGACATGCTTCATGTTGTCATTAACTATTTCGAATGGAGAAACACGTGTTCATGAGACTTTGTCAAGAGTTCAGACAAAGAAATTTATTAGAAGATAGTCGTGAGCTTACTGTTGAGGAACAAATAGCTATATTTCTGATGACTATTGGTCATAGTGTAAGAAATAGGGTGATGCAAGACCAATTTCAACATTCTAGTGAGACTATCAGTAGATATTTAACAGAGGCTTGAAAGCCGTGGTAAAATTCTTCATGTTAATTATTGTGCCTCTTTCTTTTGATACTATTCCTAGTCACATACTCAACAATCAAAAGTATTGACCTCATTTTCGGCTAAATAATTTTTATTATAGAATTTCTTTGATTATCTATGTTTTTATTTTATTGTATAATAAATAATTTTCTTGTAGGGTTGTATTGGCGCAATCGACGACACACATGTTCCTGTCGTTATTCCAACAGATAAACAACTACCATTTCGTGGACGTAAAGGAGATTGCACACAAAATGTTATGGTTGCTTGTTCCTTTGACATGCAATTCACATTCGTGCCATCCAGAGGCCAGAGATAAACTTTCCAAAACCTCCAAATGGTTGGTAGTGAAATTTTGAAAACAAAATAAATTTCATTATGTTGATTTTTTATTATTATTCTTAAAAAATATTTATTTTTTGCAGATAAATATTATGTTGTCGATGCTGGCTACCCTAATATGTTATGATATTTGGCACCATATAAAGGAGTTTGTTATCACTTGCAAGAATTTCGAAGAAGTCGATAGCCAAGAGGATGTAAATAAGCGTTTAATTATGCTCATTCATCATTGAGAAATGTAATTGAACATTGTTTTGGAGTTTGGAAAGCTCGTTGGAAAATTTTAAACCATATAGCTCCTTATCCATTCAAGACACATAGATTGATTGTAGTTGTACCAATGGCAATACACAATTTCATACGACGAGAAGCAATTGCTTATGCTGAGTTTGGACGGTATGATGAGGATGAAGGTTATGTGAGTGACAATGACAATATCGATAGGTAGACTACGGTAGACCAATCTCCTCATGGTGAAATGAGCATCACACGCAATGGAATTGCAACCTCAATATGGCAAGCGAGTAGATGATTTATTTGGTGTAAAATAATGTTGATTATTATTTTGTTATTTGTGATACTTTTTTTTTTGTCTCGATGTAGTCATGCAAATTTATATATAATTTTAGAACGAATGTTTTAAGATTAAATATTTATGTATTTTGAAAATAACAATTCTGAATTTTGGCGGGTTACTTATGCATAATTGAGCAACGGTAGAATTAATGTTTTTTTATTATTATTAGTTCTTTTACAAGTTATTATGAAAGGAGGGTAAAAATGGAAGGTAAAAGTTATTTTAATTATGAAAGGACTTTTAAAATTATGTCACCAAACATGTTATATAATTTTTTTTATTCAAAAGTACTTATTCAACGAAAGTTTACCAAACACAATTTTTTTATTGAAGAACTTTTTTGAACCTTATTTTTGTGAAGGGCTTTTTAATAGAAGGGCTTTTCAAGTCAGAAAGCCCTCCCAAACGCTACCTCAATTTCCGGCCCAAACATACGGGCTTACTTAACTAGACATTTGTTCATACCAAAGATGGAGTTAAGGATGATAACGGGTGCGGTTACCGTTAAGAAAACTTCACCCCGATCCTCGTCCAAACATCCATTAACAGTATATTGCACTAAATTATACAATCCAGTAAAATTATATGCTTAAAACATCAAATTCAACATTATAAAAATTAAATAAACCACCAAATTATCTAACAATCCAAATTACAATACATTCTTTCAAAACCAAAAAAAAAAAAAAAGATTTGTCCTCCAATAATTTCATTTCAAGCAAAAAAAAAAAAAAGAGTTTAGGGTTAGTGATTTGCTTTTACTTTTTATTTATATTATATAAATAGGTGGATCAACCTAAAACTGCTCTCGCCCCATATATGCGGGTTTTCCCAATCCCATACCCTGCCCAAATTCCCCAAAACTGCTGTAAACGGGAATGGCAGGATGGGGTGAATGCCCATCCCCAGTTGGATCTAAATTAAATTGATATAATGCAGCCCAAGATGATTGGGCTTAATCTGTTACAATGGTCCAGCCCTACCCAATAATTGGACCACACTTAGGGCAAGTGAACCACTGATACAACAGTCTCCGGCGATCTGACCGGCCGGTTCAAGACACACAGTTATTCCCTTTGCTCCGAATGTGAATATATATATATACACATCAATGGGCTATACGAATGTGCATATGTATATACATGGGGACAATAATTTGTGGGTTAAGTTTCGATTGTTTTGAATCTATGTATTACGGATACAGTTTCATAAAATTGTACACGAGGCAAGAATCAATTAAGAGAAGTAATTACTAAAGGAAGAGGGTAGAGAATCATAGCTATTGCGATGCGTGAATGAAAATAATGAGGTATATATATGAGATCTCCAATTGCCTTGTGATGGGTTTTGTTCCACCGTATTCGATTTTGGGAAATTTCGACCTAAGAAATAACAACTCTCCAACAACATACAACACTCTTTTACATACACCTCTTTCAGATACGTACTTCAGGGCCGACCCTGAAAGTGCCAAAAAATTTTGGGGCTCTAGGCGAGATTGAAGGCAAAAAAATTTTTGGGGCCCTACATTTCACGCGATGCAAATTTCTCACGTGAATTTTTTTTTGGGCCACTTCACTTCATGCGAAGCAATTTTTTTTAAAAAATGTAAGTATTTTATAGATTCAAATTTCTAACGAATGACAAAAGCACTACATAATTACTTGGTGTTTCTTTTGTATAGATTTCACATATTAAAACATATAAATATGAAGGGTATGAAATGAATGATTAGTACAAGATACTTTTGAAATAAAAATTGAATTTGAACTTATTTGTAAATGTTTGTCAAAAGTAGGACTAATGTGTCATGGTAAAAAAAATTTAGAGAGCAAAAATACTACTCTAAATGAACTTTTCCTATTGTAAGTGTAATACTGGGTTCAGTTCTAATTTATATTGGACTATAACTTAAAAAATCATGTTTGGGTCTATACTAATACAAAAGGAAAAAAAAGTTAGGCTTGTGCTCTTTTTTCAGTATTAATAAACTTACCGAAAAAAAAACTTAAAAAGTGATAATTGTGAGAAAAATATTAAACAAATACATTAAATATACTAATATTTAAAAATTTGAAAATAGCCTCCATCTTGGTGTTGTCATGAAAAGTTGTTGTTGTACATGTGAGTACGACAGTCGCGAAAACTCAATTATAGTCGCGTGAAAAATTATTGTTGTTGAGCAAATGCGACAGTCGCGAGTGTAGTCGTTAAACGTTGTGCGGATGCAACAATAATTTTCTAGCCCTAATTAAAATAATGGTTTGATTTAAATTAGACTTTAGTTTGAAAAAATAGAGATTTTTTTTTGAGTATATAATAATAGTAAGTGAAATATAAAATTTTGGGGGCCCTACCTAGTGAAATTGGTTTTGAATTTATTACAAATTGAGCTGTTAAATAAAATTTAAAAAATATTGAGGTTGAGGCCCTAAATTGTGTAATTATATTAACTTTATTTTCAGTTGAACTGAAAAATGAATTAATTTTCTTAAGAGCAATAAAAATATTAAAATTTCTTAAATTAAAAATACTAGAAATTGTTTTTTTAGGCCCCCTTGGACCGGAGGCCCTAGGCAACAGCCTTGGTCGCCTATAGTCAGGGCCGGCCCTGACGTACTTACAAATAAGGGCTATTAACATAACCCCGACTTTAAAATCTTAACAAATACCCCCAGGTGCCATATTGCCCCTGCACTTTTATAGGTTGCACATAAATCCTTTTAAGCTCATAAAACTCTCCATGATTTCAACATTTTGACATAAAACCGCTTACAGTTTCAGTGTTTTAACATAAACCCTCCTATAATTTCAGTTTTTCGGTCCTAAAACTAAGTAGTTTTGAGACGAAAAGGGGTATGTTAAAAATTTTAAAGTGGAATGGGCAATATGGCGCCTCAGGAGAGTATTCGTTAAAAAACTGAAAATATAGGGGATTTTATGTTAATAGCCCAATATATAAACACATAAATATGTGGCTTTGTATAAACCCCAAATATTTTTTTTGAATTACCGGAGATGTCAATTTATTAAAAAACCCTTAAATATAATCGTATAAAAAGTTATTCTAAAATTAAATTTATGTTCTTGAAAAAATTAAATTTACATAAAATTCCCCATTAAAATTACGAAATACCCCACTAAAATTACAAAAAAATATCCTTATTGGTTGAATTAGCCCACTTTTCTCTAGGTTATACATTTACTTATGGAGCTTTCTTGATTGCCCATGGGAATCGACAAATGAGCTACTTGTCCAACTATTCCAGCGCAATTTGAGTAAGACGTACCACCTACACTCTTCACACGCCCATCTGACGTAGCAGCTGAGCTCCGAGCCACTCCAAACAAAGGTAAGGGCCTTGGACAACTCATAAATATATGAATGTTTTCAAAAAAGCTCGACTCCTGAGACGACTAAGATATGACTGATTAAGGTAATGAAAATGTAGAACTGGGCTAGCTCCTGTCTGTTTTCTAACTGTTTCTAAATAGTCACTGCATACACACACATATGGTGACAGATGCAAAAAAAGATTTTGAGGGAAGGCTTTGTTAAACCTGAAAATTATAAATAATAGAATAACAATTATAAAAATTATTTTTTTTGTGCCTTAACAAGAATCGATCATGTCTACCATGTCTTTGTGCAGATTATTTCTTTTTAGTCATGCTTTTGTTAGGTTATTATTATGAAACATGATAAATAACTTATTTTACTTTTTTCATATCTATATAATTCATATGGCATGAAAATATGATAAAAATTAATTAACTTTGAGTACAAATATGAGAGAGTATGGAATAATTGAAATCATAAATATAGAGGTATTATTTGATTTTAGAAAATGAGTGGGGGCAAAATGATATATGAAAAATAGGGTGGGGGCAAAAGTGATTAGTTTCAATTTCAATAAGCAAAAGTGATTGGTTTCAATTTCATGGAAAATAAAAATTTAACATGGTAAACGGAGCATAATGATAAATCATATCCTTTCGAGTTCAAATTCTTTTCCGATGATAACTTTTGAACTATAAGAGGAATTAAAAACAACAGAATGGATTATATAAATATATATATTAAATGGATTTTATATTGAGATACATACATGCTAATTAGATACTCCTAATATTAACGAAACGTCAGATATTAGAAATAAAAAAGCAATCAAACGTTGACACACAAAATGAAAAAAAGTGTGTTTGGTGGAGATTTTTTTTAAAATTATTTAAGTTTAAATATTTTTTTAATTTAGACTGTTAAAAAATAGTTAAATATTATTGAAAAGAGAAAGAGTCCTAAAAACTAATATAATTCGATCTTGTAAGAACATTTATTTAAAATGACATGTTCTCATCAAAAAATCATGTTGAGTATTGTAAGCTTCAGTCGGATAATCAAGTCGACAGATCAAACGAAGATCGCCAAAATGATAATTCAAGTATAAAAAGGTTAAGAATACTAGAGAAGTGAAGTGGGGTTGATTGGAAGCGCGATGCCAGTTGGATTTTCTAAAGCTGCCTAAAACTCGTTAAAAATTATCGAGAACTACACATTCTTGAGCACTCGAGAAAAGGGTCGAGAACTCGACCTATGCAAAAAACACGCCTTAGCAAAGGCCATGGCATAGTGAGGCAGAAATTTTGGCAAGCCATTCAACGCCATCCAACACCATGAGCAACTACCGAGTTCTCGAGATTATAACTTTACGAGAACTCGAGCAAGTTTGAGAACTCGGGACTGCCGACTTCAGTTTTTAAATACACGTGGATTTGATGAATTAAAGTCTCCTAAACACTTTTGGATGTGTTTAGGAGTTATTATTGGTATATTGCTCTATATTTGAAGAATTGAAAGACAATAAAAAGGTTTGTAGATCAAGAAATCTAATTCCATAATTAAAGAATCTTATTACATAATTGAAGACTCCTCTCTCTATAAATATGAGAAGATATTGAGAAGAAAAGAAAAGTCTTGAGAGTTTTGCAATTCTTTTATAGTTAAGATATTCCTGCAGAGAGAGAGAGATATATATATTGAGTAATCATTCATCTTCTAGTTCTCTCTTGTCTTTGGGGTTCTCTAATTGTACTACAACACAGGTGATCTTTATGCACAATTGGATAACCTAGATACTGAAAAATCTACACACCATCTGTTGCATTATGTGTGCATTGATCCGTGAGAAGTAGAGCCGTTAGAGTACGGAGATCGGAGCAGGAGGCTTCTTGGTTATTTGATCCATTGAAAAGCGGAGCTGTCAGAGTACGGAGATCGAAGCGAGAGCTTTGTGGTAACACGAGTGATTGAAGACTTTCAGACGTCGAGTGAAAAACGACAATCATAGTAATTTTAAGTCCTAACATCATAGAGTATGTGAACTTTTTGATTCATAGTGCATCGATACCTGAACGTATCCTTGGCTTTTTACTTTGAGTTTTTCCAAGGTTTTTCCATGTTAAAATATTGGTGTCGTCCCTACTTTAGTTTTTGCACCTATATTTATTATTGCGTGGATTATCTTGCTAAATAATTGAATTAAAATTGACTATTCCGCAATTAATTTTTAATTTATCAATTATTTCATAAAAAACCTATTCACCCCCATATAGGCTTAGTTTACCATCTCCTAGGTAATTTCAAATCTAATAGGATGATAAGGGTGAGAAAAATAAGAGTAATAGGTTAAATTAGTGAATCAAAGATAATTGTAGATAAGTGTTAAAGGTGTTCATTTGTCCCATATCGAATCCCGAAATAAAAATGATGAATGGGTACATAATGGGTGGATGTTAGTCTCACATATCATCTTAAACTTTTAGATGAACCGCGAAGCATCCGACACATTACAGTTGGAATCAAAGCTAGAGTCAAACCCAGTCCCTGAACCGGTGTCGCGCCAAGCACAGGTTTGTGTGCCCTCACCCAAATATGTCAGGCAGTCAGGGTGGTCTGATCGCAATGAGGGCATTGTGTGAGTTCGGATGAAAGAGAATGTTAGAGGTGTTCATTTGTCCCACATTGGATCTAGATGGAAAAGTGAAAGGGTGTATATTAGCTTTACCTATCAACTTAAACTTTTGGGTTGAATCGCGAACCATTTGACCAATTACAATAACCTTCTTGAAAGTTTCTAAGTTACTAAAAAAAACAAGACAAACTTTTAAATAAACCTATCCACAGATCGGATTCGGACCGGATCTAGTTAAATCTATATCGATTTGTTAATAAATCGGACTGTTGGATTCACATCAAAATCGGATTATCATATTTTTTTGTTAATCCATATTTGACTAATCGGATTCGGATTAAAGTCTTTCCATTGACATGTCTATTGATAGGGATTACAACCCCCCCCCCCAAATCCGATCTGAAATTGATAAGATTTTTACTTAGTTAATTGATATCCGAATTTCTTCATTATCGAATATTTGATCCGATTATGTAATTACAAAAATCAATAAGTAATTTTAGATTTTTTCTTATTTTTCTAAAATCAGTAAATACGAAATTACCAATCAATACTTATAATATAAATTCATAGCAAATATAAAAAGCAAAAAACAAAAAAACATTTGGGACAATATTAAGTATACTACATTTACTACTTAATATTTATATATTAATAAATAATATATAAATTTAAAATAAAAATACTAAAACATTGAAATTATTTACACTCTTAATAGTAGTATAGATGATCAAAAATGGGGAGAAATATTTAGTAAGGGGGAAAGATTGTTTTGTTCAGAGGGAGATATATTTTGTTAAAGGGGAGACAGTATTTATCGTACTGTTAATGTGTTTATGATCATTATGCCTAAATGTTGTTGTTGTTCTTATTATTATGATCATTGAATATTGATTATGCCTAATAGTTGTTTTTCACAGGTATGTTTGTTCAGTGTTGTGGTTGCAGGATTGGTAGACCATCATTAGATCAAAGTAAAAGTCTGTGTATGTGTCTGTGGGTGTGAGTTCATAAGTATATTTTTCGTTTTGTTTTTCTTGAGGATATATTTGTAAACATGGTTTTGTCTCAGAAATGCCAAGGGGGATATTGTAAGAACATTTGTTTGTAATGACAAACAAATGTCAAGTGGGAGATTGTAAGAACATTTGTTTGTAATGACATGTTATGATCAAAAATCATATTGAGTGTTATAAGCTCGGATAGTGTTAGGAAAGTTGACATGGCCAAACAAAGTACGCGATCAAGTATTCGACAAGCTTCTTCAATCACAAATCAAGTATAAAGTGGTCAAGATACAAAGGGAGTGAAGTGGAATGGTAGGAAGCGACACTGAAAAGGAAAAAGAAAATTTGGTTTTTGGATTTCCCGAGAACTCGGGACCTAGGTCGAGTTCTTGGTATAATAGTCTGCCACTACCACTAGTGACGCAAATATAAAAATCATTCCAGAGATATTAGGTCGCCACTAGCCGCCACCGGGCGCCACTAGCATTCCCGAGATCTCGGTAACCTTCCCACGAGAACTCGACAACTTTAAAATTTTTGATATCTCCAACCACTTTACGAGATCTAGACAGTGCCGGCTAGGGATGTTCAAAACCGGAACCGGAACCGATTTTTTCGGTTCCTTGAAAATAGGAACCGAAACCGGAACCGAACTTGCTAGGAACCGAACTGACCTTTCAGTTCGGTTTCGATTCCTTTTATTTGGTGTTTTATACAATACATTAATTTTATTTTAGTGTTATAATTAAGAGCTGTTTTTTTCCTTTTGTTTTCTCAAAGGAGAATCTATACTTCTAAACTGAATGGATTCCGATTTTTGTTTTCTTAATTGATCTACCTATTCCAAAGAAAAATAAAATTAACTTTTTGGTATTTGTAGCCTCTTGGTCTACTAAAATTGAAGTATGAATGTGACTAGATAAATCTGAATAGTAACTACTGGACTAGTACTGAAGTAATAACTACAGAGTTGCTATAGCTACCATGTTTTCAACTTTTCACTTCATTAAAAAAAAACCGGTTCCGGTTCGGTTCGGTTTCGCAGGGTTAAGAACCGGAACCGAACCGGGGTTTTCGGTTTTTGAAATTTTGAAAATGGAACCGGAACTAGAAACGAACCCCTATGGAACCTTACCGAACAAAACCGAACAGCTGGTTCCGATTCAGTTCTTGATCACCCCTAGGGTCGGCTGCAGTTTCTTTTAGAAGGGCTTGTATTGATATGTAATAGACTCCTAACTACTCTTGGACGTGATTAAAAGATATTATTCGTATATTGGCCAATATTTAAGGACTTTATGGTCAAAACACAAATCCTTGAGGGAGAAGGATTCCAAACCCTAATTGAAGACTCTTATATATATATATATATATATATATGGATTAAACTCAAGATATTGCTTTTTGTGATTTCTTGAGAGAGCTCTGCGCTTCTTCATACAATTTCGATCCGTTTGTAGAGAGTGAGAGAAAGATATTGCTTGATCATCCTATATCAAGATTCTCTTTGGTTTTTGGTGATTATTCAATTGTACTTCTACACTTGAGATCTTTATGCACAATTGAATGATCCAGTTATTGAAAAATCATCACACCACCTAGTGCAACGCGGTTGCATCGATCCGTTGAGAAGTGGAGTCGTCGGAGTACGGAGATAGGAGCGGGAAGCTTCGTGATTCTTTGATCCGTTGAAAAGTGGAGTCATCGGAGCATGGAGATCGGAGCGAGAGCTTTGTGGTAGCGCGAGTAATTCAAGACTTCCAGACGTTGAGTGAAAAAAGACAAATAAGAGTTATTGTAAGTCATAATTACATCATAGAGTCCGTACAAATTCTTTATTTCATAGCGCACCAATACTAGAGTGTTTCCGTGGTTTTTACTTCGAGTTTTTCCAAGGTTTTCCACGTAAAATATCGTGTGTCGTTCTTGCTTTATTTTTTGCACTTATATTATTATCTACATGATTTAGCTTGTTAACGAATTGGATTAAAATTGACTATTCTACAAGTAATTTTTAATTTGTCATTAAATCCATAAAAAAGCCTATCCAGCCCCCTCTAGGATTATTTCCGTTATCTCCTAGATAATTTCAACTACACACCATCAAAAATTTTTGTTGGAAATGTAGACACTAAAAATTTATGGCCCAACCCAAAACAAATAAGGCCCAAAGCATATGTCCAAGCCCATTGAATTAAAGATAATCATTGTTGAAGATAATGATTAAATTATAATTTAAATATAATTATGTGATTATTCAAAGGATAATTACTAATTATAATTTTATTATAATTATATAATTATCTCAAAGTACATGTGTAATCACTTGATTCACCCTTGTTGCCTATAAATACAAGGAGGTGGAGAATGGAAAACAGGGGGAGGTTCACGTGAAAATTACAGAACCACTCCTAAAGAAGAGAAGTCTACAAAAACTCTCTCCCAAGAAGAAGAACAAGAATGGAGCCCTACCGGATTGCCAACAAAAAGAACAACGACGGAACAACGGAGCTCTGTCGGACTCTGCCAACCAAAGAACAAGAAGCACACCAAAGTTCGTGTCGTTCTTCCCAAGCAATTCAACAACCTTGAAGATCCAAACAAAAGCTTTGCCGACTCTTCTAACATCAAACAAGAAAATACACAAAGAACAACAGACACTTCGAGATCGTGCCATTCTTTTCCCGTGGTTCAACAAAATCAAATAATCACATAAATTCAAGCCTTGAAGATGAAGGACAACAAGCACACCTAAGTTCATGCCGTTCTTCCTCAACAAATTCAAAAAATCAAATACAACGGTTCAATAGCAAGCTTCATTAGCACTCGACCAGAAATCAAGGTCAAATCTGATTCAAGATCAAGCCCTAATGACCCTTGGATTGCCCTCCACAAATTTGGTTCAAGATCAAGCCTCAACGGTGTTAGGAATTAATTCTCATCTCACACTTAGGAATTAATCCCGTCCAAGATCATCCACACATGTTTTTACTCACACACATATATCACACAGATAACACACAATATTTAACATGATTCAGTCCCAAGATTGGCCTACAGGCATCCACAGAGAGAGAATATTCATTAGGAAGATATTATAGATGTCCATTGTACCTTCTCTTGATGCAATCGCATACACCTGGTGTCCATTGCACCTTCTCCTGATACAATCGCATACACTTGGTGTCCATTGCACCTTCTCTTGATGCAATCACATACACCTCACCCTCACACCTCTCTTCCTCACCACATCTCTAAATTTTTCTCTAAGTCTCAACCCAAACTCCAGGTCTCTATTTATAGAGTTAAATCCCATTCTTTATTGAACAAGAAAAACAATTTCTTGTTGGAAAATGATTAAACTTCTTGGAGAATAAAACATCTCTCTAATAAGAAATTACATTTTACAATACAACTCTAAAATAGAAAATCTAATTACAATAGGAATTTGAGATACTTTCCAAACAATCTCTACCTTAGCTCAAATTCCATCTCTTCAAGGATCCACCTTGCTTCAAGCATCATCACTCTTCTATTCATTGTTTTCCCCTTTGCTACGCACATCATACTCCACCTCCATTGCAACTATATACGTTTCTTCATCATTTTTCATTATCTACATCATCTTCATCACCATCTTCATGACCACACCTTCTCTGCGATCATTTCATCATCTTTTCTTCCTTTTTTTTTTACTCCTCAATTACTCTCCATTAAACAAATCACTCACCCACAACAACTTTGCCTCCCGCCCACCTATATTTTTTTCCTCACACTTCAATACAATAATACAAACCCAAAACCATAACCAAAACAAAATCAATTATTTTATGCTCCAAAACTCCTCTTCTCCAACATCATCTCTTGCATGAAGTTTTTCTAGCACCATCATCACCTCCACTGTTGTAACTCATCTGCAAATTCCTTGGTCTTCTTTTCTCTCTTGTCCAGATCTAGCACATGTGAGCCACCAACGAGCCGTCACTTCTACTCGTTTTCCATCGCGCCATTGTGCGTCATGCCTCCATGCATCAACCGGAACACAACATCCACATCATCGATATCAACAGTGAGTAAAAAAAGAGCCTCAACCAAACTCCGCAACCTGACCCTCTTTTTTTTCTCTTGCCATAGCGTCGAGTACTCGGTAAACACCCTTTCGGGTACTCGTTTGAGTACTCGATACAACTTTCTTCGAGTACTCGGTAACTTTTTCGTCGAGTACTCGGTAACCATTTTCTCCGAAACTCCGATTGTCGGACTGTTCAACGACGACAGTGATAGGGAAAAACTCTGGCGGGCACGTGAGAGCGCATGGGACCTCCTTTCGCAACGCACTTTACTGTTCCAACTTCGTCTTGATGAGACGAAGCTTCTGGTATGGTTGGTTCCTGATTTCGTGCAACTCTGATCTTAGAATTTGGGCCAGAACGTATGGGCTTCTTTTTTGCTTCAACCTGGAACTCTCTGATGCCGATCTGCTTCTGCCGAACACTCTGATACAGATCTGATTCAACCTCGCTCTGATACCACTTGTTATGAATTAATTCTCATCTCACACTTGCCCAAGATCATCCACACATGTTTTTACTCACACATATAGATCACACAGATAACACACAATATTTAACGTGGTTCAGCCCCAAGATTGATCTACGTCCATAGAGAGAGAATATTCATTATGAAGATATTACAGAAGTCGATTGCATATTCTCTTGATGCAATCGTATACACCTGGTGTCCATTGCACATTCTCCCGATGCAATCGCATACACCTCACCCTCACATCTCTCTTCCTCACAACATCTCTATATTTTCTCTCTATGTCTCAACCCAAATCCTAGGTCTCTATTTATAGAGTTAACCCCCAATCCTTTGTTGAACAAGAAAAACAATTTCTTGTTGGACAATGATTAAACTTCTTGGAGAATAAGACATCTCTCTAACAAGAAATTACCTTTTACAATATAACTCTAAAATAGGAAATCTAATTACAATAGGAATTTGAGACATTTTCCTAACAAACGGCCCTTGGATCGCTCTCAACAACTCGATTCAAGATCAAGCTCGAAGGCTCTTAAATCAACACCAACAAAGGATATCTAACAGATGATAAATTTATTTATCTGGTAAAGAAAAAAAATATAGAGGATCGTCCCCATTATTTTCAAAGAATGAATAAAATTATTATTTGTGGCAATTTTCGTTCCCTTGATTTTCGGACTCGAAATTTGTTGTTTACAGGAAGTATGAATATACGAGCTAAGCTCTACATTTTGAATCATTAACAGGTATGTCTTTATCAATCATATCGTGGTACACTTTTATGAGATAGGATCGCGATTGGGACAACTATGTTCTATATACCCATATAAACCTAGTATACATATTGTTTTTTTTCAAAAAAGAAATTCTAGCTAATCAAGTTGGCATCTTGAAGCGGCAAAGTGGACAGAGGTGGTTCCTCTTAAGCCAGGGCACAATGCACTCTCCATGATAGACGTGCAAGCATGGCATTCGAGTCACCAATTCAAAGGGCGAGAAATTTTCTAGACAGATAGTGCAACATTGGTCATCACTCCAAGCCGAAGCAGAAGGATGTAGTATAATCTTTTCTAACGCATCGATCGATGACGGACTTGCTGGTACAATTCGTTGCAGCATCGCGTCATCCAAGCGGTCGCGGTACCTCGGGTCATACCAGTACATCGCGTCATACAAGTCGTCGCCGTACATCGCGTCATACAAGTAGTCGCCGTACCGGAGTGGATAGTTGTTGTCGTACGAGCCGTTGTGGTTGTTGTCATTGTCAATTGACTCCTGTATTCCCCTAACCAAAACTGTTTCGGAGTATCGACTAACATCAACAACCTCCTCTTCGTCATCGGGTGCTTGGACCTGGCCATCAATATCCATGGGATCATCATCATGAGACCGCCTTGACTCGATTACTATGCCGAGACTCAAGGCGGGTATAGAGGTAGTAGGAATACCAGTTCTATCATGGTGTAGGTTTTGATAGGCGGAGAGGACGCTAGTCAACATGAGGTCGTCCACGGTGACTCTTTTGCTGGAGACGACCGTGTAGATGAATTCAAGAGCGCGGGAATTAGATTGTGACTCTAGGAAATCCCTAGTTATGATGTAGCTAATTTTATCAAAACTGTGACTCAATCGCACATTATGACGGTCGTACGTAAAGCGATCAACTTGTACACAAAAGTATATCATATTGGACCTAGGCAATACAGAATATTCGTAATCCTCTATATGATGATCGAACTTTAGTAAGCTCCATGTTTGTTTCCGCAATGTTACCATATCTTCCACCACCACCGAGTACGTGAAAAAGAAATCTGCAATTGATTTATTTTTTTCTGGCCACGATCGGGTTGATATAGGACTATATATAGAGGTACGTGAGTTGATTATATATCCTATGGTTCTTTGGTTGCGTCAGACTTAAGCTACTTCTAATCCTTACGGTATCTCACATATATTATATGTATGTATTGGCCAATCAAATAATAATACAAAAATAATTCTTTAATATTCCGTTATGAATTCTAATTAAAATCTGAAAAAAATAATTGGACAACAATTAGGGCAACTGAAAGGCTCACACAACAGTCTCCGGCGACCCGACCGGCCGGTTCAAGGCACACAGTTATGAGTTATTCCCTTTGCTCCTTAACCACCACACCAAGGATCCATGAAAAGAGAAAGCCTCTAACCGTCTGCAATGTGAAAGGATACATTCTGCAAAAACAGGTCTATGTAATAGAGCTAGATTGAGATTGAATGGCATTCCATAAGAAGCACTCTTACCATATTTGTCTCTGAACCAGACTCTCCTTATCATTAATGAAATCCCAGGCTAGGCAAGAGGCGGCAGCAGGTGAAGCGGAGAAGTCTCCGTGGCAGCCGCTATAGTATGAAATTATGACCGATTGTTTACACCCAAAATGAGCAAGCATTTGATAATAACTTGGCCAAAACCGTAGCGATTTTAACAGCATATGCCGATATTTAATTAAACCATGCCGACATTAATTGGAGCATGCCGATTTGAAGCCGAAATGGGCCGAGAGACCAAGAAAGCCGAAAGATTTCTAATAGAATTAGGATTTGTTTTTTATTTTGTTGCTTTAGGCAAAGATATGTTAGGGTGAAATCGTATCCATTTAGGATACTGATTTTGATTAGATTTAATTTCTTGTTGAGCACTTCATTATTTTAGTATAAATAAAATGAAAGACATCTGTTATAGAGGTCCCTGACCAAACACAAAAATGTCTTCCATTATATTTTACTTTTTTGCAATGGTCATTTCAATTCCTAGTATCTTTAAATTCCTTGTTTCACACTTTCAATTCTTTTCTATCCCTTTCGCAATTTTTATTTCGGTTACGAAAAGTCCTCTTTGTTGAGGCAATCAGAACTTATTCGTGTGAGTTGAGTTCTTTCTCGCACAAATCACCTAATTATATTTTCCATGTTCAAAAGAGACGAAAATCCGTTCTTTTTGAACCGGTTGAACTCCGTCAACGGTTATGGTACGCCAGCATCCTATGGATATGAAGAATATTATCGGCCTTATTATTCGGCCGATGATTATTTACCCTACGGACCATATGAAGAATATTATCGGCCCTACTATTCGGCCGATGACTAATATTTTTTGGAGCGAACATATTTTGGCACGCCCGATGGGACACCACTAGGTAGCCGAGAGAATTGTGACATGCCACCATTGGCAGTCTGGCTTGACTCCATGCAACAACGACTTAGGGTAATGATTCAAAAACAACAAGAGTTGCAAGCTAAAATTTCTAAATTAAAGTAGGGGTTTCAAAAGTCTATTGATATGTTGAAGAAAAGACCCACGAATCCTCCGAGACACGGGGGGCAGCCGATGACTAATTTGCGCAAACCACCATCGTTTAAGAAGGAAGCTACTGTTGTTGAAACAAAGGCATCAACATAAATAAAAAAAGGCTACCGAAATCGCTATAGCAGAAACAAAGGTTGTCGTTTCCACAACGGCCGATTTTGAATTTGTTCTGGCCGTTTCTAAAGCAGTCGATATTGATTTTAAAGGGGCTAAAACTGAAATTACATGTAGGATTTCAGTTTATAACAATAGCTTGGACGATACTGAAACAATTTATGTGGTTTCGGCATATGTTGATAAGAACCATCATTGGTATTGTAATTTTCTTCAAATAGAATCGGCAGTGAGATCGACAAATACCACCTTGCATAATAATTTAATTTCGGTTGATCTTGTTTGTTCCCTACTACAAGAGTTTAAAATTTTGAGTATTAGGGTCTTGTATCAAATCACTGAACCACTGTCAATAATGCCAAATTATTTCTAGCAGGTTAGGATTAGTTTTTGTTCAATAAAGACCACTGTATGATTGATCCTCAACGAATAAAGTATCAAAACTACCCCATTAGTTTTCTGTCCATGAGATTGACTTCGGTTATTAATGTCCAAATCAAGAATCGGGGGGGGGGGGGGGGGGGGGGGGGGGGGGAGTAAGAACATTGGTTTCGGCGAATAGTAAAGACGTTGCCGAAACCAATTTCATGTCAACAACAATGGTTGGCTGTAATGAAGGTGTGGCCGATGCTGCCGAACGAAGGCTGTGAAAGAGTTGTTCCTTGACTTCTATATAAGAGGTCTTATAGAGCCACCGGAAAAGGATCCACGAAAAATGGCCCAAGGCCATAAGCACCGTCGGCATGTACCGGTGTGAAGAGGCAACAATCAGCAAGGGGCATGTAAGAGATGACTTTGATGGTGCATACAACATTTGGATTAGGCTCCAGTTCAAGGGTTTTCATAGAATCGACTAAGCTTTGGAGCCATGGCCGAATGGAGAGGCTAAGGTTTTAAGGATGAGGAAAATGAAGATAAAATAAATGTGAGATTTGGTTGAATTGTTGGTAGGAAAAACAAACTGATGTTGAAGAAACAAATATATATGTATATGAAATGTTACTGCTTACATATTATATGTATATATATATATATATATATATATATATGTAATATTACTAAACGAAAAATGGGGTAAGCAAAAAGCTTTGGCACCAACTAGGCTAATGGAAAATATTTTGATGCAAAAATTGGTATTGGCATCATTTTGGGGCTAAACAAAAAATTTTAACAACCATATTTTTGAGCAAAAAATGGTGTTGGAATTGGGGGACATTATTTACACCCAAAAGGAGCAAGCGTTTGATGATGACGTGGCCAAAACGACAACTTACGATTTTAAAGGCATATGCCGATATTTAATTAAACCATGTCGACATTAATTGGAGCATGTCGATTTGAAGCCGAAATGGGCAGAGAGAAAGAGTAGTGACCAAGAAAGCTGAAGTTCATTTATGAAAGATTTCTAATAGAGTTAGGATTCGTTTTTGATTTAGTTGCTTTAGGAAAAGATATGTTAGGGTGAAATCGTATCCATTTAGGATACTGATTTTGATTAAATTTAATATCTTGTTGAGCACTTCATTATTTTAGTATAAATAGAATGAAAGACCTCTGTTATAGAGGTCCCGACCAAACACAAAAATGTCTTCCATTATATTTTACTTTTTTTATCGTCCTTTTAATATATTTATTTTCCTTGCAATTTATTTTTCTTACACTTATTTAAATTTCAGTCCATTTAATTTCTTGCAATATTCCTTTCAATTCCCAGTTACATTCAATTCCTTATTTCATACTTTCAATTATTTTCTATCCCTTTCGCAATTTATCTTTCGGTTACGAAAAGTCCTATTTGTTAAGGTAATCAGATTCTATTCATGTGAGTTGAGTTTTCTCTCGCACAAATCGCCTGATTCTATTTCCCATGTTCAAAAGTGACGAAAATTTGTTCATTTTGAACCGGTTGCATCATATGGATACAAATAATATTATCGGCCTTACTATTCGGCCAATGATTATTTACCCTACAGAATATACGAAGAATATTATCAGTCCTACTATTCGGCCGATGACGAATATTTTTTGGACCGAACACCACTAGAGTCACACACTTAGAGGTACATCCACATGCAAAATGAATTTTTTTTGGTTGAGGTTTCTTTCCCTTATTAGTGAAAGGGGTGCAGGATGTTTGCGGAGTCCGTGCCTTTTGTACCACTATAAGAATGGTCGTTATTGGGCGAATCCCGCTCCTAAGCATAAGGGATAGGTGGTCGGATTCTCTTTCTACGACCCTTTTGATATATTTTTGTAAGAACACTTTTGAGTATTGTTTATTTATGGCATATACTAGACAATAACCCTTTTGATATACACTATTGAGTGTTAGATAGGTCATTTTGGTTTCAACAACATCTACAAGCTTCGACAAAGGCGAAATCAAGCATTGAAGTAGTGAAGAATACAAGTGAAGTTCAAAAGAGAGTGTATTGAGTAAAAATGTCTCCCGGAGGGCAAAAATGACATTCTCCAAAGCCGTCAATTAAAACAAAAAGTCTTAGGGAATCAAGACGGTCATTTTGGCACAATTGCGGAGAAAAGTGATTTTCAATGAGAAGCTTATGCCTACAGAACCAAAAAGTGGCCATAAAGTGGAAATCTACGCTCAAGTCTATACTCAGGACCTACGCCTAAGATATGCCTAAGGCGTAGGTGCGGCTACAATATTTTTTAGCACAAACTTTCACTCAGCTTCGGGCAGCCATATCTTAGTCAAACCAGGTCCAAATGGGGTTATTCTAGAGCCTAACATCAAGATCTTGAAGTAATATTTCCAAAAAGCTATTATACGTCTCCATCCAATGTGTGTATCTCTAGATATGATCAAAAGAGTGAGAGGTGTCCTGCAGAAAAAGCTGAAAATTTCATAATTAGGTTGAAATTTTATTTTGACTCGGATTGATCCATTTTGACCCCGATGACTTTGAATTCGATCCAAACACCTATAAGCACGTGTATATCACATATTATACATTATATTGAAGGTTTTGGCTTAGTTGAGTGTGAAATTACACAAAAGGGTAAGGTTAGGATTTTTCCTTAACTTTGTCTATAAATACCAAGGTCTACAATAGAGGAGGCCAGGTCTTTGAGAGATCTCTACATGTTTTTACAAATTGATATTCTTCTATAGAGATATATGGTAAGAGAAGATCATTGAGTGATTATCTATCTTCTTGTTCTCTCTTGGTTTGAGTTTCTCCTATTGTGCTTTTACATCGACAATTCTCATGCATGATTGGATGATTTAGTTGTTGAAAAATTATCACACCATCTATTGCAACAAGGTTGCGTTGATCCGTTGAGAAGCAGAGCTGTTTGAGTGCAGAGATCGAAGCAGGAGGCTTCGTGGTAACTTGATCCGTTGAGAAGTGGAGTCGTCAGAGTACAGAGCGGAGCGAGAGCTACGTGGAGCGCGAGTGATTCAAGGTTGTCAGACGTCGAGTGGAGAAAGGCAGATCTGGAAGAATTTGTAAGTCTAAAACTTCATAGGGTCTGTGTACTTCTTGATTCCTAGTGTATCTATACCCGAGCGTATCCGTGGTTTTTACTTGAAACTTTTTCAAGGTTTTCCACGTAAAAATATCGTGTGTCTCTATTACTTTATTTTCTGCACTTAGATTTATCTTGTTAGAGAATTGGATTAAAATTGATTTTTCCGCAATTATTATTAATTTGTCAATAAATCAACCTCCCTCTAGGTTATTTTAATTAATCGTCTAAGTAATTTTAAATTTGGTGTTGAATATATATATATATATATACACACATGGATGTGCTATATGAATGTGTATATTTATATACATGGGGACAATTATTTGTGGGTAACCGTATTGGGTTTTGAGAAATTTCGACCTATTTAGTAACCACTCTCCAACAACTTACAAGTTTATAACCCCTCTTTTAGATATATACATACTGATAAATAATTACATGCATATGGAGTATTATATACATGCATACACTTCTATCTATATACACATTTACTTGCACTAGCATAGAGCACGTGATCAAAAGTTATATAATTTCGTAGTGTAGCTTATCTTTTTTAATCATAAACATAGAATTAGTTAATTAAGTTTTTTTAAAAAAAGATAAACACATATATATTTTGCACTACAAGATACCAAATGTGAATGTCATATGGAATCCAATTTATTCTTTGAATCAATTAACATACCAAAACAACAAAATTAAATGCTAATTATGTTATTTTTTATCAAAAGATAAATTTGTCCCCCAAAAAAGGGAAAATAAAGCAATAATTCTTGCTAAGAAGAACGTCCATGTTGTGGCAATTCCACTGAGAAGGTAATGGGTACTGTACCAAACACTGGTGATTGTTTCTTATTGCAAGTGAATGCAACGAAAAGACCCGAAAATAATGAATAATGAAACAATTCATATATTGCACCGTAAGGTGTGAACTACTTTCACTTTACATAACCAAAATAAAAGAAAGTAAACCTAAAAAAAACAGAACAACCAAATTAAATATAAATTATACTATTTTTATTATCAAGAGATAAATTTGACCCTTAAAAAAAAGAGAGAGACTATTTTAAATTTCAAAAGAAATTTTTTGAATCCTCTTATTTACCTCAACCAGATATTTTGAATTCGGAATTTGCGTTACCTAACCATGAAGAGTTCGTAGGAGGCATTGTTTAGGGGTTCTCCAATTAGATCATGTAGTGATTATAAGAGGAGAAATTAAAAGGGTATAAAGTTATTTACATTTAATGAAAAATCTTCGATACAATTTCTTAGATGGTGTACATAAGCAATTGTAACAATTGGGGGAACTGAAAAGGTGCAAGAAAATAACCTCCCACATTTTTCTCTAGAGTTGTAGGTTAAATTCAATGTCTTGCATAAAAAATTAATAATTATTTAACTTATTTTAAATGACAAGAAAATGATCAAGCATAAATAGTGTATTCATACATTCTACAAGAATGGATTGCATTCAATGTGTATTGAATGATATTTAAAATGATAATAATGATAGTATAATATGATCTTAGACTTTTGGTTGCCATATTTTATTTATAAAATTATTTTGATCCTTTGCATTCTTTTATCGATTTAAAAACAATGATTACTGTATTAAACAATAAAGAGAGTTTTTAAATGGATTAAATGAAAAATAAAATTATATATATATATATATATATATATATATATATATATATATATATATATATATATTGAAAATTGTGTGTGTATATATACCTATTGTAATAGTCAAAATAATACATGGCCCAACTAGGATGTGCCACATGACTGATGGGCCGATGATTGATGGGCTGAAGATTGATAGGCCGAAGATTGATGGGCTGAAGACAGATGGGCCAAAGACGGATGGGCTGAAGAAATAAATTGGCCCATAGAATTCTCTAGAAGATGAGTGATCCATAAGTTAGGGAGTTGTCCAACTTATGGAATAGAGAGTCCAAAAAGAAATAGAGTTTATCAAATCCCCTGATTTAAGGGATTGATAAACTTGGGTAAATGGGTTTGACCCATTTATCAGAATTGTGTATAATACAAGGGAAAAGATTGAATAAAGGATTCCAAATTTTTATCCAATTATTATTGTGTATTTTTCTGCATCTACACAATTGGCGCCGTCTGTGGGAAACACTATTATTGAGATCTTTTTCAATAAGCTTCCCATTCTCTACGAAAAAGCTGAGATTCATACCATCAATGGCGGTGATCACCCATTCACACCAAACCGACTTACCTCCGAACGGAGGCCAACAAGTTGAGGATCTGATTAGGCGAGCCCTGGAGGAGGGGACCGCCGAATTGGAGAGGCAGAACGCTGAACTAGTTGCAAAACTGGCCCAACTTCAGAACCCTCAAGAGATCCAGAACGATGAACAGTCCAGCCAGCAAGAGCGGTCTATAGGCTACCGATCAGAAAGAGACAACCACCAAGTAAGATCCAACAATGATCGGGAAGAGCACGTAGAATCGTCCCTACAAGTGCTCGGGGGATGCAATCCCTAGGAGATTTTGACCATGAAGAAATTGGAGGAAATTATGACCAGATTCCAGAGGGAGGTGCTTAAGGATCTGAAGATGCAGACCCCTATCGATCTGGCCTCCGAGGCATCCATCGACGTTGTGCAGACTCCATTCACCGTGACGATCACCAGTGTGCCCTACCCGGAGAGGTTAAAACTACCGACGTTCACCCTGTTCGACGGCACGAAAGATCCAACGGAGCACATCTACCACGTTCATACCAAGATGAATGTCTACAATGAAAACGAAGCCTTACTCTGCAAAGTCTTCCCCACCAGCGTAACCGAAGCGGCCCTACTCTGGTTCAGAAAGCAACCACCCCGATCCATTAGAAGCTGGCTCAGACTCTATGAATTATTCATTACCCAATGTTTCGGCAATAAAAGGCAAAAGAAGACCATCTCCAGTTTATTCACCATGATCCAGGAAAAAGACGAATCCCTGAAAAGCTTTGTCTAGCGATTCAATGTCGAGATATCTTCAATTGATAATTGTGACCAGCATTCAGCAGTCGAGGCCTTCAGAATGGGCTGGATCCCTGGAACCAAGTTCCATCAGTCCTTGGTCAAAAGGCCACCAGCAGACATTGGAGAACTCAATTCCAGAGCACAAAGGCATCTCCAAATAAAATAAGAGTTGGTCATACGCCAAAGAAGGATAACCTTTGCAAGAGTGGAGGCAAGGACAACCGAACCTTCCAGGGTAAAGGATCGGGCACCAGATCAGAAGTGACCGAGTGTTCCTCCTGCACCATCGCCAATCCCAGAGAAATGCCAAAGGTTTAAAGACAAAGTCACCCCGTTGAAGGTTACCCTGGCCAAGCTGTATCAAGAGACCAAGGGTAAAGGAATCTTCCGATCACCACCACCCATTAGACAACCAATGGACCAGAGGGACATGTCAAGACACTGTGCCTTTCACGGTGAGAACGGGCATCATGCCAATGAGTGCAGAAGCCTTAGAAGGTAGGTAGAGGCCATGATAGTAAAAGGAGAGCTAGCTGAGTACATTTCCAAGGAGGGCATCGGATCAGACCAAACATCACATACACCCGCCAAGGGGGCAATGGGATAGCCCGTAAGAGTCATTCACATGGTCCATGGAGGACCAAGTTGATCAGAAGTAGAAGAGGCCCGTAGATCTCAGATGCGTCAAACCCAGAAATTGCGAAGGGTTGGGGAAGTTAGCGAGTTTCGAAGCCCGAAAGGGGACGCCCGGATAACTTTCTCTTCTACAGATATGCGGAGCATTCAATCACCACATGACGATCCCTTGGTTATCTCCCTCATGGTCTCGAACTATTTGATCAAGATAGTGATGGTTGACCCGGGGAGCAGCGCCAACATCATCACCAAGTGGGCCTTCAAGAAGTTAGAGATCAACCCTCAGGAGGTAGTCCCTTCTAGAAGCTCGATAGCAGGATTTGATGGCCGAAGAGTGGTACCAGCGGGAGAGATCCAACTACCAGTGACAGCAACAAAGCGCATGCTCAGAGAAACTTTTGTGGTGGTGGATGTCAAACCCTCCTATAATCTCCTCATGGGAAGGGATTGGATCCATCGGATGCACGGAGTTCCTTCAACCATGCATTAAGTCATGTGGTGCATATATCTGAACAGAGTTGATGTGATTGACATCAGGGGCGATTAGGTAGCATCCAAGGAATGTTACGCTGTCTCCATGAAAGGTCTGAGGAAAAGGGATGAACCGGAACGAGAATCACGATCCAAGGCGGTACCCAATGACCAATAGCAATTACAGGAAGAGGGTGTGGGGTCATCAATAACAGCTGAACCGTTGCTTGAGGTTCAAATCTACCCCGATTACCCTAAAAGGTTGACTTATATTCGTCTTGGCCTCAGTGCACAAGAAAATGAGGAAATTGAGGCCCTCCTACGCTCCAATGCTGACGTGTTTGCCTAGGGCCACATGGATATGACTGGAATCGATCCGTCATTAGCCCAACACTCCCTCAATGTGGATCCTAACGCAAAACATGTTAAACAGAAACAAAGGTGGATGGGGGCTCACCAAAACCAGATCATAGCTGAGGAGGTTGATTGACTACTCCAAGCAGGATTCATTAAGGAGATATAATATCCTTTCTAGCTGGTAAACGTTGTTTTGGTTCAGAAGAAGAACGGGAAGTAGAGGGTGTGCGTAGACTTCACCAATCAGAACAAAGTATGCCCGAAGGACTGTTTCCCCTTACCAAAGATCGATTATATGGTAGATGCCACTAAGTTTTCTGGATGTATACTCTGGGTATAACCAGATACAAATGAACCCAGATGATGAGGAAAAGACTGCATTCATCACTGAATCAGGTACATATTGTTACACAGTTATGCCTTTCGGACTAAAAAATGCAGGTTCAACCTTTCAGAGGTTGGTGAATAAAGTTTTCCAGGGCATGATGGGATCTACCATAGAGGCCTACATTGATGACACGGTGGTCAAAAACAAGTCGAGAAGTGGTCACCTAACCGATCTATAGCAGGTGTTCGACACCCTCAGAAAGTACAAAATGAAGCTTAACCCATCCAAATGTTCTTTTGGAGTGTCCTCGGGCCAATTCTTGGGACACATTGTTGATCGGACAGGAATACAGGCTAGCCCAGCACAAGTCAAAGCTCTCATAGATTTAGCAGAGCCCAGGTCCCGAAAGATGATCCAGGTGTTAACTGGAAGTGTAACAGCTCTCAGCCATTTCATCTCTCGCTTAACTAATCGGTGCAGGCCGTTCTTTCAAGCAGAGCCCAGGTCCGATTCGCGCCCGTGACCCCAATTTGGAAAGCTAATTTCAGCGCGCACATCGTGGCCACCGAGCTATGCTCGGTGCACATCGTTTCGAGCCCTAAATCCGCTGTTTTTCTTTTCAAATCTTTATTTTTAGTTAATTTTTACTATTTATGGTAATCTTTTATTTGTCAATTAGGAATTGATTATGAACCCGATTTGGGCCAGATTTTTGGCAATCTTTTGATTTCTTTCCGTATTTTGTTTTGGTAAGACTTTTAGGGTTTTGCTATTTTTGGTAAAAATCCTATTAACGGTCGATTTTCAGCTATTTAAACCCGGCTTGTGGGTTGTTTTTGATAATTCTTGATTATAAACAATTTTATTAAATTCCAGAGTGTTCTTTGAATTTTGGGTCAAAATTCTCCTGTTTTTCCTTGCAAAGTACCTATTGCACTAGCATGCAGAATAATCTCTATTATGTCCGGCGTCAGTTTTGGTGTTTTACCAGTTGAAGGGGATTTCTGGAACCTTTATAAGATTATGGGGTACTCCCATTATCTGTGTATGGTTTCTTTTATCCTTTTCTTTCCATAAAATCTGGGTTTATGAAAGAAAAAAAATTAAATAAAATTTTGATTGTTTCTTTAATTTTAAAAGGTTTCATTAGAAATTGGATTAAAACAGGAAATAAATAGTTGAGATTTCATTTGAAGTTTGAACTAATTGGTTGTTTTTTTCAATTTCAAATTTATTAGATTGGTTAGATTTCAATGTTAAATTGCCTAAATTTTGTTTGTCTCGCAATTCCCTGAAATGTAAAAATTAAAATTATAAAAATAGTGATTATATGAAAAATAATTTTATATAATCACAATTTTTATATTTTTTTTTTGAAAAACAATATTCACATTAATTTCGTCGCTGTTATTTTAATTATTAGCGACATAGCATATTCGTAGCAATTATATTTATTAGCTAGGAAATAATTTCGTAGTAAATACTATAATTAGCGACGAAATATATTCGTAGCAATTATATGAATTAGCTACAAAACAATTTCGTAGAAACTACGAGTATTAACTACGAATTAAAAGCGTAGTAATTATTTTTGATTATTAGTGATGAAAATAAAAATTTGTAGCCTTTTACAATTAAAGATGCGACATTTTTCAACGAACAGGGCTATGGAATTTTTTCGTGGTAAAAACGTTTTAGCTACAAATTTTTAACTATTAGCTACAAAATTGTCCGTAGTTAAAAAACAATTTTGTTGTAGTGATAGTCCAAAGTTTAACCATTCTTCTATACACTGACCAATACAAAATCATCATCTTATAAAAGAGTGGTATACCGATCACTCCACAATTTTATACACCGACCAATACAAGAGGGGCCTACCTGGCCGTTGCAACATACTTGTCTAAGTCCAATCAAGAGTCATAACTATCCCTCCAAACGACTCAGAACTCAAGGTCAAATCTACATCCCTAGGCCACTTTCTTAGTCTAACAGAACCCGTTTATCATAACCTTTCATTCATAAATAGCCCACTCCTACAAACCCGTGAATTAATCCCCATCTAAGCTTCGATAAGATGATGATCAACTCAACAAAAAACCCGACTCAAGGGGGAAAGTTATGCAATAACCCCTCTTTCTACTTAGTTCTGTTATATATTGGCATATATATATAATATAACTACTTTGTTATATTAACTTGTCCCACATCGGAAGATTGGGAAACCCACCTCTATATCCTCACCTATAAATATAGGGCTTCTCCTATTGAATTGTGTACACAAAAATAGAGAGAGAGAGTTAGGAATAATATACGTTTATATTATTCCGGTGATACAGGCGTGAGTATACACAGTGTGTGTGCGTGTGTGATCTGCGAATCACCCCCTTGTAATCCTCTCAGTGATTTTTTAGTGAAACGGTGCTCTCCTTGGACGTAGGCTTATTTGGCTGAACCACGTATATATTCTTGTGTCGATTGTTTGGTGTGTTTGTGTGCGTTTTCTGATTTGCAGGTGTGCACGGCTTCGTACATAGGGTGTGCAAACCCTAACAAGTGGTATCAGAGCCTCAGGTTGGAACAAATCACGAAGCCCGACGATCTGGTCCAGATCTGATTTTTTTGAATGCCCTAAATCAGAAACCGATCACACCAGGAGCTTCGTCTCGACGAGACGAAGCCAGAAGTGTCAAGCACGTCGCCGGAAAGTTCCTCACGCGCCCCCACGCGCCTCCTGAAGTTCCGGTCAGTTTTTTGGCTCCGTCGAGCAGCAGTTTCGGTTCGGCGTGATTTTCCGGAGCATCGTTTATCGGAACGAGGCTTATAATATATCTACGGAAATAAAATTCGAAGCCCGACGTTTTGGCGCAAGAATCAGCCCAATCAGAGCAGGGACGCGCCCGCCCGCACCCCGAGAAGGCTCAGTGGGAACTATGGGAGAAGAAAAGACAGTAATGATCGACAAGTTTGATGGTACAAACTTTACCTATTGGAAGATGCAAATTGAGGATGTGTTATTCCAGAAAAATTTGTATCAGCCGCTAGAAGAGACGAAGCCAGATTCAATGAAAGAAGAGGAGTGGAATATCCTAGATCGAAAGGCTCTTGGCACGATCAGATTGACGTTGGCAAAATCTGTTGCCTTTAATATCAGGAAAGAAAAGACTGCAAAGTCTCTCATGGAAGCACTTTCGAAGATGTACGAACAGCCGTCTGGGGCAAATACATTACATCTTATCAGCAGATTGACGAATCTGAAGATGTCCGAGAATGGGAATGTTGGTGAACATCTCAGTAAGCTTAATGACATTTATGGGCAGTTGGAATCAATTGAAGTAGTGCTTCAAGACAAGGTGAAATCAGCTTTTCTCCTTAATCAATTGCCAGAGAGCTGGAACGCCACAGTGGCTGCAATCAGTAATTCTTCAGGGATAGACCCGTTGAAGTATGATACCGTTGTGAGTATGGTACTCACAGAAAAGATCAGAAGACAGTCGTCAGACTCTTCAAGCAGTGGCACAACATTGAATGTCGACACCAAAGGCAGAGGTTCGAACAAACAGAAAGGCGGAAACCAAAGGCGTGGCCGTTCCAAGTCGAGACAGGGAAGATCACAGTCTCGAGGTCCCAGAAATTCCAAAGCAATGGAATGTTGGAATTGCGGCAAGATTGGTCATTTAAGGAACCAGTGTAGATCCCCGCAGAAGGTAGCGGATGACAAGACAGAGGCAAATATTGTCTTAGAAGAAGCAGATGATGCACTGATATGCTCTTTGGAGAGCAAAGCAGAGTCTTGGGTTTTGGACTCTGGAGCATCTTTCCATGCCACCTCAAGTCGAGAGCTCTTTGAGAGCTATGCACCTGGAAACCTCGACAAGGTTTATCTAGGTGACGATCAACCCTGCAGTGTTGTTGGCAAGGGTGAAGTACATATCAGACTCAACGGATCGATATGGAAGCTGAGGGATGTCAGACACATTCCAGACTTGAGGAAGAACCTGATCTCAATAGGCCAGTTGGCAAGTGAAGGTTATGTGACCACTTTCAGTGAAGATAAGTGGAAAGTTTCCAAGGGAGCTATGACTATAGCACGAGGAAAGAAAACAAGTACGCTGTACACTACCACCAAGGCTAGCACATTTATAGCAATTGCAGAAAGCAAGGAGGATCATAATTTGTGGCACCAGAGGCTAGGTCACATGAGTGAAAAGGGACTCAAGGTTATGCTCGCAAAGGGAAAGCTACCAGGTCTAAATTCGATTGATATCGACTTCTGTGAGGATTGCGTATTCGGTAAGCAGAAGAGGGTTAGTTTTCAGAAAAGCGGCAGAGAACTCAGAAAGGAGAAGCTTGAGCTAGTTCACACTGATGTCTGGGGGCCAGCAAATGTCTCATCTATTGGCGGAAAGTCCTATTTCGTCACCTTCATCGATGACCATTCCAGAAAGGTATGGGTTTATTTCTTGAAACATAAATCTGAAGTGTACGGTGTGTTCAAGAGTTGGAAGGCTATGATAGAGAATGAGACGGGTTTGAAGATCAAGAGATTACGGTCCGATAATGGTGGAGAGTATCAGGACACCGAGTTTAAGAGATTTTGCTATGAGAACGGTATCAGATTAGAGAGAACTGTTCCATGTACACCACAACAGAATGGCGTAGCAGAACGGATGAACCGGACATTGACTGAGAGAGCCAGAAGCATGCGCATTCAGGCAGGGTTGCCGAAACAGTTCTGGGCAGAAGCAGTCAGTACAGCAGCGTACTTAATTAATCGTGGTCCATCAGTACCATTGGAGCACATAATACCAGAAGAGGTCTGGAGCGGTAGAGAGGTAACACTTTTACATTTAAAAGTTTTTGGTTGTGTTGCATATGTACATGTTAGTGACACTATGAGGGGTAAGCTTGATCCCAAGTCACAAAAGTGTATTTTCATTGGCTATGGTGGTGATGAGTATGGTTACCGCATGTGGGATGATCAGAACCGAAAACTGATCGGAAGCAGAGATGTAGTGTTCAATGAAAAGGTTATGTACAAGGACAGACACACAACAACCTCAGAGCCTATAGCACAGAGTGATCCTGTGTGTGTTGAGTTAGATGATGTTCAAGACGGTGAGAGTACTCAGTCAGACGAACATATTGCAGATGGAAATACTCAACAGGTTGATACACCGCAGTCTCCGACCCCTATTCCTGTACCTAGGAGGTCTTCACGGCAGCATGTGCCGAATCGGAGATACATGAATTATTTGTTGCTCACAGATGGAGGTGAACCAGAATATTTTGATGAAGCATGCAGTGCAGCAGATGCGAGCCAGTGGGAGCTTGCGATGGAAGATGAGATGAAGTCCCTTATTTCCAACAAGACATGGAAGCTAACCGAGCTGCCGGTAGGAAAGAAAGCTCTCCATAATAAATGGGTCTACAGAGTCAAAGAAGAACATGATGGTTCTAAAAGGTACAAGGCGAGACTTGTAGTAAAAGGCTTTCAGCAGAAAGCAGGAATCGACTACACCGACATATTTTCTCCGGTTGTGAAACTGACTACCATTCGTTCAGTTCTTAGCATTGTTGCATCAGAGGGTTTGCACCTAGAGCAGTTAGATGTCAAAACTGCTTTCCTCCATGGTGACCTAATGGAGGAGATTTATATGCAGCAACCGGAAGGTTTCTTAGAGAAAGGGAAAGAGAAACTTGTGTGTAAGTTGGAAAAGAGCTTGTATGGTTTGAAACAAGCTCCAAGACAGTGGTACAAGAAATTCGATGGATTTATGCAGAGAAGACATGGTTATATCAAGTGCAACGCTGACCATTGTTGCTACTTCAAGAGGTTTGACACAAGTTACATTATCCTCCTACTTTATGTTGATGACATGTTAGTAGCTGGATCTGATTTTACGAAAATCAGTAAGTTAAAGAAGCAGTTGGCAAAAGAGTTCGAGATGAAGGACTTAGGCACAGCGAAGCAGATTCTTGGTATGAGAATCATCAGAGACAAACATAAGGGAATTTTGCAGTTGTCTCAGGCTGACTACGTTGAACGGGTTTTGAAGCGGTTCAACATGAGTGATGCTAAGTCAGTTAGCACACCTTTGGCTAGTCATTTTCGATCATCCAAAAAGCAGTCTCCCAAGTCAGAAGCAGAGAGGAATAACATGGCCAGTATTCCATACGCTTCAGCTATTGGAAGCTTGATGTATGCAATGGTTTGTACAAGACCAGATATTGCATATGCAGTGGGAGCAGTCAGCAGGTTCATGTCCAATCCAGGAAAGACTCACTGGGAAGCAGTGAAGTGGATATTGCGATATCTACGAGGTACCACAAACAGATGCCTTTATTTTGGAAAAGGTGAAGTGAATTTACATGGCTATGTAGATTCATATTTTGCTGGTGAGATAGATCACAGAAGAAGCACTACTGGTTATGTCTTTATAGTAGGTACTACAGCAGTCAGTTGGATTTCGCAGATACAGAGGATTGTAGCGTTATCTACTACAGAGGCTGAGTATGTAGCCGTGACAGAGGCTAGCAAAGAGATGATTTGGTTACAGGGTTTGTTGGCAGAGTTGGGATTCGAGCAAGGGAAGAATGTTTTGCATAGTGATAGTCAGAGTGCTATACATCTGGCGAAAAATTCAGCATTTCATTCGAGAACCAAGCATATAGATCTTCGTTATCACTTTATCAGATCTCTATTAGAGGATGAAGTATTAACACTTAAGAAGATTCAAGGAAGCGAGAATCCGGCCGACATGTTGACCAAAGTGGTGACAACAGAGAAATTGAAGTTGTGCGCAACTTCAGTTGGTCTTCAAGCTTGAAGACAGAAATGAGGGCACCGAGCACTGATCATTGATGGAGTTGATTGATGAAGGCAAAGTCGTCAAGTGGGAGATTGTTATATATTGGCATATATATATAATATGACTACTTTATTATATTAACTTGTCCCACATCGGAAGATTGGGAAACCCACCTCTATATCCTCACCTATAAATATAGGGCTTCTCCTATTGAATTGTGTACACAAAAATAGAGAGAGAGTTAGGAATAATATACGTTTATATTATTCCGGTGATACAGGCGTGAGTATACACAGTGTGTGTGCGTGTGTGATCTGCGAATCACCCCCTTGTAATCCTCTCAGTGATTTTTTAGTGAAACGGTGCTCTCCGTGGACGTAGGCTTATTTGGCTGAACCACGTATATATTCTTGTGTCGATTGTTTGGTGTGTTTGTGTGCGTTTTCTGATTTGCAGGTGTGCACGGCTTCGTACATAGGGTGTGCGAACCCTAACAAGTTCCACATAACCATCTAGAACTCGGCCATTCGTCGTGCCATTGTCCCTAGTTCTTAATTATTAATTAACTTTTCACTTTCCAACTTAAGGTTTTTAAGCCTTCATTCACATTAAGAATTTCTTTAATCAATTTTCTAATATTAACAATGGATCTTTATATCCAGGAGCATGATCATAGTCACAACTATTGCGCCGTAACGCTCAAGGGGACAATATAGATTTTTAAAATAATCCTCATACAACATGCTAAATAACAGTAAGCAATAACAACAGAAAATATCAACAATTAATCATATGACAAAATTAATACTCAATGTCAATGCAGATGCAATGTCAATGCTCGTGACAGTGCCAATGCAACCCAAGTATAACCCTATCTATATGAGGGTTAATTAGATAACAATGAATCTCAAACCAATCACTTATGGGGGTAACAATCCCACAAAAGGAAGGGTAGGTCTCGCCAAATAAAGTACGGAGACCACAAGCCCATCCGGAACGGCAAGTGAGGCCTAAGCCCTCACCCTCAACTTCTCAGGATTCGAGAGATGCTAGTTCACTAGGTGCGAGAACACCCCCTGACCAATTGTTGCGACTTTCCAAATGGTCCATACGTATATATAATATAAATGAGGCATGCTACCAACACCAAATCAATATATATGCCCATGGTGCTACATGGATGCAAAATACCTCTACATGGACCCAATGCTCAATGACACAACATAAATTTTCATTTTTCATTCAAAGCATGTTTTTAACTCCTCAATTATTCAGCTCTTACAAATGTAAACATATCAGCATGCTTATAATCAAATTATAATAACAATTTACGATAATTCCATCTCAGGGCCATCCAGTTCACAAATTATCACTTCTTTATAATTTATGAGAAAATAAAAAAATAAAAACTAAAACAACATTTAAGTTTTCACGTCCCTCAGTTTCAAGTCTTTCCTAACATGTTTTAATTTTAGTAAAACACAAACCCAATGGGAACTAATATCACATTCTAAGTTCACGTATAATCTCCACAAATTCCACTAACCTACTTTAAATTCAAGGAGTACTAGGCCGCCTATTTTCACGCAACTCAAGTAGGTTTTAATTTCTCATAAAAATTATTTATTTAATTACTTGAGGGAATTTCAATCTCTAAATTCATTTAATCCACCTATAGATGTTTCATTGATTTCCTAAAAATTCCTAAGTCCCGTCTGTAGTTAGGAATTTAAACACATGCTAACATATACACATATTCAACATGCTAAGAGTTAGATATATATATATATATATATATATATATATAAATATTACACCTCAAACAGTGCCCCTAAAACAACCACAAAATGGCCCCACTGTGAACAGTGTCGGTGCGGAAAATAGGGTCCGCCGACCAAAGTTGCCCAAAAAAATTTCCGCTCACATCGAAACGACCGTCTTGCCATCCTATTCAACATAGTTAAAGTCAATTAATGATGGATAAACAAATTTGAACAAATCAAAGAAAAATGAAATCAAAAACCATACCGGTAAAATCAGATTTCCCAATAAACCGCCCAACGGTTACGCACCAAATTCGGGTATGATGTACATGGCACCGAGGCCGAACTACCCCCCAAAAATCATCCCAAACGGAGCACGAATCGCCACTGAGTCGACCCAACTCAGTCCGGTCGAGCTCGCTGCCTCGCGCCACTACTATGTGCGAGCTCCACCACGCCACTACTCTGCTCACCTCAATTGTTGCACGTCGTCGCCTCCTCAGGCCGGCGACCTCAAACCCTAGGTCGCGTCCCCTATGTCACACAAAACCTTTCTCTATGTGTTGCAAACTGCAGCTCCACCACGAGCCACCACCTAGCCCGCGATTAGCTCTTCCCATCGCCGCCGTCGTCCACCTCTGCAAGTGGCCATCTCCGACGAGCTTCAACCCAAGTCGCGCTGCTCTCTCGCACAAAACCCCTTTATGTCCCGACCTCTATCTCTCTCTCTCTCTCTCTCTCTCGTCTGCAAGACAATGATGATGGTGGTGGTGGTGAAAGGGGTTGCAAATCTAGAAGAATGAGAAGAAAGGGGGGTCTGAGAAGAAAGGGGGGTCTGATCAAAATCATGAATGAAAGGAAGAAGGAGAGGCTGAGCAGCGTCGTTTTGCTCCCTCAAAATATCTCATATATATATATAATTACACATAAATACATATATTAAAAATGCCCACACATATAAATAATTCCAATTAATAATATATATATACGATTAATCCCGAAAAATACCAAATCATCTTTTAAACATAATCACATGAACCCGAAAAATAAACGGGATGCCTAATACATAATACAACCTAAAAGAAATAATTGATTGACTAACAATTAATATCACGCAAACCCGTGAACTCGATGGATATATAATAAATAACATAAGTCAAAAGAAACACTCCGGGTACGAAACATAACCATCGGAACACAAAACACTTCCAAACTCACCGAAATCCCAAGAACTACTGAATAATACCATTTATCAAATAAATCTACTAACACGTAACTAGTAGATCACAAAGCACAGTGACAGATACATACACATAGAAAACAAGTACTAATACCAAGAAATAATCAAACAGAGCAATTAAAAACACTAAGCGCCACGTTGAATTTCTAATAGCACTAATGTCGTAGCCGAACAACTAAGTCGGAACCTTAAACATCAGACAAACAAAACGTGTCGCCACCCAGTCAAAGTACTAAAAGCTAAACGTCAAAACGAAATCACGTAGTCGACAACAAGAACTAATGTCGTTGCCTTGTCTAGAAACCTGCATATACGTCGCAAGGGATGGAATATTAGTTACTATCTGAGCAATGCCCAGGGATGGAAAAAAAAAACCCAATATTCTACAGAAACATCTATGGATTGATAGGGTCTTGTACCATCTTATTGACTCAGTACTCACTGGACATGTACTCTTAGTTTGATGTCTCTCCATTCTAGTATCACTTGAAATTCAACTCTTTCTCTTCAATTGGACCATCCTATTCAATCTATTTGTTCACAGCGCTCTTCGCAACCCAGAACACTCAAATCTGCCTGCATCCATAAAAGTAATCCAGATGTGCACAATTAAGATTGTCACCTAACTACTAATTACCAAACTTGAGTTAAAATGATCAATATTAGAGCACCATGCAAAAAGAGCACTAAAATTTTCAAATGACGTAAAAAAATAAAAAAATAGATTAGGCAAATTTAAGGATTACCATTACCATTAGCAAACTCTAGATTGTAAGTCCGTGATGCGAATAACATAAACAAGGATTTTTTCTTAATGGGACTTGTGTTTCTGGAACTTAACATTCTAGAATTCAGAAGCATGTCAGAAAGATCAAAGAGAGTGTACGACTGCAAACTCAAATGCTCAGAATTGCTGATGCCTCTTCTATCATATCCTTCCAACAACTAACATAATCATAGTCCATTTCCATTGTGTTAGATGGAGTCTTTCGTTAATTTAATGTTACATGGTAGGAAACTGGAATTTTTTCACAAGCTGATTCACGAAAGTGAGTAAATAATCTAATGAAATGACCTTTGAGCTTAACCATTATGCAGAAGAAGATCGCAAGTAATCCACTGATGTGATGATCAAGCTTCCCCAGAACAAAAGCACAAAATGAAAATTCAATATTTCCTGAGAAGGTGAAAAAAGAAAAATAAGACAAAGGCAAATGACAATCTCAATAGTATCGCCACCTTTCTAAAAGAACAAAAGATATACAAGATTAAAACATTACCTACTTGTGGCTGAAATTCACATAACTAAATGTGCAATCTTGTACCTTTCTAGCAATAATTTGTCCACCCAGTCTTGTGTAATGTTCCCATAAATAGGTGGGATGTGAGCAGTGTTTGACAAATCTTATGTTTCATTCTTGCATCTATGATATAAAATGAGGGTGCATGACGAAATTGTAAGATGTTGCAATGCAGAGAAACGACACATCCAAAAATCGGTCAGTTATATAGCCCGGGTAATATCTTGTCTCCACCCCTCTACAGAGAACCCCAATGCTTCCTTCCTACAACATTAGAAGACACAAACTAAGTTTTAGTATAATTCAGGCAGAAAATTGGAAGATAATATGTATAATGACTTGATTCAGATCTTACAACCTTAACTTTTGAATCGATTGTGAGTACCAGTAAAGAGAAACGATTTCGTAGCTGCATCAGATTCTTTCCCCTGACCATTCATCTGCAGCCACTCATGCTCGCTAGTTGTTATAGTCATCCAATTCGTTGCTATAGTTTCTGATTCCTCCTAGCTGCATCAGATTCTTTCCCCTGACCATTCATCTGCAGCCACTCATGCTCGCTAGTTGTTATAGTCATCCAATTCGTTGCTATAGTTTCTGATTCCTCCTATAAATTCGCAGAAACTTATGAACTGCCTTCATCTTAACAAAACAAGTAAGAGAATTTGAATTCTGATAATTATCACTACCATTCCTTTAATTTCATAAAGGTAATGTTACATGTAGGAAAATTGTACAAACTTCACAAGGTGGTCATAAAAGTGAGATTTGTTTTTTTAAGAAAATAGTATGATCTTTTAAAAAAGAAAAAAATTAAAATAGTATAATCAATTAGTTGATGTAATGCGGTGAGATGACGAATCCCATCGGGCAGTGATGTCAATTTGGGGCAGCTGGTAATTTGAAGTTGTGCAAGTGATGTGAGGTTGCATATCCACTCTAGTATACCCATCAATTTCCAACAAAAGACAATATTGAGAGTTGAAAGAGTGGTAAGATGTTGAAGCCCCACAGGAAGACATACCAATTCATCAATCCCACACAGAGTCAGATCCGTTAGGTTCCAACTTTGATTTTGGAGAAATTGCATGTCGTCTAGATCCTCAATGCAAGAATAATTAGTAGTAAGGCACATTTGGAAACAATCTGTTCATTGTTATGCTCACAGCTTATATTCCAACTGTGGATTGGCTATCCCTGCTCCAAACAAAAGCCTAGTGCTTCCTTGTTGCAACATGGGAAGAAAGAAAATTAATTATTAGTACAATGGAGGCAAAAATATAAAAAGAATAACACTTAAAATAAAATTTAAGTGACCTGAATTAGGTCTTGCAACCTTAATCCTTTTTCAATTGGGACTACCAATAAAGAAAACAAATTTCTGGCAACTTCATAAGATTTTATCCCCAACTCACCTCCTCCACACAAAATTTCCAGGAAAAGGGAAAACATATAGCGTAAAAATCCATGTAATAGTGATTATAGTCAGATGATCATGGACATTTTTGAAATATCCGTCGGAAGCCAACTCTAGTAACTCAAAGAGTGGAAGAATTTAGTAATTGACGGGTCACTGCCATTATGCAATATCAACATATGGGATGTGAGCAATCTTTCTGGGAGATATATCATATAATTTGTGGGTTCATTATGGAATTGTGAGTTGTTGCAATCCAGAGAAGAACTATGATGGTTATAGACATCTAACCGGTTGCTACAATCTCTGATTCGTCCTGTAAATTACAATATGAATGAAGGGCCTTAATCTGAACAAAACTTTTGCACTAAAGAGTCATATGAATTGTGGGTATAATTACTACCATTCTTTTATTTCATAAATGTTATATTACATCTGGAAAATCATACAAATTTCACAAGCTGGTTTATAAAAGTGAGAATCTTTTTAAATAATATTGTCAATTAGGAATTTAGGATGTCTCACCTTTGAGATGAATTGGGATGGATAGTGTACAATGGAGCTCTACCTTATTATAGCAACAGATCCATTGAAAACTGTGTTGGCTCCGAAATGGGATTCAGCAACCACCTCATTTCTGCTAACTCATGGGATTCACTAGCTCAGCCCCTCCATCTCCTGCTGAACAGAACAAGTCCCATTCTGAATCCAGAATTATACTGAAATATGAAGATCTGGTTTATAGAAGTGAAAAATTAATTACCACGCACTGTAAAGTAATTGGATGATGTGCTAGTGATCAAGCTATTTTAGAAGACAACTTGACATCCCTGAGAAGGGAAAAAGGGAAGATTAAGAAATGAATTAAAATCATCTGACCTTGAAGAGAGAGAGAGAGAGAGGGGAGTAAGATGAAGTTACCTTGTATGTCAGTACTAATTTTCTGAAATACGAACAGTCGGTATGTGAGCGATCTTTGGCCAATCTTCCCCTGTTTCTCTCTCGCATCTATCATATAACATTTCGCCACAATCTTCAATGGTGAGTTGTTGTAATGCAGTGAGATGACACATCTCCTCGGGCAGTGATGTCAATTTGGGGCACCAATCAATTTTAAGTCGTTCAAGTGATGTGAGGTTGCCTATCCACTCTGGTATACACATCAATCTCTCACACGACCCCATACGGAGAGTTGTAAGAGTGGTAAGATGTTGAAGCTCCACAGGAAGACATACCAACTCTTCAATATTATATAACTCCAGAGACTTTAAATTGGAAAGAGGAAGAAGCGAGGAAGAAGATGAAGAGATTGTAGTAGATGGGTTTGGGGTTGGGGACACCAAAGTCATCATTAACTCTTCTTCTACTAGCTTCTTATTCACTGCCTTGAGATGTAGCTTTTCAAGACATGGTTGGAGAATGGGAATTGATGCCAGATTAGGGCAACTAACAATGGTTAATTTGGAAAGATAAGGGAAGGATGGCTGTTGATGTGTTGAAGTTTCCATTGCTTCCTCTGATTCTGATTGCTTCCTCCACCATCCCTTCAATTCAGGCAAGTCATAGAGTGTGAGTTGTTTGAGGGATGGGGAGAATGCTGTTGGTGTTGGTTGTGATATTCCACTGGAAGAAGACTCCTCACCACCACCCTTCATATTACTACTACTATTCTCCTCCATGTACTCCAGGGTTCTCATAAATCTAACAGTAAGAAATTGGAGACAAGGAAGTTGCCCAAATGATGGAAGATACTTGCAACTGTTGCATCGGTACATAAAAATTGTGACTAGATTTGGGAGGGCTATTTTGTCAACCATCATCCATCTTGGATAACTCACTCCCCCATAATTCCTTATTTTCAGCTCCTTCAGATTGGGGTGTGGATTTAGGGATTCCAACCATAACTCATCCTCATCATCCTCCTCCTCCTCCTCCTCCTCCTCAAGAAACTCTATTTCCAGAGTCTTAAGGAATTGCTTGGCCACCAAGTAGTTTGTTCCCTCTCTTGTTGTTGTTGTTGTTGTTGTTGTACAACTTCCAGACGAGTCCTCAACACCATGTCTTCCAGATGAGTCCTCATCACTACGTGTCTTGGTGATGTATAACTTTCCTTGTAATTTGTCTAGGCTTTGCAATTCACTCAATTGGCCAAGTGACTCCGCTGGGAATGTTGTTAATGTCACAAGAGACGTCAACTCACCCAATTCACGTGGCATCCCACTCAAAGATCCACAATTGTTGACCTCAAGATGCCTAAGGCTCGCCAATTCTTTAATCTCTCTTGGCAATTCTTCAAGCCTTGTACAACCATTGAGTTTCAATGTTCGCAAATTTGGCAATTTGGTTACAAAATCTGGCAGGGTCTTGATATTCTCACAACCACTGAGATCAAGATACCTCAATTGTTTCATCTTCCTTACACTACTCGGCACTACCTCCATCTCCTCATTGTCCAACTGCAACACACGTAGCCTTTCCAGTTTTTCCAAAACTTGGTCCGTTCCAGACCCACTTGCATCCTCCATTTTCATTTTCAGTGCTCGCAGCCTCTGAGCTCTAAATATGGGAGGTTGATTTCCGCTTGATCGACCTAATGACAAATGACGAGTTCTTTCCGTAATAACTTCTGCATCCGAACTCACTACAGAACTCTTGGGCGTCACAACAAATATTGCAAGGTCATGGACAAGATCGTGCATTTTGCAACTTATTATTTCACCCCATTCATCTTTTCGTACCTCTTGAAAAAGGGACCTTCCCAGCAAATCCATAAAATATATATGACCTACCACCTCTAATTCTTCATTTTGATTTTCTGACTGAATGAATCCATGTGCAATCCACAATTGGATTAATTCTCCCTTATCAATCACTTCATCTTTCGAATACAAAGAACAAACTGCAAAACATCCTTTTAGACGCGAAGGAAGGTGATAGTAACTTAAATTTAGAATAGGAAAAATTTTATCCTGGTCTTCAGGAATTTTCAACAAATCATTCTTTTTGAAAAACAACCACTCCTCCTCAGTATCTTTGGGGTATAGTAGGCTTCCTATAGCCCTTATGGCAAGAGGAACTCCCTTACACTTCCCTACGATTTCCCTTCCAATAATTACTCGAAATCTGTCCTCCAACTCTTCCACTTGTTTGAAGGCCATTTTTTTAAATAATGACCACGACTTATCCTCAGACAAGCCCTTTAAAACATATGGTGAATTTGCTTCTGAAACTCTCGCAACTAATTCAGCACGGGTTGTTATCAATATCTTACTTCCCTTTGAACCACCCCTCATTACAACTCTCAGTTCTAGCCATTTTTCCCGATCCTGATTCCACACATCATCTAAGACCAGCAAGTATTTCTTTCCGTTAATTATATTTCTAAGCTTGTCTTTCACTTCTTCCCAGGGAAGGGGTTCATCTGCTTCAGGACCTACGATTTTTCGGGCAATGAGTTTCGCATCCAAAGGGTCAGAAACACACACCCACTTTTGGACTTCAAAATACTTGGTGACCTCTTCATTTTTATAAACTAACTGCGCAAGTGTGGTCTTTCCTAGACCCCCTATCCCAACAATTGCAACAACGGGCACATTCTCTTGAATGTTACTGTTGTCTAATAGCAGTTTTACTATTTCGGTTTCATCAGCATCCCTCCCAATAACACTTTCGGGAAGATCAGAAGAGTGAGTACTGTTAATATTCTCAATAGACCGTTGGCTGAAGTGGAACTTTTTTTCCTTTTCAATTGCATCTATTCTCGATGTAATGGCCTTAATCTCATGAGTTATCTTATGATAGAAAGTATACTGTTTTGAGATTGAAAAGAAAGTGCGTACCTTCTTTAGCCATTTATTCCGAGACCTCACAACTTGGCGTCGAGAAACACGAGTTGAGAAGTCGGCCAACACGTCATCGGCATCATAAAAGGCCTCTTCGAGCTTGTCAAGCCAGTTCTCAATCTCACGGTTTGTGGTTTGTTTCTCTTCTGCATCAGCAAGTACTGCTCTGATAGTTGAAACTGTGCTTTTGAGTTTTTCAATCTCATTTGCAACATTCTTCACAAGCTTAATCTCTTTGCCAACCAAAGAAGCCAACAGCTTCAAAGTATCAGACACAGTGTTGTAGATAATTGATTCTGCCATTTCTTTTTCTTCTTTTTGTTTTTTGGTTAGAGGAGATAGATAGATAGAATGATAGATAGATAGTCAATAGTAGTTTGTATGTGAGGAAGCTGAACAAGGCTTGCTTGGTGTTATATAATTGAGCGATGGAACCAAATAATTGAGTAGTTGTGAGTCTTTGTTCCCAAGAATTTGCATTTGGATAAAATGACAACATCACAAAAAACAATCTTCATTTCAGACCAAACTTTCAAACCTAATTTTTAAAAGAACCAACAATCACAATTTAGTAAGAAATGTCTACAATTAATCCAATTGGATAATCTGGTGTATCACCTCATATTAACCAAAGCTAACAACATTACAACAAACAGTCTTCATTTCAGACCATACTTTCAAACCTAATTTTTAAAAGAACCAACAGTCACAATTTAGTAAGAAATGTCTACAATTAATCCAATTGGATAATCTGGTGTATCACCTCACATTAACCAAAGCTAACAACTTATACTACCAATTATCTCCTTTTTACCTTCTAATTCCATTCATTAGATCCATTTCTAACAACAAGTATATTTGGCGCCACAAACTGTGTATGAGATGGGCATTTATAAAGCCATTAATGATTGTTGCACCAAATATGTCTAAGGTAATTAATGTTTAGCGTAATTTACACAAAAACCCGTCATATTTCAGGATTTAATCACCAAATCCCTGTCGTTCGCCAAACCTTCTGACATTTCAGATTTTAATCAAATGTCTCCCTCCAACCAATTTTCATGTCAAAATGACTTAAATATCCCTCTCATAAATTACAGTTTCACCCCTCTTGTTTGGACATATTACATTTCCCCCATCTATAAAAAAATATATATATAAAATTCGAAATATATATTTAAATTAAAAAATATATATATAATTCAAAGCAAATATATAAAATTTGAAATATATATATATATAATTCATAAACAATATATTAAATTTTGAAAAAATATATAAATTTTGAAATATATATAAAATTCAAGACAAATATATAAAATTTGAAAAAAAAAATATATAATTCTAAATATATATATAATTCATAAATAATATATTAAATTTCAAATATATATATAATTCAAAAAATATATTAAATTTCTAAAATATATATAAATTTTAAAATATATCAAAACAAATATAAAAAATTTGAAAAACAATATATAAAATTCAGAATATATATATATATTTCAAAAAATGAATTTTATTTTTTTATGTCACCACGTGAGTGGCACGTGACATGGTGTATGATTTGGACCAGGCTCGTGAGGTTGAATGGGGATCCATGTGATGTTGTATACTTAAATTTTTATTTTTGATTGTATTATTTTAGATGGACAAAAAATTAAAGGAAAAATAAGTAAATGTGCGAAAGTTGGACAAGAAAAAGTGGGATAGGATAAGATGGTGGGCTAATTGTCTGTCTCTTCTTGGATACTAGCATCATCATTTTCTTTTTCTTTCCTTTCTATTTTTTATAGTGGTAAATTTATATATATTTTTCAAAATTTATATATTTTTTTCGAATTTTATATAATTTTCAAATTATATATATTTTTTTGAATTTTATATATTTTTTCAAATTTTAATATATATTTTTTTCGAAATTTAATATATTATTTATGAATTTTATATATATTTTTTAATTTTATATAATTGTTTAGAATTATATATAATTTGTTTTGAATTTATATATATTTTCCAAATTTTATATAGTGTTTCTAATTTTATATATTTGTTTTGAATTATATATATATTTCAAAATTTATATATTTTTTCGAATTTTATATATTTTTTTGAATTTTAATATATAGTTTACGAATTATATATATATATTTCAAAATTTATATATTTGTTTCGAATTATATACATATTTTAAATTTTATATATTTGTTCAAATTTTAAATAATATTTTCGAATTTTTATATTTTTTTTTTATAGAAGGGGAAAGTGTAATTATCCAAATAAGAGGGGAGAAAAGTATAATATATTCAAAAAAAATAGGTGAAATTATAATTTATGTGAGGGATATTTAAGTTATTTTCACATTAAAAATGATTTAGGATATTTGATTAAAATCTAAAATATCAAAAGATTTAGTGATTAAATCATGAGATTTTCGGAATTTTTGTGTAAATTACCCTTAATGTTTATGGTGAGAGTTTATTACAGTTGATGTTGACAAGTCACAGACTCGTAGGGTGCGTTTGGAAACCCTGTTTTTTGTATTTATTTTTTGTCTTCAAATATAAAAACTGTTTTTGTATTTGTCTTTGTTTTTTTCAGCGAAAAATTAAAAACAAAAAAGCGTTTGGATGAAGGTGTTTTCACCACTTTTATTTGGTGAAAGTTGTATTTTATGGAATTGGTGTTTTCACTGTTTTTACCACCTAAACAGTGAAAAAACTCAAAAAACAATTAAAAGTTGTATTTGGTATTTTTACCACTTTTACACACTATTCACAGAAAACAGTTTTCTTGGGGAAAAAAAAGTATACGTGTACTCCAAATTTCAAATATTCTCTCTCTCTTCACAGGGACCATCCCATTTGATCTTCTGGTACACAAATCTCTTAGCAACCCACATATACACACACAAATTCACTGCATTCAACCCCCAATAAAAGCATGTACTCTCGTAGCAACCACACCCTCAGTGGGACTGTCCATTTTAGTGCATCACAGAGGCCTTGGTCTCTTGCAATGCCGACCCAAAAAGCCCCCTTACAAGACTGATACAACCATTGTGAGCACGAATAGGACACTACCTAATGTGCATCTTCATTGTCGATGATCTTTGCTCTGTCACGAAATCTACATATTGGTTGCAAGAAGTTTGATGCGAGTAAAACTTGAACCAGCAATTGATGTCACATTGCTACATTATTGTTACTATCTGAGCAATGCCCATGGATGAAAAAGATAACCCACTATTCTAAAAAAAACATCTATTGGTGTAATAGAGTTTGTGACCATGGTATTGACTCACTACTAATCGGACATAGCACTCGACCCTCTGCGCACGCCATAAAGTAATCAAGATGTGCACAACTACGATTGTCACCTAAACAAAGCACGTATTGTGGGAGCAACCACCAAGCCCTCATTGGAACCGACAACTTCTGCTGCCATGCTTACCCTTTTTGCCTCTACTAAACCCGAAACAACCATTTGCGCATGGATAAGAAAAACTCTATTCCCATCCTCCGCAGCGTTGTTATGCCAGAGTGGTGCCCTTTGATTTTCCGGACTGCATGGCCTAGAACAAGTCATAGATTGGACCACGGTGAGGATTGTGAGACTAGGGACCACTTGAAGTGAGGCTGCAGTAAACTGGAAGGAACCGATTCATGATTGATCTGATCATGGCGTGGTGAATGTCAATAAACTTAGCCAAATTGGGACTAGGAGGAGCAGTAGCATAACCTCCTCCCCTTGGTTCACTGAGCATAGCCTCAATTAGTTTTTTTTTTTTTTTTTTGCTTGATTTATTATTGTCATCGATGATCGATGCCTTGTCCAAAAATCTGCATATAAATTTTATTAATTTTTGCATGAACAGAAAATTTGAAGAAACAATCAAGGTCACATTGCTAGATTATCTTTACTATCTAAAATTGGCATTAAAAAAAATAAACTTTTATTCTTGTAGGGTGCAAATTAATGCACCGTTACAAAAATGCTTACACAATTTTTACGATTCCTTTTCCGGATGTTGATTCGCATAGGAATTCCAAAACTATGATCCTAGTTGAACAGAAAAATTTATAGTCCAACCTTTATCTTAGAATCACTTACTTTAGTGCCATATGATATTTTTTTTATTCCTGATAGAAAGAGAAATATATATCATTTTACTAGTCTGATAAGAAAATGCAAAAAATGATTTTAGGTTTGAAATTTATGTCCTGCCCCTGCCCATCACATAATTATTCACTACAATCTAGCAAATGCCTCTCCCAAAGTTTTCAGAAATTAGTTTTACTACCCCAAAACTTATATGTTTTATGAATAAGTTCATAAAAATTGCATATGACCCCTCCCAAATTTTCTAAAAATTTCCTTTACTACAATCGATGTTTTGGTTCTGATTTTGAATTGGTTTGATTTGGTTCTGGTTCTCAAAAAAACATAACCATTCTAATTTGGTTTGGTTCCGATTTCAGACTCTCTATAACCAAACCAAACCGAACCGATATACATTATATATATATATATATATGTATGACTTATACAATTCAATTATATTTAATAAAATTACAAATTCATATAAACTTATAATACCAAATAAATACAGATTAGTATATTAAATAAAATTATAAGTTTACCCTAATAGTTTTTTACCATCCAAACAAATATTACACACATATAAATAAAAATTATATATTTTATAACCTCTCTCACATTCACTCTCACCGCCGGTTTAAGAGTCTTGTTCTTAGTTTTAAAATTGGCATGATTGATTTTCATAATTTATGTTGATGTATGTTATATATTTTTTGAAAGAACATGTATACGGAACTGTGGTTCGGAACCAAACCGAACCGTTTTTTTACGATTTGGTTTGGTTTGATTCCTAAACTAATGGTCTTGTTCCTATTATCAAAATACCGTTGATAATGGTTTGGTTCCGAATTTTACAAGAATCGTACCAAACCAAACCGTGTGTAGCCCTAGTACCCTCTAATAAATAATTTAAATTATAAAGAAGTAAAAGAATAAATTAAAAGTGCAGATATTTATGTGTTTAAGTTGGCTCTAATAAGGAATTTAAATTACAAAAAAAAAGAGTAAAAAATAGGAATATAACTGAAGGCCGGTAGCATGAAGTAAAAACAGAATAAATGAATGTAGTTGAATGGTATTTTGTTTTTGTAAATCCTAAGTAATTTTCTTCTTCAAAATTAAAATTATATTGTTTGTCACATCTTTTTAAAGGGACACTACAACCTATCTAAATAGTAATAAATTACAAGTCAAAGTCAAGATTTGAGGGCCTCATTGATTTTTATTTTTAAAAACTGTTTTTGAGAATTATGAGAACAAAAAAGATTGAATAATTTTTTTCTTCAAAATTAAAATTATATTGTTTATCACATCTTTTTAAAGGGACGCTACAACCTATCTAATAGTAATAAATTACAATTCAAAGTCAAGATTTGAGGAGCTTGGTTTTTATTTCTAAAATCTGTTCTCAAGAATTTTGATAATAGATATGATAACACTAAAAATGAATGTTTGTTTGGTTTGTAGATATGAAAATAGTTTTTTTATTTTCAAAAAATTAAATCAAACAGATTTTTTCACAAGTTTTTTAATTTTCAATTTTCTGAATCTCCTAGATTGCTTACCATTTATTTATTTTTTATTCGTCCGATATAAACTTATAAAAAGATGAAAAAGTTTTAAGATTTTAGATAATTTGATCAATAATCTACAAAAACAAATACAAATTTAAGGTAGTGATTCACTACAACGTAATTTATTGATATTGGATTATGGATATCGCTTAGAGCCCACTCCATTGATTAAACATACACAGATAATAATCGAATAATACATTAAATAAGTTATGGTTATAGACCTCCGGATATTATAACTGCGAGTAATATGAAAAAATGTAAAGTTCTCATTCAAAATTCTCTCGGTTCATCCCTTATGAAAAATTGTCAAAACAGTGAACTCTTCATCCATCCCCATCTAAAGGACTAGTCAATCAAATCCCCTATATTTTATAGAGCAATTCCAGTCACTTATAAAAAAACCAATCATAAATATCCCAAGTTATATACACAAACTACGTAACACTAAAATCATCTCAAGTATTCCACGTCTAAAAATTCGACTCACAATATTATATAAGAAATTTTTATACACAATACATACAATTCTAAACAATTAAGTTTCTTTTTTTCACTCTACATACCTATAGAATTTTTAGGCTATGTCATTAATATAAAATTGGTGATGTGAAATTGAGATTAGAAATAAAATATTATTAAAATCTGAAATAAATTTTCTTCAATTCAATTTCTAATGCATCAGTCTCATGCAACCCAACACATAGTATACAAAATACTTATACTAGTTGTTCACTTTTTTAACTTTACTTATTTCAAAATAGTTGTTCAGTTTCGAATCCAATATAAATTATCCCTCTTCACTAACTTCAAAACACAATTGTCCCACTAAAAATTATAATTATACTATATTATCAAATGACAAAATTGAAAACACAAAATAACAAAAAATATGTTGAAAAGTCAGACTTTGACAACTAATTTGAGACTGAGGAAGTGGTAATAAGCACATGATGCAGATGTAGGCATAGGGTGAGCACATCTTCTTATATTTGAGTTTCAGATAAAAATTTAATTTGATTTTTTAGGTACATTGTTTCATGATTAGAATTTATCAAAGTAAATCTCGAAGGACATAAAATCTTGCCACAATGGAGGATCTTTGAAGGGTTCTACATTATATCGGCTCCTCTTTTTCCCAGATTATTTCGTAAAAAGAATAGTCATTTGAAGCTTTAATCTTGGAGGTCATAAATTCATAGATTAGTTGCATGTTTTATAAATATGGGTAGAGTTGTAAATGAACCGAATTGTTCGTGAGCAGGTTCGGGCTAAGCTCGTTAAGAGTTCGACTCATGCTCATTCGTTTAGTAAACGAACCAAGCATGAGCACAATTTTTAGGTTCGTTTAAACGAGCTTGTGAATAGACTCGTCTAAGTTAAATAGTAAAATTATTTCATATTTGACAAAAGAAAGTGTTCAAATTGAACAAATTATGAAAATTGTTGTGAAAATATTATAAGAATTGTGCGACAATAGCATAAAAATCATTTTTAAAAGATTATACTAGTGAAAATATGTTAAAAACAGACATGCAATAACTCAATCCAGACAGTTATTGGAAAGAGTAATATATGTTACAACTGAAATGAGTCGCTCATGAGCAAGCTCGGGTTCAACTCATTAAATATGGTGTTTGGCTCAGACTCGTTCGTTAAGCAAATGAGCCGAACTTGAATACATTTTCTAGACTCGTTTAGGGCCGGTTTGGTAGGCGGTCCGGTCTGGTCTGGTCTTATCTGGGTGGTGTTCTGAAAGTCTGTTTGGTAAAACTGTCTTGTCTTATGGTCTTATTCAAGCTGTTTGGTCTTATGTTTGGAAAATAATACAAAAAATAAAAAAATAATATATAAAATTCAAAAAATATATTAAGTATGAAAAATATATAAAATTTGAAAAAATATAAAAAATTTGAAAATAATATAAGAAATTCAAAAATAATATATATTTTAAATTTTATAAATTATTTAGAATTTTTATATTATTTTTTGAATTATATATATTATTTTTGATTTTTTATATTATTTTCAATTTTTTTATATTTTCTCAAATATATATATATATATATCTAATTTTGTATATTATTTTTTAATTTTATAGTTTTTTTCAAATTTTATACATTATTTCAAATTTTTTATATTATTTTTCAAAACTTATATATTATTTTTTAAATTATATATATATTTAAAATTTTATATATTAATTTTGATTTTTATATATTTTTTTCGAATTTAATACATTATTTTAAAAAAATTATATTATTTTTCAAATTTTATATATTATTTTCGAATTGTATACATTATTTTTTATTTTTTCTATTATTTTGGAATTTATTTTATTTTCCCAAATTTTAAATATATTTTTTGCATTTTATATATTAATTTTGAATTTTATATATATATTTCAAATTTTATACATTATTTCAATTTTTTTATATTATTTTTTTAATTTTATATATTATTTTCAAATTATATATATTTTTAAATTTTATATATATATTTGAAATTTTATGGTCCCATGTGTTAAGACAATTGTATATAAAATCACTTGAGACCATCATTTTTGGTTGTCTCAAATTACCCATTTTGGTCTCAAGTGATCATTGTTTTTTTGGAACCGTGTTGCCAAACAGTGTCCGGTTCCAAAAAAGTCATTATGAGACCAGATCATATGGGACCGGATCGCAAACCAAACAGGACCTTAGTAAATAAACCGAACTTGAACATTCCAAAGTTTGGCTCGGCTCGGCTCGGCTCGGCTCGTCTGGTTGATAGGAGTGGAATAGAGGCAAAACATGTAGCATTTTTTTTTAATTCAAAACTTTAATGCGACTCATTTCATACAGGAATTTTCATTCTGATGGTTGATCGTCCGAATCATTACACCACCAACCAATAATTGTTTTATTGAATTTTTTTTAGCTAACAACCCTAATTAGATATGGGCTTATAGTGGTGAGTGAAAAGCAAGTTTCACCTTATCAGTAGACCAAATACGTTGTTTTGGTAGTAGTATATTTGGAAGTTATCAATATTATTACGTAGCAACGATATTCGTCTCATATTCTCATTAATACTCATATTGTTCAACTCATTACATAATTATTATGACGGTAATTAGAGATGACAATGAGTCGGATTTGAAACGGGTTTGGCTAATATCATTACCATTCCATTTAAAAATTGTTAATACCAAACTCATCCCAAACCCGTGACGGGTTGTAATCGGTAATATCATTATTACCCTATCAGTATAAACGGATTTAATCGGATTACCATCGGTAACAAAATGCCAATCAAAGTGAAGACCAACTATACATAATTTATATTCATTAGCAATATTTAAAATTCACGTATAGGTAACCGGTAAGTGAGTTCAAAGACTAATGATCTAATTAAATGCACCTCACCCAATAACAAACTTGAGTTACAAAAACAAATTAAGGGAAAGCATATTCCATATTGATTTAGATAGAAAAAAATTCAGGGCAAGTACTTCCTGCTAAATATATATTCAACATTGACAACACACTATCAGTGACAAGAAACCAAATATCATTAAACTATAGTAAATTTATAATTTAATTGAGTCAAATTGAGTTTAAATAAGTAAAATACCAATTCAATTTAGAAAAATCTCAATTTAATTGAGTCAAATTGAGTTCAATTTAGTGAAATTAAGTAAATTCCTAATTCAATTAAGTCAAATTGAGTTCAAATAAGTAAAATATCAATTCAATTGAGTTGAATTGAGTTTAATCTAGTAAAATCCTAATTTATTTGAGTCAAATTGAGTTCAATTTAGTAAGATTAATTAAATCCCCAATTAAATTGAGTCAAATTGTGTTCAAATAAGTAAAATTAAGTAATTCCCACAATTCAATTAAATCAAATTGTGTTCAAATAAGTGAAATTAATAAAATTCCCAATTCAATTGAGTCAAATTGAGTTTAAATAACTAAAATTCCAATTCGATTGAGTCAAATTGAGTTCAATTTAGGAAAATCAAGTAATTCCCTACTTAAATTGAGTACAATTTAGTAAAATTAAGTAAATTCATAATTCAATTGAGTTAAATTGAGTTCAAATAAGTAAAATATCAATTCAATTTAGTCGAATTGAGGTCAATCTTGTAAAATCTCAATTTATTTGAGTCAAATTGAGTTCAATTTGGTAACATTAAGTAAATCCCCAATTAAATTGAGTCAAATTGTGTTCAAATAAGTGAAACTAGTAAAATCCCCAATTCAATTGAGTCAAATTGAGTTTAAATAACTAAAATTTTAATTCAATTGAGTCAAATTGTGTTCAATTTAGGAAAATCAAGTAAGTCCCTATAATATTGTTTATTGAACTGTGGACATTTATTCTTATAAAATGCTTCTAGAATAATTATTTTAAAATTTTATAAATTTATCAATATATTTTATCTTATTTCACACTTTGATTTTTGTATAAAAAGGGATGATTATATATTTTTGAGGCTTACTTTGGGCATATAGAATTTTATATATATATTTTTTTTAAAATAATCATAAACGGGCCGGATCGAATTACCGCCGGGTTACTAACAGGTCGGGTTACCGATGGGTTACCAACGGATTAGGTTACCGACAGGTTTTACAAAAAACCCGAACCTGCTTCAGATTTTAGTTTTTGATCCCAAACCCCTTTTCATGTATACCAAATCCGCCCCAGCCGGCCGGACCATTTTGTCATCCACAACCGTAATTGAAATTGATACTGTAATTAATTGAATCATGCTCACACGAAAGTGACACTTGGCAAAATTATGGCAAAGACCATCATGTCTGAAAATATTAGCTTCAAAAAACGTTGTTTGATTCATTAAATAAATTGCATTACTGCATCAACATTTTTGTTCGGCGCTATAATTGCGTTCTTATTTAAAGAACAATCTTTAATACAATTTATCCAAAAAACAATTTCTTTAATAGATAATAATCGGGCTTTTCTGAGGTAAGTAATATAATTTTACATCTAATTTGACATTGATCCTTTTTAAAAAAATTATTAGAGATTAGTCCCATTATTCTTATTTTAAGTTGGATAAACTACACTTTCACTCCTTCTTATTTTATTAATTATACTTTCACCCCCTCAATCAATTTTGAGACATGAAATGACTAAATTACCCATAAATGTGTGTGATGACCTATTTACCCATCCATAAAGATTCAAAAAGACCAACCTACCCTCCTTTATATGTGTATATATATTTCAAAAAATATATATATATTTCGAAATATATACATATATTTCGAAATATATATATATTCCCAAAAGAAAAATATATTTTTCTATATATATTTTTTGAAATATATATATATTTTGAAAAAAAATGTATATATTTTGAAATATATATTTATATTATACTTTGACATGTTCCTGCTCAAAACCCACATCTTCTTCCCCTAAATGGTATCAGAGCCATAAAGTTTCGTTAATTAATCTAGTAATCTGCTCAGATATGTTAATCTATAGTCATTTATCTGTTCTTTTATATTGTTCTTCATCTTTTCTTTCTCTACTTGTTGGTGTCACCTCCCCATAAACCGTAAAACCAAACATTAAGTCCCTTGGAGAGTTTATAGGCGTTTTAGGACATGAGTGGTGATGTCGTTAGGATAAGGTATGTGTTATGAAATGCAACAAATGTTGAAAATAGGATAAGCACATTTATAATGCTCAGATAATAGGCAAATAGATTAATCATGAGTTGTTTATTTAGATCTTCCTCCTCTCGACCTAGTCGAACAAACCTACCTTCCATTACAGATATTAATGACATAATTAATTAAGAAGAACACACTTACACTGATCTTGAAAGTTACAATGATTGGAATATTCATAGGGTACCCACTAATCAAATTTACAAAACCAGTTTCATTAAGTCAACCTTTTTTTAACGAATACACAGTCAAAATTGTTGAACAAGTATATGCTATAAATAAAGAACACGAACAATGCCAATTATTTTCTCCAAAAACTATGAAACAACACCGCGAAAGAGGATACAATTTTATCCATATTGGTCTTGTACAAGTTGCAGTTGATCCATTAACTATTTTAGGACAAAATGCATCGATTCTTTTCTGTCTAAGAGATGCTAGGTTCCTCGAATATAATCAAAGCTTAATTAGTGTCATTGAAACCAGCTTATGTAATAGTCCGGTCTACTTTGATTGTTTTCCTAATTTCAAGTTAAGCCTAAGTGACTCTCACATACTAAAAGCTTTAACATTAAACATCAAAACTTCAAGTTATGCCATGTTTGCAGGTGCCCGACCTCTAAGCTTAATTTACAGAATTTACTACAAGACTATGAAAACCAATTTAAATGTTCATGCTCTAGTCAAAAGTCCTAAAGATCAAACTCTATTAATTCAAAGTAGTATTTCTAATGCAAATATTCGCATACCAAAAATAATTGCTTGGAAAGATGTTTCCCTCCCAAATGAATGGTTACTTGAAAATGAAAATCACCCAACCAAAATCGAGAATGATGTCCGAAATCTTGAACACGTGCAACAATTCCTATATGGAAATGTTAAGTTAACATTTGATAGATCTAGACATAGTTTCTCTTCCGTTAGTTCAAACTCTAAAATGTTCACCCCCCGACCAATTAGAGAAAATACTACTAACCATGATACAGAATTTGTAGAATCTCTAGTCCACCGATCCAGACGTGATCATAGATCAAAAGGAATTCAAAAGGATGAACAAGTATCTACTACATGTTATGTCCGAAACATAGAGACTGAAGATTCAATCTCTAATCACTCCCCTACATAAACTGATTTTGAGACCGACACTGTTAATCCACAACTATGTGTTTTAAGTAAATCGTTTTCCTATGACCTTCTAAAGTTAGAAGATGAATCCAAGTCCAAAGAAAATAAAGCAAAACGACAATTATATAGAACAAAGTTACACACATGAGGAGAGAACAAAAATTATAAAAAAATGGCAAAAAATCATGACAACAAACCAGTTGGAAATTAGTTTCTTTGATTATCTTGAGAATTATTACAAAAAAATTAATGTTCTTACAAAACATAAATGGACAAAACATGATAAAACAATTGTTTCTTCTAGTCGTCCTCCTTTAGAAAACCTAATTGTTAACCACATTGGAACAGAAATCCCAGCCTCCCCTTTTAAGGTTGTCACCTCCGCAATCGATCCTAATACTAAAACAATTTCACCAATCAATATTTAAGTACGTTAGGTTCTCAATTGGACAAAATAGAATCCAAACTTGACGCCTCCACCCCTGTGACAAAAACTATTGATTCCCCTCTAATCAAGCTTCCTACAAAACGTCAAGGACTACCTAACAAACCAAGCACAAGTGACTCATCTGCCCAAATTGATAAATTATTAAAAGCCTTAGAATCACAAATGATCAAAGATGAAAAATTCCTCACAGTTCTCAATTTTGATTCTCAGAACAATACTGATAACTCTGAAACCTCATCAGAAGAAGACACAGATAAGGATATACGCAAGTTAAAAAATGCCTTTGAGATCAATAGAATCACACATCGAACAATTAACCCTACCAGTATTACAAAAAATTGGTATCCCCAACCTACCCCTGTCGATATTCAATATGAAGAAAGAATCTTCCAAAATCAATTTTCTATGCCATCTAAAAATATTTATGAATGGAATATTGATGGACTCTCTAAACAAGAAATTTGAAACAAATTAAACCACATTTCTATGACAACCAATAATTACCTCACACACCACAATATGCCTCAACCTGATATTGTAGAATTACTCACCTCTGAATTTTCTGGCATGTTAAGAAATTGGTGGGATAAACATCTTACCCAAGAAGCAAGAGACAATATAACACATGCATTCCAAAAAATAGAAGATGGAACCCTTATTTTTAATGAAGAAATTGGCCTTGGACTCCCTAATGGAGTCAATACATTAATTTACACAATTATAGATCATTTCATTGGCAGACCGAGTGACATTACTTCTAGAATTCATGATCAACTTGGTAACCTTAGATGTCCTACATTGATTGATTTTAGATGGTACAAAATTACTTTCTTGTCATGTGTTATGTTACGAGAAGATAGTAATAAACCATTTTGGAAAGAAAAATTTATTAATGGATTGCCCAGCTTTTTCTCTCATAAAATACGCACAAAATTGAGTAACACAACTGGTGTTATTGAATATGACAATCTAACCTACGGTAATATTATTAGTCTAATCCAGAAAGTTGGACTCAAAATGTGTATAGATATGAAAATTAATAATCAACTTAGTAAAGATAAAAAGAAGGCTAAATATGAAATGGGCACATTCTGTGAACAATATGGATTACCCCCGATTGCACCATCTCGGCAAACAAAGAAATCAAAACAAACAAAATCCTTTCCAAAACGTTTTACTCACCATTATAAAAGATATAATAAAAAATTCCAACATAATGAATTCTATGATAAACAAAAGTTTAAAAAGAACGAAAAATACACGAGGAAAATAAAACCTTTTGAGAAGAATAATAAAATTGATCTAAATAAAGTTACATGTTATAAGTGTAGTAAGAAAGGTCATTACGCAAGAAATTGTCCTGTAACAAATAAGATTAATCAACTAGAAATCCCTGATGAAACTAAACAACAAATTTACACAATTCTTGAATTAAAAAACACAAGTGACAGTGATACTGAAATTGAATCTAGTTCCTCTTCAGAATCCCCTGACTCCTATCCCAGCTCACCTGATATTAGTTTTGGGTGCAAAGACAGTTGTTGTATAAAAACAATCAATATGTTGAATCGTCACAAACCTAAAACCCTTAATCTTCTCACTAAAGCAGAAGAACAACAACAGCTTCTTCTAGATCTCATAAGTAAAGTCGAAGACCCAGATTTTAAAAATTCTTATCTTCAAAAGCTTACTAAATTACTCACAATAAACAAAGATACTCAATCCCCTACCATAAACAAACCAAATTTTAGCCATCACAAAACTCTTGAACGTTTTACTCTTAAGAAATGAGTCACTATACAAGACCTCCAAGCAGAAGTCAACATAGTTAAACAAGAAATTAAAACTCTAAAGAATGAAAATCAAGATATAAAAACCCTCTTTCACACCCAACTCAAAGATCAAGTTAAAACTTCACACCAATTTTCAGTTTCTGATTCCTCTTCCTCTAACAGTAATGACAATGATGACAACACAAATCTATTTCAAAGTAAGGAGGAGGAAACCAATGGTTTGAATCCAATCAACCAAACCTCATTTAAAAAATGGAAAATAAAAGTCACCTTAGTTATTAATAAAAAATACCAAAAAACTGTCATTGCTCTAGTTGACTCTGGAGTAGATCTTAACTGTATACAAGAAGGCCTGATTCCTAGCAAATACTATGAAAAACACAAATGAGAAACTCAGTTCTTCTAATGGTAGTGCAATGAAAATCGAGTATGAATTATCTAAAGCTCATATTTGTGAAGATAATGTCTGTTTCAAAACTACATTTGTCCTAGTAAAAAATATGACTGATACCGTCATCCTTGGTCTTCCATTTTTATATCTTCTTTACCCATTCACCATAAATAATGATGGTCTCTCTACAACACATTTTTGTCAAAATATTATTTTTCATGTTTTTCAAAAATCTTCTAGTAAAAACTCGAAAGCATCATTCAATTTTTAGTCTCTAAAAATATTTACATTTTCCATCATAAAGATCAACATTTAAATTCTTTAAAAGAAGAAGTAATTCACAAACGAACAGAAACCCAATTAAGAAACCCTACCCTTCAAAATCAAATAAACCAATATGATAATAAACTTATTCAAGAAATATGTTCGGAACTACCCAATATTTTTTGGCATATGAAACAACATATTGGTAGTCTTCCTTACATAAAGTTCTTCACTAATAAAAATATTCCAACTAAAGCCCGCACAATTCAAATGAATGTTGAAGTTCTAGAATTTTGTAAAAAAGAAATCCATGACCATCTTCAAAAGAAAATTATATGGCACAGTAAATCACATTGGTCTTGCTCAGCATTTTACGTCTTGAAAAATTCCGAAATAGAACGATGGGTACCACGTCTAGTCATTAATTACAAGCCTCTTAATCAAGTCCTTGAATAGATAAGATACCCTATCCCTAACAAAAGATATTTAATTAATCAATTAGGGAAAACAACCATTTTCTCCAAATTTGACCTTAAGTCCGGCTTCTGGCAAATTCAGATTGCAGAAAAAGATAAGTACAAAACTGCATTCACTACACCTTTTGGACATTACGAATAGAATGTCATGCCCTTTGGCCTTAAGAATTCCCCAAGTGAATTCCAAAATATTATGAATGATATTTTCAATCCTTTCAGTCATTTTTTCATAGTTTACATTGATGATGTTCTTATCTTTTCCAATAGCATTGAAGCTCATTGGAAACATCTAAATTATTTCTTCAACGCCATCAAAATCAATGGTTTAGTCATCTCTGCTTCTAAGATAAAACTTTTTCAAACCAAAGTAAGATTTCTTGGTTATGATATATATTAAGGACAATTCCACCCAATCAGTCGATCCATAGAATTTGCAGGCAAATTCCCAAACCAAATTCTTGATAAAACCCAGTTACAATGTTTCCTTGGTTCTTTAAATTACATTGTTGAATTTTACAAAAATATTTGAAAACAATGTAAACCACTAATCGATCGTTTACAATCAAACCCCCCTCCATGGACTGATATTCATACAACTATAGTTAGGGACATTAAAAAATATGTCAAAACTCTTCCTTGCTTAGGAATTCCTTTAGTCAATTATTTCAAAATCATTGAAACCGACGCCTCCAACATTGGTTACGGAGGCATTTTAAAACAAAAACTCTCCCCTACTTCTCCAGAACAGCTTGTTCGTTACCATTCTGGAGCATGGAACAAAACACAAAGTAATTATAGCACTATTAAACAATAAATTCTTGCAATTGCTCTATGTGTTAGTAAATTCCAAGATGATATTTTAAATCAAAAAGTTTTACTTCAAATTGATTGCAAAAGTTCCAAATATGTTTTAGAAAAAGATGTTAAAAATATAGCTGCTAAGCATATTTTTGCCAGATAGCAGTCAATTTTAAGCATTTTCCAATTTGATATTGAATACATTCGTGGATGTGACAATTCAATCCCAGATTTTCTTAACAGAGAATTTTTTCAGAAACCTGATGGCAAACAGACAACCACAACCACGTCCCACAGGAGGGATCCCTTCGATCAGACCTCATCCCCTAGTTAAAACTGAACCTTCTACTTCCCTCACTTTAGTAAACAAGTTCACAAGCCTAGGGACCCCCTTAGGTCCGCGTCCTACCTTTAGTTCAGCACTAACTACTCCGCATGATCCTTTCACCATCCATGCCCCAGTCACCAATACTCCACCTCTCCCCCGATACAACCCCCCAGGAAGATCAAAATATCTTCAAAAAACTTATGATACCCTTTTCTTCATCGAACATCATTTTTCTCACACAAATTATCCAATTGCCCTAGTAAAACAGTTTTCCCCCCCAAATTCTCATTGGATACCACACACCCCTAGTCACAACTTGCAATATTATAAAGACATCCTTTACCAAACCAAATTTGTCTTCATCAAACATGTCCCTGATTGCAATGATCCAACCAAAGTCATTTACCACTCTCTGTACATTTTGAGGGTTGTCTCCCTTAAAGAATGGGGAAAACATCTTTCTGAACCCCAAAAGTTAGATAACTCACTCCCATTCACTTACTATGACTACATAGATGCCTGGTTCAAAAATTTTCTTTTTCAAACTGAAACCTGTAGTCATTCTTGGTTCATTAATTTTGATTGTAAATATAATAGTCAACTCCCTTCTTGGTTTGTTAAGTGGTGGAATGACAATGACCCAAATGATGATGTTATCCCTGAAATCCTCTGGGAACAAATCCTTTATTTTGAAACTAAGTTCAAAATCCCTTATTATGACCATCAATTCCCCCTACTCCTAATTTTCGCCAAAAAATACAAAATCCCTTGGAGTTTCAAATGGCATTACAGCCTTAAAGGTGATATTGGCACAGTATATAGAGTTCATTATACTAAATGGTTGGATCCTTTCAAAATCGAAAGAATTGTTCAAGAAGTCCAACTTAAATTCCTAAAAGAAATTTCTCAGCCACTCAAGGCTAACTCAGTCACACAAGTCCTTGAAACAGTTCAGTCAAGTTCCCCTACAGAAATCGCAGTCAAGAAATCAGCCTCCAAAAAGTCAACTTCCAAAGCTAAGCTCAAAGAGTAAATGGAAAAGCTCTTTGCCCAAATAGAAGGAGCTTCAAGCAGTGATGAAGAAGATGAATCATCTACAAAATCCAAGTACGGGTCATACCAGGATGCCCAAGATCCCTTTGATCTGTCTAAATATTAAGAGGAAGGGAAAAAGTCAAGCTCAAGTCAAAAGATACAAGAAAGGCACAAAAAGACAAGAATAGTGAATAGTGACTTTTTGCTACAGTAAACCGTTGGCACAAAAGACAAATACAATACTCAACAGTACCAACAAACTACTATTTCAAACAGTTCTCTGCCCCAAAAGTCAAAAAGCCAATAGTGAAAGAAAATAGTTATCTGACCCGAAAGTCAAAAAGTCAACAGTGAAAGGAAACAGTTCTCCCACAGTCACATTGTTATATCCTCTATATAAGCAGTCAAATGTAATGATTTTCAGTAGGTTTTAGTTTCCAATTTTCTTTATACTTTGTAATCACTTTCTCTTTCTCTTCTCTTCTCAAAGTATGTTAAGCCTCCGAACCCAGATGGATTGTCACACATCCACTTGTAAGTTTGTCTATCATAGTCAAATGTATTTTTGAATCACTATAATATTCAATTTGATTTTTAGTCAATTGAAATTTATATTTACTTAATCTGAAGAGAGTTACGGTGTATGACGGACCTTAGTCCCGCTCTGCCAAGACCACTTGGACGGTTGTGTCATATATAGTTATATTATACTTTTTATAATATTATTGCAATTGCATTTATTTTTTATTTAAATCTATGATTATACTTTGACATGTTCCTGCTCAAAACCCACATCTGCTTCCCCTAAATGGTATCAGAGCCAGGTTATTATTTATATATATATATATATATATATATATTCCCGAAAGAAAATTATATTTTTCTATATATATATTTCAAAAAATATATATATTTTCTAGAATATATATATATATATTGAAATATATATATAGAAAAAATATATATATATACATATAAATGAGGGTAAGTTGGTCTTTTTGCATCTTTATGGATGGACAAATAGGTTCTCACACACATTTATGGGTAATTTAGTCATTTCATGTCTCAAAATATGATTGTGGGAGTGAAAGTGTAATTAGCAAAATAAAATGGAGTGAAAATGTAATTTACCCAACTTAAAATAGGAATAATGGGACAAATCTCTAATAAGTTTTTCAAAATGGACCAATGTCAAATTATATGCAAAACTATAGGACTTAACACAAATAAAACCCATAATAATTCTGTTTAGCTTTGTTGAAAATGGATCATTATGTTAATTGGGATCAAAAATGAAATTTTGTCTTAATCCTAAAAATAAGTTGGGGCCCTAGGTGGGAGCAAATGTGAGGCCCCTTTGGATGTAAGGCTTCACGTACTTAAAAAACTATAAGTGCATAAAAAATTACTAAAAAACACATTAAATTTATTAATATTTAAAAAAACGAAAAGAACTTCCATCTTGGTGTTGTCGTGAAAATTTGTTGTTGTTGGGGGAGTGCAGCAGTCGCTAGAGTCTTAAGTGCAGTCGCGTGAAAAATTATTATCGTTATGTGAGTGCGACAATTACGAGAACCTTAAGTGTAGTTTTTTTAAAAGGATATTATTAGTAAACCCCCCTATAGTTTTGTTTTTGATCAACTAACCCCCCTCCAGTTCAGTAAACCCCTTTATGGTTATCAAAATGTATCAACTTGCCCCCCTCCCAATACTTTTGGACCAAAATACCCCAGGAGTTTAATTAAATTAAAAAAATATATATATAATTCAAAAACTATATAAACATAATTCGTAAAAAATATATAAAAATTTAAAAAAACATATAAAATTCAAAAAAATATGTAAAACATTAATTGAAAATATATAAAATTCGTAAATAAATATATAAAATAAAATAAAAAACATATAAAATTCAAAACATATATATATATATATAATTCGTAAAAAATATATAAAAATTAAAAAATATATATATAATTCTTGAAAATATATATAAAATTGGTAATATATATATAATTTGAAAAAATATATAAAATTCATAAATAAAACATATAAAATTGGAAAACAAACAGATAAATTTCGTAAAAAAATATATAAAATAAAATAAAAACATATACAATTCGTAAAAAATATATATATAATTCGTAAAAAAAACATATAAAATTCGATATAAATATTTACAATTCGTAAAAAATATATAAATTTAAAAAAATCATATAAAATTTGAAAAAAATATATAAAAATTAAAACAAATATATAAAAGTCTTTAAAATATATATATAATTGGTAATATATATATAATTTGAAAAAATATATAAAATTCATAAATAAAACATATAAAATTCGAAAACAAACAGATAAATTTCGTAAATAAATATATAAAATAAAATAAAAACATATACAATTCGTAAAATATATATATATAATTCATAAAAAAAACATATAAAATTCGATATAAATATTTACAATTCGTAAAAAATATATAAAATTAAAAAAATCATATAAAATTTGAAAAAAACATATAAAATTCGAAAAAATATATATATAATTCGTAAAAATATATAAAATTCAAATATATATATATATAATCCTTTGGCACACTACAATAGTATATTTAAACAAGATTATCCAAAAACAAAGGGATGGGAAAATCATAATACAATCCAAGAAAGTGTTCCTCCACCATATTTGTTTTTTTTTTTTTTTTTCAAAAAGCTTTAGATGTCACAATAGAGTATAGTCATAGTTTTAAAATCATTTGTGGTGTTAAAATTGCTATTTTAGAAGTCAATTGCTTTTTTCCATTTCCATGCAATAAACAAAGTGCGGATTGAAGTAAACCTTTTTTAATATGGAGGGTCCAACATAATCTACCCATTCACGTGATTTAATAATAAAGTTATATGATTTTATTCCTAATTAAAATTAAAATGATATTTATGTTTTCGAGATATTTTATATATTTGTTTTGAATTTTATATATTTTTAACGAATTTTATATATATTTTTACGAATTTTTGTATTTTTTTACGAATTGTTGTATATTTTTTTCGAATTTTATATATATTTTTCGAATTTTATATGTTTTTTTTAATTTTATATGTTTTTTTAATTTTTATATATTTGTATATATTTTTTATGAAATATGTATATATATATTTTAATTTAATTAAACTGCAGGAATATTTTGGTCCAAGATTATAGGGAGGGGGGAAAATTGATACATTTTGGTAATCATATGGGGGTTTTTTGAACTGAAGAGGGTTTAGTTGATCAAAAATGAAACTATAGGGGTTTATTGATAATATCCCTTTTTTAATTTATAATAATTGAAATATAAAATTTTGTGGCACTCGCACTAAAATTATGAATTGGGTTTGAATTTAGTACAAATGGATTTTTAAACAAATTATTCCTTTTTTTTAGATCTATAGGAAAATAATTTTTATTCTAAAAAAACATAAAACTCCTAAATTAGATTAAGAAACAAATTAAATTCTTTTAAAAAGTCTAAAAAACCTAATATATTTTTAAAAACAAAAAAATTTTGGGGCCCTCGGACCCGGAGGCCCTAGGCGACCGCCTTGGTCGCCTAGCCTCAGGGGCGGGCATGTTGTCTGGTATAGTTTTCTGCCAAAATTCTCCCCAGTGTCATCGACAATTCTTTGCCTTAATTGCGCCTTACTAATTTCATATTATTAATTTGAGTAAAATTTTCAAGGTTGTATGAATCCCGATTTTACATGGTAAAATATTACGATTTTACAATTGTGTTATGATTTTACTATGTTTATATAATGATTTGACGGTTTCACCCTTTATATGAAATGTCCAAAAAATTTATGATTTAGTCCAATATTCTAATATATGGCTTAGATTTATGAGAAAATATTTAAAAAATTAATATATTAGAAAATTTTAAAATTTCTAATATGATTTAGATTTTTAAATTAAATATTTAATTATTAATATATTTTTAAAAAATATTAATATGAATTACTAGAATCTTTCGATTCTACGTATTCCAAAAGGATCCTAGGATTATACGAATTCCAAAAGGATTATAGAATCCGGACTCTAAATGCTTTGAAAATTTTATCTTGATCCCATATACTTGGGCCAGTCATGTCACTATCATGGGCTTCTGTTTAGTCAAGTAACTTCGTATTTCTATTACATAAACTTTCTTTTGTTCTTGGACTTTGAGCCTTGGGCTTTGATGTTTGATTTTCAAGACTCTCAAGAGCGCGCGCCCACATATATATATATATATATTTCTATTTTTCTCACACGAACAAAATACACGAATACGAAACAACAAAGACAATTATTGTGACCGAACAAATCTAGATACTAAAGTCATGTTTGGTAGTGGTTTTATTTTGTTTGGTTTGATTTGGTGTGGTCTAGTATGGTCTATTTTATTTAGATCATGAACTTAAAAGTTTATTTCGTAAGCGGTCTGATATTACTATTTATTTTTTATTTATTATAATATTTATTTAAGTATTATTTTTTTATTTTATTTATTATTTCTTCACTTTATAATATATTTTATTAAATTATTAATTATTCATTTATATATTAATTTCTAAATATATTCTATTTATTTATTATTATTTCATTATTTAATTCATTTAATTTATAAATTATTTATTGATTTTTAAATATTTAAAAATATAATTTATTAATTTAATATTAATTTATTATTATTATACTCATTTTTTGTTATTATTATGAAGTATTTATTTATTATGTATTATTTATTATTATATCTATTTATTATTTATTATTATTTATTTCATTATGTTTATTATTTATTATTTTTATTATATTTTTAAATATTTTTATGTAAATTATTATTTATTTTATTAATTTATTATTATTATTTATTCATTTTTAATTATTTACGATTATATTTTATTAATTTATTATTTAGTACATTTTTTATTATTATATTTATTTTTTATTATGTATTATTTAATTATATTTCTTTATTCTTTATTATTTATTTTTAAATATATTTTATTTTATTTATTATTTATATTATTAACTATTCATTTTTAATTATTTATAAATATATTTTATTATTTATTTATTTTTTTTTATTATTATATTAATTTTTTATTATTATTAGGTATTATTTAATTCATTTTGTTTATTATTTATATTTTATATTTTATTTTTAAAATATGTTTTATTTAATTTTTTTATTATTATTATTCATTTTTAATTATTTATAAATATATTTTATTAATAAGACCAGACCGGACCAGGTTGAACCATAAAAAAATATGGTTCCAAAAACACCCCCTTTGTTTCAATTTGGTCTCATTTGGTCTGGTTCCAAATTTTGAGACCAAATCCAAAAAAATATGGTCTGGTCCCTGAAAACAAAGACTAGAACAAACCAAATAAGACAGCCTACCAAACAAGGCCTAATATGACACGGCATAACACGGACACACAACAGAGACAATAATATAATACTCATATTTAATTTTATATTTTTAATATATAAATTTTAATAATTTTATCAACAGACTAATAAAAAATTACTCATTTGGATCTTAATTTTTTTAAAATTATTATTTTAAATTTCATATTATTTTTTAATTAGTTCATTATGTGTTTTTAAATTGTATTAGATTTTAATTTTTATTAAAAACATTAATTACAAAAATAACATGCCTTGTCTTCAAAATGTTCAAAACCAATATATTTAATTTAGAACACTTCTAACAGAGACATGTCATGTCTGTTTGTCCGACACCAATACGACACCCAAAAAACATGTGCTTTAGAGTTTTTTTTTCTTTCTTGAAACACACACCCACAATGAGGACTTAAGAGACCTCTCAATCTTTTTTTAGCACATATATTTAAAATTTGTATCATTTTCAAACATGATGTAATATATATTTTCTAATAAAACTAAAATTACCTAGACTATTAAGGAAAATAACCTAGAGGGGATGAATAGGTTTTTTATCAATTTTATGATCAATTAAAATTATCTAATGGAAATTCAATTTTAATCAATCACGAAACTCTAAATCTCCAATTAGATTAAATCAAGCAATCATGAATATAAGTGCAGACAATAAATCATGAGAAGACACATAAATTTTTACGTGAAAAACCTTATAAAGATTCCAAGTAAAAACCACGGATGCACTCAGGTATTGATGCACTATGAATCAAGTAGTACACAGACTCTATGAAGTTTTAGACTTACAAATCTCTATTGATCTACCTTTCTCCACTAGATGTCTGACGAACTTGCATTACTCGCGCTCCACGAAGCTCTCGCTTCGATCTCTGTACTTTGACGACTTTACTTCTCAACGGATCAAATAACCACAAAGCCTCCTACTTTGATCTTCGCACTTAGATGGTTCCGCTTCTCAACAGATCAAAGCAACCACGTTGTAATAGGTTGTGTGTAGATTTTTCAGAATCTAGGTCATTCAATTATGCATAAGATCATCAATGTAGAAACACAATTGAATAAACCCTAAGAGAGAACTAGAAGATATATGATCACTTAATAATTTTCTCTTTATGTCTCTCTCTGCAGAAGAATATGAACTGTAAAAGAATCGTAGAGATCTCACCCAAAAAGCCACCCCAAAATCTGTAACAAGCCTTGGTATTTATAAACAAAGCTGAGAGAAACCGTAGGTTTACCCTTTTTCATAATTTCACACTGAACCAAGCAAGACCCTCAAATCTGATGTATATAATGTGTATATCACGTGTATTGAGGTGTAGAAGTCGCAGCCGCCACAAAGAAAACAACCCTGGAACAATTTTGTCATTTTCTCCACTTAACCACGCAATCCCACTTACGCGCAGCGCGTAGGTATGTTACGCGTGACGCATAGACTTAGGCTACACGTGGCGCGTAAGCCAAAGTTCAATGGGCATAGATGGGGCATCATTTTGGCACTTTCTAGCCTTAGCTACTAGGTTCGTAGGTAGAGCGTAGTATTTTTCATGAAAATCATTTTTCTTGATAGTTGCTCCGTTTGAACCCCTCGACTCTATTAGCATGATTCTTGAAGTTGCGGCTTTGAAAAATGACTTTTTCGCCCTCCAGAATGCATTTATTTTTTCGAACTTTCTCTCTCTTTACTACTTTAAGCTTGTTTTGATTTGGATAAATCTTGTTGATGTCTTTGCATGACCACTTCAATTTTCCTAAATCTACCCGATATCATAAATCACTCAACATGGTTATTGTCTTGAACATGTCAAACATAAACAATAATATAAATGTTCTTACAAAAAGAGTGAAGTTAATCACTTGAAGTAGTTAAATTCGTAATGATGAAAGTTATGGTTCAAACTAATGAATTTAAAAAGTAACTGTGAGGAAATTGCACTGAGGTCACTACAGAAAGGCATAATTATTTATTCTTCCTATTTTTTTTATTTGTTTTCTAATAATGCTTACAAACAAATTTGACTCATCCCATGAACAATGCCATTAGACGATTGCAGTAGCGGCCACTAACTCAACTCCGTTGCTTCTTCACTAATGGTACCAAATACTTGTTTGTATTTGTTTATGGTACCAAATAGATATAATATATATATATATATATATATATATATATATATATATATATATACTTGTTTGTATCATTATATATATGCTGATATGGGTTGACCGCGGAATCTGGGCAATATATATATCACCCAAGCAAGGATATTAAATTTCATACACTCCTAACCTCTCATTCCTGCATTTGTCATGAAGATATATAATATATCAAGGATATGATATGCACTTTTGAAAACCTTAATCCAGCTGATGTTTAGATTAATTAACTGATTATCTATAAATAATATATTATCCCATCAATAAATTTCAGCAATTATAATATGATCAAGACTGTGTCCTTAACTAAATAACTGCTGCTTGAATTATATAATGTTTTCTCTGTTCTTGGACATATGGGAGTCCCTGATATGGGGCACTTCTCTGGAGAAAAATCAGGTCCATTTCCTCTCTGACTGGAAAATGACCATTCACAGGTGTTGCTGTGTGATTGGTCCACAAAACTCAAAACTCCACGTCATCTTATTAAGTGGGAACACCACCTCAGACTCTCTTATACACTGAATTACTAATACATATACATGTATATGTATATATTATATATATACGGAACTGTAGTTGTATACACTCTGTTCCAAAGTTATCTTTCCTGAAAATTGAAAATTGCCTCCAAAATTTCATCCAAATTCAAATCGCCAAACAAGTCCTTGTTCCAACATCATTCACTGTTCAAATTCCACTTTAGCAAAAACTAGGTTTTCTAATTTGCCAATCTGATCACAAATCCGACGCCACCATCATCGACGAGTGGGGGAGAAGGCGGAGATGAAGATTCAAGGTTTGGACCTCCGAGTCTTTAAGGTATTTGCCATGAATAGATATTTTTCATCCATTGATTTAAGGTACGCTAAATTCACTCTCCGATCTATTATTGTTTTGAGTCATTCAATTTTTTGGTTTGTTTCTGTTTTAATATACAGATCTGATCAATTCTAAGCTGTTATATATATAGGATATATAATTTCTTCCTTGTGGTTAGAAATGTTTGGTCAATGGTATATAATGTTGTGAGGGTATTGAGGATCTCTGTAGTGATAAATTGTTAATCTTGATTATATTAATCATAATATATTTACATATTTCCTAACCACATTTTCTATGTTTTAAGAGCCAATGGTTAAGTCCACTGGTAAAAATCTCAGGTTGTCAAGTGTGAAAACGCAGATTTGAATTCGAAAGCAGCCACATTATGAATATTATGACAAAAATCAGGTCATAACCCTTTAATTACAATTAGGGCCTTATAGTGTAAATACATTTGTATTAGCCTATGACTTGGTGAAATATAGGGCAACACTATAAGCTAGTCGTATATAGTGAAGCCTATGGAAAGAGGGAATTGAATTGCCAAAGTATTAGAGAATAAAATTAAGACTATTGAAAGGTTAGGGATAAAATTAAGATAGAAACTTACTTTAAAAAAACAAAATAAAGATAGAAAACTTAGAAAATTTTCATCCTTGCATTAACACTACAAAAAGTACATATTATGATGTAAATATTAGGAATTCAACATTATGAAACCTAATTTAAATATGTACTTGTTTGTCCTAGAATGAACGGGAAGCTGGATTTTCCTTATCTCCAGACCTTTAAGCATTATATGATATATTGTTATACTGGGATAACTTTGAATCATTCATTCTATGATGATTTTGTTTCGATTTGAAAAATATACACACATTATAGTGTGTATATTGTGAAAATGATGTAGATATTAAAGATGTCAGATCTAACCCATGTCTTCTTTTTATCTCTCAAACATTAACATTACATACTAAAGATTTTGTTTTGATTGGAAAAATATACACACATTATAGTTCATTGGGTCACCATTTTTAGTTTTTTTTTTTATTGACAAGCATTTAAATTGCTCTGTAATTCAACAAGGACACCCTTTATATATTCATGGGATGAAGTCAATAAACTTTCTTGTTGGGACTATTTAATCGATTTCTATTTCAAGTCTGTTATTGCTGAATCCAGAATCTCTAATTTGATTTTCATTTAAGTGAATTACTAACTATCGACTTTTGAAGAGGGTTGAGAGGGCAACCCTCTAGTTTTAGATATTAATGACCCCAATACTCATTTAATATAGGGTACCTTTGTAAAACTTATGTGGGAAGTTAATTCATTTAAAATCCTGTTCGAAGATTGAGGATCTTATTCCAAACACAATTTGTTGTTTGATTCAAATGTTGCCGGCCTAATCTCCTATTTCCTAAATCTCACATGGTCAAAGACTTAGTTAAATAGACAATAATACACTAGCTAGTAAATTAGACCCCTGTTATTATGGGGAGGTCAAATGTACACGATCTTTTTTTTCATATGCAAATAGACTAGTCAACAATTTTAATCAGGGAATTTCAAGTCACCAACCACACCTCCGAACCGTTTTTGCTACGAACCAGGAAGTTGTGCAACTATGAATTTGTGGTTAAAGTCCCAACCTTAATTGGACTGCTATTGAGCAATGCTTATCTCAATCTGGGAAACTTGGGAGCAATGTTGTACTTGTCTGCCTTAGGAAGGCTTAGCAATCATAAAGTCGAAGATTAATCTGCCACATGTCTTTCATGTTTCCTCCATGCCATCTTTATAATCAATCAAATATAATAATAATATACAATTGTACTTTATAATTTTGTTTAATTTTTACCAATATAAATGTGAACTCGAAGCTTTTATAGTAATAGAACCGGTCTATGTAAAGTACAATTTTATATACCAATATGTATTACAATCTCACTATTGCATCTCTTACTAATATTAATATTGCAATAGTCACTCTACAGTTCCTCGTTTTTTGTTCGGACCATGAAGATCATCGAATGCTTCGTGTATGAAACCCTAGTTTTATTTTGTTTTAATTTGTTTGATGTAAGAGATGAGAGAGTTTTTTTTTCTGCAGAGGTGATATTTAGTTAATACTTCTTCCGTTCCACATTAATAGTTTATTTTTAATTTTAGTTATCTTATCTCAAAATACTTGTCGAGCAATTCTAATACAGTATAATTTTTTTTACCTTTTCCAATTAGTCTTCTTCCATTACGTCTAAACAAGTATTGGACCACTCATTCTTGTTTTACTATTATATACTAACACTGTAATGTGGTTAATTTGTATTGCAGCATAACAGGTCATTTGGATACCCTTTGATACTAGTTGATGCCGTCTCGATTTGGTAATTTCTTTCCTATTTCCTGTTTTAGTCCTTGTTCAACTTTTATGGGTGAAAATAACCCCTATATATCGTGATTAGTTTCTTCTATGTGAATTGGGCTTAACATCCTCTTCAGAATATATTTTCATCATGGTATATGAAATTAATCACATTGTAAAACTTTTGCATTATGAACATTATGTCTATGGTAGTTGTTGAATATGAATATTATTGATACTGAATATGAATATTATTGATGAGCTTCGTTATGCCTATGGTTAGTGTTGAATATGAATATTAGCGATGCCTTATAACATTGCACGTATAATTTACAGAAGTTGTTCATTTTATATTAGAATTTTACACAATCTAATTGTTCAAAAGAAATATTTATGTTCTTTGATTTGGATTTGTTAAATGTTGTGGGTTTTTATGTTTTTTGGTTACTTTAGGGTTTGTTTGGTTAGTGTGATCCCCTAAAATTGTCGATAATTTTGGCATATAAAACGCTTGAAATTTTGACTCTTCCATGAAAGTTATCCATTTTGAAGATGAAATTACGGTTGTGAGTTTAGTTACTTATTTATATAATATTAGATTCATTCAATTGTAGAACATCATGAAGGTGAAAAAGACTAATAGCTCATTATATTACAGAGAGATAAAAATTATTCTGATAACATTGCACGTATAATTTACAGTAGTTGTTCATTTTCTAGTACAACTTTACACAATCTAATTTTTCAATAGTGAAATCTGAGCCTATTGATTTGATTTTGTTAAATGTTGTGTGTTATTACGTTTTTTGGTTACTTTAGGGTTTGTTTGGTTAGTGTGATCTAAAAATAATGTTGAAATTTTTTTACATATAAAACCATCGATAATTTCACTATTCGTTAAAAGTTATCCATTTTGAAGATGAAGTTACGCTTGTGAGCTTAGTTGCTTGTTTATATAGTCTTGGATTCATTCAATTGTAGAACAACATAAAGGTGAAAAATACTAATACCTCATTATGTTGTATATGGATAAAAATTATTCTTATAAACAATGTTAATGACGTTAGAATTATGTACAACCTAACCTACGAATGTTATTTTATTTTAGGTATTTTATACCCTTAGTACACTCTTCGACATTAACAAACATACAGTAACCTCAGTGGCTGATTTTTTTTAGTTATATTGTATTTTATCTTTAGCAATTCGAGGCTTTATTTACATGTTTCTTTCATCTAAAAAAGTATATAAAGCTGTTATCCGCTTTGTTTTTAGGAAAATATTTTTAACTCATAAATATCATATATAAAGGTTTTATTCACATACAAAACCCTCAAAAATTTGACTATTCTTTGAAAGTTATCCATTTTTTAAGATGAAGTTACGCTTGTGAGCTTAGTTACTAATTTATATAGTCTTGGATTCATTCAATTGATAAAATACGTCATGCCTGATGATTCAAGTGTTTTTCTTACTTTGCATCTATCTTGTGGATTTTTGTTTTTGATGTCTATGGTTGTTGTTGAATAGGAATATTATTCGTATTCAATATGAATATTATTGATGAACAAGTGTTGAATATGAATATTAGCGTTGCCTTATAACATTGCACGTATACTTTACAGAAGATGTGCATTTTATTGGTTGGGGTTGGGGTATTTAGATTTGTTCCCGGTACAATTGAGTCCCCTTTTGCCTTTGAGATTGTTGTTGATGGTTTTATGTTAATGCTTTCTCCGTACGTACTTTAGCGTCAATAATTGTGGTTTTGAATCTAGTCTTATAACTCCAATTTTTTTGTTTCTGCCTCCTATATTCGTTGCAGCCTTGCAGTTGGTACTGTTGTGTTTGCATTTTCTCTCACAATCGTGTTTATGGTTTTGGTTTTCGGTTAATGCTTTTTCTTTACTACTAAATCCTTACTACTATCTATTTTTTTTTCTCCCTCAGAGAGAGATCGTTTACCTTTATATAACCTCGCATTTATCTACCTCTCTTTGTTATTATAAATATTCCTCCTATATTCCATATCGAAAGTGTTCAATATATGTTGACATATTGAGAATATTAGACATGATTTTTTTTACATGATTTTTTTACTCCAGTTGTAACTAATACGGTTATATTTGATTGTTCCTGGATGAAAAAATGGATGATTGTGGCCGATAAGAATTGATTAATGGATGAAAAAATCATCAGAATCCTCATGAAAAAAATATATGATTCGCTGCATGTCTCTTTCTTTCTCATTGTTCAATATTAGACGTTAAAATTTATTGCAATTTTAGTTTTAACTAATACGGTTCGGTTATATTTGATTGTTCCAGCTCCTAATTTAGTCAAATATTGTTGTGGGAGATAAGAGTTGGATAATGGATGAAGAAATCAACAGTGGGGTAAATGTCGTTGAACAAGTCAATGAGGTTGATCTTTAGGACTGTAAACCATGCATCGAAATGTGCTTTGATTCTGAGCAGCACGAGTGGGGCAATCCTAGCAGGAAGGCTGGAGATCATAGGAAATATACATCTAATGAAATGTGTCAAAGCAAGTATAAAAGAGTAGTAAAAATACTCATGACAGTTTGATAATTCAAATATCTTGAAGATTTTTATTTCATATTTTCTAACATATGTAAATCATCAGTACAAATATATGTTGACTCTTGGACGAAATAAAAATAATACATATTTTTTTAGTTTTGAGGATTGTATGGGAACGTTTAGCTTGATATTTCCAAGATAACAAATAGTGAAAGTGAAATTATTCGTCAATTTTTTATTTCTCATCCTAAATATTTAAACTAGCAACCGTTATTATATTTTTATGTGCAATGTAACTGGAAATGAATTAACATTGTAACAAATAATTTTTGTGCATTGTAGTCGGGTATATATTCAAGTCTTCCCCCACGTAGAAAATATACATTTAGACAATTGTGTGAAGGCAAGTATAGAAGAGTGGTAAAAAGACTATAAACAATTTAATAATTCAAAAATATTGAAGATTCTTATTTCGTATTTTCCCACATATGTAAACCATCAGTACAAATATATGTTAACTCTTGGACAAAATAAAAACAAAACATAATTTTTTAGTTCCGAGTATAGTATGGGAACGTTTAGCTCGTTATTTCCAAGATAACAAATAGTGAAAGTGAAATTATTCGTCAATTTTTTATTTCTCATCCTAAATATTTAAACTAGCAACCGTTATTATATTTTTATGTGCAATGTAACTGGAAATGAATTAACATTGTAACAAATAATTTTTGTGCATTGTAGTCGGGTATATATTCAAGTCTTCCCCCACGTAGAAAATATACATTTAGACAATTGTGTGAAGGCAAGTATAGAAGAGTGGTAAAAAGACTATAAACAATTTAATAATTCAAAAATATTGAAGATTTTTTTGTTACAATTTGTTATGGGGAATGAGTTTGAAGGCGGTTTGTTGTTAAGGCTAATGTTGGAGCAGAAACTGATGGAACGAGACGGAGAGGAAAGTGGTTCTTTCGTCGACCTGGATATCCTATGTAGAGAGGCCGGTGTGGATTGGCCTAAATTGAAATAATTGTTTTAGTTGCTTTAGAACTAGAACTAGGAATCCAAGTCCATTTTTCTTCTAGGTTAGCACATTCATTTGGTTTAAGATCTGCGAAATATATTCACATTCATTTCGCTGCAATTCTATTATTCTATTTCAAGTAGTGTATACAATGCAAAAATTTTTGGTTTCATCTATTTTTTAAGATCTGAGCGATTAGCACACTTTAAGATCTAAGCGATTACCACTCTTCTATAGTTGCTTTGACACATTTGACTAAACCTATATTTTCTATGCTTTGGAATTTAGTGAATATATTCGACTAAGTTGCACATTTTTTATTTCTTAGAAAGTAAAAAAAAATTTCAATTACAGTGCACATAGAAACAGAACAACGGTTGATAGTTTAAAAGTATAGGCTGAGAAAAAAAAATTATGAGAATAATTTCACATTTTAAGGTTGGGAATATTTAGATAAATTTTGTTATACAATTTTCGTATCCAACAAGTTATCGCTTAAAGCACATATGGGCCAGGAGTTGACATATATTTGTACTAATGGTTTAGGCACCTGCTACATATCCATATGTGGAAAATATGAACTAAAATCCTGCTACATATTTGAAGTATTAGTTATAAATTGTCATGTGTATTTTTACCACTCTTCTATAGTTGCGAAACACACATTTGACTACAACTATATTTTATCTCGTCTATTAACCTTGTATATAAGAGGAGTTGGAATGATTTGGTTGATTGCTTTGAATTTTTTAAAATTTATAGTTCATTGCGAAACAGGTATGAAGGCAAAGAGGAGAAGAGAAGTGGCTTCCAAAGGTCACACTTGAAACTGTTTATCAATACCGTGTCTCAGCTATCCATTGACCAGCGGAAAATGGTCGAGAATATTGGGTTTGGAAAGCTGTTGGACTACAATGCACAACATATATATGTAACAGTATTAATTACTATCCAGTTACATTGCACATCTAAATAAAATAAGGGTTGCAAGTTTAGAGATTTCGAATGAGGAGTAAACATTGACGATTAATTCCACGGAACAGTTTCAATTGCCGGAAATATCGATGTAAACGTTCCTATAAAATCATCGGCACCTCAAACATTATCTCTTCTTTCTATTTGGTCCAAGGGTCAACTTAATTATATTACAACTCATGACTCACGTATTTCTCTTACAAAATCTTCAACATATTTCAATAGAACAATTGGTTATAGCCTCTTTACCGCTCTCATATACCCTCCTTCACACAATTGTTCTCTATGTATATTTTGTACGTGGGGGAAGGCTCGAGTATACACCCGACGACAATGCACATATTATATATGTAACATTGTTGATTCTTATCATCTAACATTGCAAACCTAAATTGTAAAAAATGGTTGCAAGTTTAGAGATTTTCAAGAAATATTAAACATTGACGATTGATTAATTTCACGTTCACTCTTCCAATTGCTGGAGATATCGACGTAAACGTTCCTATAAAATCATCGGCACCTCAAACATTATCTCTTCTTTCTATTTGGTTCAAGGGTCAACTTAATTATTTCTACTCATGACTCACGTATTTCTCTTACAAAATCTTCAACATATTTCAATAGGACAATTGGTTATAGCCTCCTTACCGCTCTTATATACCCTCCTTCACACAATTGTCCTCTATGTATATTTTGAACGTGGGGGAAGGCTCGAGTATACATCCGACGACAATGCACATATTATATATGTAACATTGTTGATTACTATCATCTTACATTGCACACCTAAATTGTAAAAAATGGTTGCAAGTTTAGAGATTTTCAAGAAATATTAAACATTGACGATTGATTAATTTCACGTTCACTCTTCCAATTGCTGGAGATATCGACGTAAACATTCCTATATAATCATCGGCACCTCAAACATTATCTCTTCTTTCTATTTGGTCCAAGGGTCAACTTAATTATTTCTACTCATGACTCACGTATTTCTCTTACAAAATCTTCAACATATTTCAATAGGACAATTGGTTATAGCCTCCTTACCGCTCTTATATACCCTCCTTCACACAATTGTCCTCTATGTATATTTTGTACGTGGGGGAAGGCTCGAGTATACATCCGACGACAATGCACGTATTATATATGTAACATTGTTGATTCCTATCATCTTACATTGCACACCTAAATTGTAAAAAATGATTGCAAGTTTAGAGATTTTCAAGAAATATTAAACATTGACGATTGATTAATTCCACGTTCACTCTTTCAATTGTTAGAGATATCGACGTAAACGTTCCTATACAATCATCGGCACCTCAAACATTATCTCTTTTTTCTATTTGGTTCAATGGTGAACTTAATTATTTCTACTCATGGCTCACATATTTCTTTTACAAAATCCTCAACATATTTCAATAGGACAATTGGTTATAGCCTCCTTACCGCTCTTATATACCCTCCTTCACACAATTGTCCTCTATGTATATTTTGTACGTGGGGGAAGGCTCGAGTATACACCCGATGACAATGCACAACTCATATATGTAGCAATGTTAATTCCTATCCAGTTACATTGCACATATAAATAGAATAATGCTTGCAAGTTTAAAGATTTACGATGAAGACTCAAATATTGACGAATAATTCCACATTCACTATTCTTTTTGTTGGAAATATCGAGCTTAACGTTCATATACAATCATCGGAGCTAAAAATGATCTCTTCATTTTATTGGCTCCAAGAGTCAACATATATGTATACAGATGGCTCACATATTTATCTTACATTGTACTATAAGTTTCTCTTACATAGTTAATTTGTTTCCAGTTACATCGCACATAAAAATATAGTGATGAGGGGTCCTTTAAATATTTAGGCTGATGAATAAATAATTGTTTTAACCACCTCACGAATATATAGTTGCACAATTTCTGGTAATATTCCACTGCATAATAAGTGCAATCTAACCTCCACTTGCCATGATGATAACTATATTTACTTTTCACATGAAATTTAAGTACAATTAAATAACCTAACAATCACTTCCAAGCACATACTTATGGACCACATACTTCCCTAAACTAGAATCCCAGCTTATACCCATGCGTGCAAGGCAGTCCGTTCGTGTATTAGCTCTAAGACTCTTCTTCTTCCGTGCCTTCGAACTTCTTCTTACACCCTCCTTTGAACACACAAATAACCTTGAAGTCAGTTTCCTTTCCAATTGTGACACCTGATCTCTGGCCTTCCTACTAGGATTGCCCCACTCGCGACGGATACTAAATCCTATATTACCTCTGTAAGCATTGTAGAAGTCATATGCATGCTGCTCGGAATCAAAGCACATTCCGATGAATGGTTTAGCATCCAGAAGATCAGCCCCATTTACTTGTTCAATGACATTAACCTGACTGTTGATTTCTTCATCCATTATCCAACTCTTATCTCCCACAACAATACTCAATTAAATGAATGTAAGAATATATAAACATGTAACTAACCTCAGAACTGTATTAGTCCTTGTGTCCCAATAATGCATTTGTTTCTTTTGAGAAGCAAAAATTAATTCGACTTGCAGAATTGAACTATCATTTTCTGTTGTTCTAAATAAAGATTGAATAGTGCATCGAATCGACTGTATTGTGTACACTTCTTGATGACTATACGAGCATTAGATAAATGGAGGACCTTGAAATGCTGGAATTTCTTTTCTAGTACGTGCAATAATGCAAGAGAAAGAGACGAGCTGATAAGACTTACCCAACAACCAGTAGAACAAGTGAAACCAGCCATAATACATATTGGTAAACAGTGTATTTGGACTTGACAACAACATTGGCTGGAAGATGCCGACGCTCCATCCAACCAAACTGGGGACGGGGTAGAAATATAAAGCCGAGGAAACCGGACATGAATCCTCCAATGTGGGCAAAGTTGTCAACATGAGGAAGAATTCCAACTGCTAAGTTAATCACAATGATGATGACGAGCGTGAACAAAGCTGCAGCCTACAACAGCAAGAAAGGAGGAATTGTTGAATTATACAAGTTGACTAATCTCTTCAAATTCAGCCTCACAGATTGAACAACTTAAACTAAATTTAACAATGTATTAGGCACATTCAAACAATTAGAACTACTAAATCCTACAGCCGCCAATTTTGTTAGATTAGCTTTTTAAGAAATAGGAAATGAAATTATTCAGAAATATTTTACTTGCAAAGGTTATGGTTCATAATAACATCCTTGACAAGGAGCCGTGAACCCTTCAAATTCTCTAAGAACCACTACGAAGAGGACACGATCAAACTAGAGCTTTATACTCGCTTTTCAAAGTTTATTTGATTTACTAGATCCATGTTTCCTTCTGATGGACCAACGATGTCGCTTTACGACCGCTGAAGAAAATCGAAGCAGCACCAGTATTCACCTTATTGGTATAAATAGTCCAGTTAGTAAGAAGCTCTGACAACATTGCTCCAAGAAGTCCAAATAGAGCACCAGAGGCGCCAATAGAGATGCTTTGTTGAATGAAAAGGGAAGAAAGTATGCTCCCGCCAAGTCCTGATAACAGGTAGATTATCCCAATCCGCACTGCCAGATTAAAAAGAAAATAATTAAATAAACAGAAAAAGAGGATTACAAGAATCCATGATTATCATAAAAAAGATGTCTAGGCAACAATACTGCCGGGATAACAACTTGATAACGAGGCTAATAATGACATAAGGGAACTTCAATTTCCAAGACACTAGTAAGGAATTCTAACTTTGATTCAATTTGGCAGTAAAGGAAAATTCTACTGAGGGAGCCACTGAAAGGTTGTCATATTGATTTTCATGCACTACCTTGTTCCATTCCAGACCTCCCAACTTTTCTAATCTGTACAAAATGGGTACAACAAGAGTTAAGATTACCAGAAGTATTCTTTTCTATGCTTGCGTTTTGGCTGGAAAATAATAAAAATAATTTGTTGCACACACAGTGAACATGACCCGAATATAAGCCATTCAATTCCGATAGATATAATATCTTGGTATAAGCACTCATATTTCAGCTAGTTTACTGGTAAAATAATTGAAAATTACATCAACGTGATGGCAAGTGAAACAAACTAAGACTTATTTATTTCCCTCTTTCTCTTTCTTGTTTTTGCTGCTTCCTTTTTATTGGTTTAACATATGCTATATCACTTGTATACATATTACATAAGCTGATAAACTCCGACTCAAGCCTGTGTTCAACATAAATAATTTTTCCCCTGAAACAACATGCACTTCCAAAACTTTTTGCCTCTGACTTAATTAACTGAGAATTTGGTTTACAACAGAAAATATATATAAAACCAAGTCAAGGGCACCAGGGGCTTTTTATGGTTAACCAGTGAAACCCTTCCCACTCAAGGCAATCAGCTAAAGATTAATAACTAAGAAGAGACCATCCTGGGTATTAGATCATCTTAAATTATAGTCAAACACAAATATCTTAGCCGAATACACCCAGGGAATGTATATAAGCAGCTGATATTTGATATAGTCTGTTAAAGGCAGACCTTTTAAAGGATCACAGGAAAACAACATCGTTTACACGAAGAGATTAATAAGCATATTAATAGCCACTCACAAATGAAAACAAACTCTAAAACAACATACATAAAATAACTAAAATGACCAACTCTAGCAGAAAATACTGCCCCAATCAATCCCCAGAAAATTCTGCATTTCAACATCTAGAATTAAAGGATAATGAAAATTTAGAAGCCATGAAGCCCCCAACATATTACACAATTACCGGTGCACGTGTTGCAATGGTATAACCTCACCCCCCGATTGGGGAGGTGAGGGGTTCGAGCCTCTAAGGAGACATGTTGGGTGTGGTGTATGAGTTTCTTACCATTCAAAATAATAATAATAATAATAATAATAATACATATTACACAATCTCAATCAGTGTATTTCATTTAACCCAGATTAAATCAACAAGAAAGCAAAAATGTTTTTGTTCCATACCACTCGAATTTCCCCTAAAGTTCTAACATATATTATTCTGCAAGTCATCAACACTACAGTGGCCGGAACCAAAAAATTTATATTTCTAGTTAGCAGATATGGTGGAGATTGGCAGATTTCAGTACCTCAGAATTAGTACTAAAAGCATCAACCATATAGGAAATGTATAAAAACGTTATGGTAAGGCGTGAAATTTCAGAAATCCACAAGCCAAATTCAATAAGGAGATCCTTAATCAGTGAATAAATATACAGACAAGTAGAAAAACAAAAATTCAAACATACACAGATTCATATGATAATAAATCTCACATCCAAAAATCCATCCTAAACACTCTTAGCCAGTCAATCAAGCCCTACCCAGATCGAAACAAGAAGACAAAACAAAGACTGAGAGATGCTTAGTAGAAAAACAAAATCCAAAGATAAAAATATAAAAAACCCAAAAGCTGCTCAAACACACAAAGAACACTATTAATCAACAAATCAATTCTAATTGAATTATATCACACAAATTGAGAGATGAAAAAATAAACAAGAACAAGAAACTCCAAAACCCAGAACCCAGATTCATGAATAGACTCCAATTAAGGATATTTTAGCTCAAAAATCCAGAAAACAATCAATTAATTCAGAACTCAGAAAAGGCCTAATTTGAGAGAAGAAAATATAAGAAACCCACGAGCACAAACGCACATAGAACACTCTCAATCAATAAATCAATCCTAATCGAATTTATATATCACAAAAGGAGTGTTGAAAACATAACCAAGAACAAGAAACTTCAAAACCCAAAGCCTAGATTCATGAAAAAAATAAGATAGAAATAAATAGGAACATACATCCATCAAACCCACATACAATCTATAACAACCCATCAAAAAAATCTATCTATTTAGAAAAGTGCAACCAAAAAGTGTCAAAAATTAAACACGTGGGAAATTATTTATAAACCCATATCACAGTTTATCAAATCCCTAAAAAAACCCTAAAATTGCAGCAAAAACCCATGAAATTACATGTTTATATAATTGGAACCAAGAACCATTCCACAAAGAAAAGCCTAGAATGGTCCTGATGCGTATCTCCAATTGCCTCCGAACTATCAACAACCAAAAGCATATTAGACCAGAAATATCACACATCTTCAACCCTTGCACCATAGAAAGTTTGTAAACAAAGAAGCGAGTAAAATCACTTTTGAAAGAATCCGTACCTCTGCTCAAGCTACACAAAACCCATGAAATTCCTCATCATAAACCTTTTGTTGGACCTAGAAGCTTGACCCAAAAAGTATACATGATGAGAGAAAGAGAAAATCGCCGCTCGTTCCTGGTTCTTTTTGAGAAAATTTGGTGGTTGACCCAATTTTGACCACTAAATTAAATTCAATTTGAATTTTGGACGAAATTTGAAAATTTTCCCAAAATATTTGGTTTGGGCGCTAATAAATTTAGGTTTAGGCGCCAATGGAAATTTAGGTTCACTGTTGATATATACAGCACTGTAGCATTATACGCGAAGAAAATTTTATACGCAAATTGTGCTCCACTTTGCTGACTGGGTTGCCACCTCATGAATGGCCACTTTCCAGTCAGAGACTGAATGGACTGAATGTATATCCCACTTCTCTTATGTCCAAATGGTTGATGTACAAAATTTATTGAACAAGTCAACTATTTTAACGGCTATTAACACAAAAACCCTATGGTCTCAAAATCTTAGCAAACAGCCCTGATATGCCATTTGACCCAGCACTTTTTATTTGCACATAACACTCTTTTAAACCCATAAAATCCCCTATGTTTCAGCATTTTAACATAAATGATTTCAACATTGTAACATAAAATTTCCTATGATTTCTGTTTTTTGGCCCTAAAATTACGTATTTTTTAAACTGAAAGAGGGTTTGTAAAAGATTTTAAAGTGGATGGACAATATGGCACCTCGGGGGGCATTTGTTAAAAAATTGAAACCATAGAGGATTTTGTGTTAATAGCCCTTATATTAATCACTTATTGAATTAAGGGCAATATAGAATAAAAGAAGAAAGGCATTATAAACTAAAGTAAAGGGTACTCATTTGTCCCAAATTATAGGTCCACTTTGGGGATCCAATTTTTTAAGAAAACTCTCATACACTTATCAAATTGTATCAGTTTGTCTCATTCCCTATAATTTTGGACCAAAATACCTCTTGAATTTAATGAAAAATGTTAAAATTCAAAAAAACATATAAAATTCAAAATATATATATAAAATTCAAAAAGAAATATAAAATTCGAAGAAAACATATAAAATTAGAAACAAATATATAAAACTCATGCAAATATATATAAATATAATTCGTAAAACAATATAAAATTCATAAAATAATATGTAAAATTCGAAAAAACATATAAAATTTGAAAACAAATATATAAAATTCGAAAAAAGATATTAAAGTCAAAAACAAAACATATAAAATTCGAAACAATATATATACAATTTGAAAAAAATGATTTAAAATTCAAAAAATGATTTAATGATTTAAAATACCCCTCAGATTTAATGAAAAATGATCTAAAATTCAAAAAAACATATAAAATTCAAAATATATATATAAAATTTGTAAAAAAATATATTAAATTCAAAATATATATATATAATTTGAAAACTATATAAAATTCGAAAAAAACAGATAAAATTTGAAACAAATATATAAAATTTGAAAACAAACATATAAATTTCGAAAAAAAAACATATAAAATTAGAAATATATATATAATTCATAAAAATATATATAAAATTCGTAAAAAGTATATAAAATTCGAAAACAAATATAGAAAATATATAAAATTCGAAATTTATTTATTCTTACTTGTATTCTCTTGTAACCTTAATATATTCTCTTATTTTTACATCTTCTTACTTGTTTTTTCAAATTTTATATGTTATTTCGAATTTTATATATTGTTTTATGAATTTTATATATTTTTACGAATTATATATATATATTTATGAATTATATATATATTCGAATTTTATATGTTTTTTTCTAATTTTATATATATTTCGAATTTTATATATTTTTTTCGAATTTTATATATTTTTCTACGAATTTTATATGTTTTTTTAAATTTTAAATCATTTTTCATTAAATCGTAGGGATATTTTGGTTCAAAATTATAGGAATAGGGGCAAGTTGATACAATTTGATAAGTGCAGGGGGTTTTCTGTATAGGAGGGGGCAAAGTGATTTTTTTTGAAACCATAGGGGGGTTTACTAAAATTAACTCTAACTTTAATGGTTGAAGGTTAAATTGGTAAATTGACCAAATAAAGTGCTTTGACTTTTCAAAAGTGGACACTTATTTTGGGACAACAGAAAAGAGGAAAAATGAACCTATAATGTAGGACGGATGAAGTATATATTAAGTACAAATTTAATTTCTTGTCGTTCTTTATGCAGAATGATTTTTAATTATGGAGTATGTGCATTCATGCATGACCGTCTAAGATTATATCTTTTTTGATTAATTTGATAAATATCAAAGCTTAGACAACATCTATAATCAATTACAATAATTTAGGGTTAATTTCATTTACACCCTTTGAGGTTTGTTTTTACTTCAATCACACCCCTCAAATTTGAATATCTTCAATTATACCCCCTGTAAGCTTTTGGTGGTGTGAAATGTCTAAACTACCCTTAATCCAAACACTACTTATTCCTGGAATAGGCTAACCCAATATCCACCTAAACCTAACCATATTCCAAACACTCCTAACCTATGTCCAAACATGTCCTATCTGAACTATATACACTTAAACACATATATACAATCTTATATACACAATACATATATGTTTCGTTTCTCTCTCAAACCCTAACACTCATACACGTCGTTTCTCTCTCAAACCCTAGATCTGATCTATGTTTCGTTTCTCTTTCAATCATTCGTTTCTCTCAATTTCAAACCCTAAACTTCACATGCGTCATTTCTCTCTCAACCCTAACACTCATACACGTCGTTTCTCTCTCAAACCCTAGATATGATCTATGTTTCGTTTCTTTCTCAACCATATGTTTCTCTTTCAACCATTCATTTTTCTCAATTTCAAACCCTAAACTTCACATGCGCCGTTTCTCTCTCAACCCTAGATCTGATCTTATCAAATCTTGAAACCCGTCATCCAAATATATACTCTTCAGACCCCTTTTCTAAGATCATGAACCGTTTCTCTCAACCCCTTGAAGGAAATCCTATATCTGAACTCGTTCAAAGTTTGGGTTTGTTCGCAGTAAAACCCTAGTTCTGAAGCCGTCATTGTGTGGTTTCGTTCGCAACACCTGGAAAAGCCTAGTTCTGAAGCCGTCGTTGTGTGGTTTCGTTCGTAACACCTGGAAAACCCTAGTTCTAAAGCCGTCGTTGTGTGATTTCATTCGCAACACCTGGAAAACCCTAGTTCTGAAGTCGTCGCTGTGTGGTTTCGTTCGCAACACCTAGAAAACCCTAAATCTGAAGACGTTCACTATTTGGGTTCGTGGAAGAGGGTTCTCACTTCTTCTGATTTCTTTCGCAAAGAGGTAAGCTTTATCACTTATTAATTTCTTACTTAAAAAATTGGGGGTTTTGTGATTATTGCTAAATTAGGTCAGGAAAATTGGGGATTTTGTATTAATTGCAAAATTTGGGGGTTTCTTGATGAATTCTAAATTAGGTCATAAAATATGTGTATATATCTATATATATATTGCTATGTCGGTGTATATAGATCTCTGTGTCTATTTATATGGGCTTACATAAATATATAAATTTATGTATGTGTGTGTTGTGTTGTTCAATCCAGTAAAGATGAGTTCAAGTTCATTTTTATCGATTATTCGATTGTGACTTTGATTTTTTTGTTGTGATTATGATTGTTTCGTTCATAATTTGAGATCATGTTGCTGCTAGATTTTTCTTAAGGATTGTTTGTGTTGAATCATGGAACTTGGGTTTAATTGAATTGGTTTTACTGGGCAGTGGTGTCAAGATTCAATTGCTGGTGGAAGTTGTGTTGAGGAATACATAGTTGGGTTGGGTGAATGAAATGAATTTTTAATAATGAATAAAATTCGGATAATTTGAAAAAGAAAATTTGATAAGAAATTTATACATTTGTGAATTAAAATTTTGAGAAAATATTTGTTTTGTATTGAAATAAAATTTTGAGAAACCGAAATGAAACTTGGACAACTTGAAAAGAAATGTTGATAAGCTAATTTTTACATGTTGAATTATACTTGTTTTTTTACAGTTTATTTATACTTAGTGTGTTAATGTTCACTTTTTTTAATGTTTATTTATATTTGGGATTAATGACACTTGTGTGTTTTATAGTTTATTTGTGCATGTTATACTTTTGATGCATTTTGTATTTTTTTTATTTTTTTTACATTTTACAGTGATGGCAGACCCATTTTTTCTCCATAATATACATTTTTATTTTCAGTCAAACAGTGTAATTATCAAGAGGGTACCCTATTAAGTATTGCATTTTTTACTTTCTGGAAGATATAAGTGCTGCATTTCTTAATGATTATCCCGGGGGTTTGGGATTTACTTACACTGTGTATTGTGAGTTACTTGGGTCAAAGGGAAATGTGTTAATTGAATCTGACAAACAAGTAATGGAGATGTTTAATGAATATGTGGGTGTAAAAGATATTAAGTGTTTTCTTAAGATAAGTGAAGTTGAACCCTTAGATGTTGAAGTACCTTTTGAGGGAGATGGGGGAGCTGATGGAGCTGAGGGAGATGAGGGTGATGTATATGGGCTTAAAAAAGAGGAACAAGACTGGAGGGTAGAGGGTGAAACATATATTGTTGAGTCTGAGTCTGATGACTCTAACTCAGATGATGAAGAGTGTTATGAAGGTGATGAGGGATGTATGGATGGTGATCAGTTATCTGATTATGAGTCAGATGATGATCCCCATTCTGACTCAAGTTCTGAGGTGTTTGAGAAGCCTCCAAAGAAGTGTATGAGTGACCAATGGGAAAAAGGGTTAAGGGAAAACTCTATCAAATGGTTAAAGGGCAGAAAATTAAATTAGAAGTAAAAATGTTGTTTGAAAATGTTAGGGTATTTAGGCAAGCCTTGTTGGATTACATTGTCCAATAAGGAGTTGAAGTAATTAAGAAAACAAATGAGTCAACTAGGGTGACATGGGAATGCAAAGTTGATGGTTGTCCATGGAGGGTTCATGCATCTCCATTTCCTAATAAAGTTACCTTCGAGATAAAGTCATATTGTAGTGAGCACACATGTGTAAGGGTAAATAAGAACCCAACAGTTAAATCAACATGGATAGCCAAGAAATGTTTTAAACATTTTAAGTTGAATCCTCTAATGACAGTTGAGAATCTTCAAGAGTCAGTTGAAGCCAAGTTTGGGATAAAAGCCAGCCTACAACAATGATATAAGGCCAAAACAAAGGTAATGGATATTATTGATAGGAATCACGAAGACTCATATAAACTGGTGCATCATTACAAAAATGAACTTAGGAGGTCTAATCCACATTGTATTGTCACTCTTGACCATTATGACCCTAAGGGTAATGATCTGCCCCAGTTTAGTAAGATCTTCATTGCATTTGATGCTATGAAGTATGAATTTGTCAAATGGTGCAGACCATTCATTGGTTTGGATGGGTGTTTTCTAAAAGGACGCCAAGGAAGAGTCTTACTTTCTGCAGTTGCATTAGATGGCAACAATGGGTTGTTCCCCCATGCTTATGCTGTGGTGAAGAGTGAGGAAGACCTACTTGGTCTTTTTCCTGAAGAATTTGAGGGACATGCTTGGTACAGATGCTGAAACAAGACCATGGACCTTGATGACTGATATGTAGAAGGTAAAATTGTCTTTATTCTGTTTTATACTATTTAATTATGTTTTATACTGTTTTATATTGCTAAATTAGACTGATTATAAACTGTTTTATACTGAATTATACAACCATGAGATTCTAATTTTATACTGTTTTAAGCTGTTTCTTAGTGCTGAAAATTTGGTGACTGATATGCAAAAGGTAAAATTGTCTTTATTATGTTTTATACTATTTTATTATGTTTTATACTGTTTTATTTTGTTTTATATTGGTGAATTATACACAATTTTAAACTGTGATTATATTGCTAAATTAGACTTATTATAAATTGTTTTATACTGAATTATACAACCATGAGATTCTAATTTTATAATGTTTTAAGTTGTTTCTTAGTGCTAAAAACTTGGTGACTGATATGAAAAAGGTAAAATTGTCTTTATTCTGTTTTAAACTGTGATTATATTGCTAAACTGTGATTATATTGCTGAAAACTGTGATTATACACAATTAAACTGTTTTATATTGCTAAACTGTGATTATATTGCTGAAAACTGTGATTATACACAATTAAACTGTTGTATATTGCTAAACTATGATTATATTGCTAAAATGTGATTATACACAATTAAACTATTGTATATTGCTAAACTGTTTTATATTGCTAAAAACTTGGTCTCTTTATAGTGCCTTAAACTGTTGTAAACTGTTTTATACTGTATTATAAGGCTTAGTGGCTGTAGTTCATGACTATTTTCCACAAGCAAGTCACAGATTTTGTGCTAGACACATGTATAGTAGTTTTAGGAAAAAGTTTCCTAGTGTGTTGTTGAGGAGGTACTTTTGGAGGGCATGTAGAGCATACAACCAGATTGAGTTTGAGAATGCCATGGGAAGTTTGTATGGACTTTGTCCAGCAGCTCATGGTTGGTTAATGGAGAGGCCTTTCGAGATATGGACTAGGTTTGGATATAATGAAAATTCAAAGAGTGACCACATCACAAATAACTTGACATAATCTTTTAATAATTGGGTAGGGAAGCAAAGGTCAAAGCCACTGTTGGGAATACTTGAGTGGATTAGGGTTAAATTTATGGTTATAATCCAAAAGAGATTCAAGAAAACACAAGCTTGGGGGGGAGGGGGGGGGACTATGGCACCACAAATTAGGAAAAAATTAAACAAGGCAATAGAAGAATCAAGAGGATGTAGAGTTAACCTAGCTAGTAATGGAGAGTTTGAGGTGCATGAAATGGATGTGGGAGTGAGTGTGGTCAATCTTGGGTACAACATATGCTCGTGTAGAGAGTGACAATTATCAGGGATACCTTGTAAGCATGCAGTTGGTGCAATTATGATTATTAGAGATGATGTGGAGAAGTATTGTGATCCTTGTTATAGTAAACATAGCTACATGCTTGCACATGGTGAGATCATACATCTCATTCATGATCAGAAGTTGTGCCCCCAATTTCCTGGTTTTCCATTGGCTCCCCCTCCTAAAAGAAGACTACCTGGCAGACCTAGAGTTTATAGGAGGAGGGAAGAAGGTGAAGCAGGAAGGTCTTCTGTTTTGAGGTGCAAATACTGCCTCTTAACAGGGCATAATAGAAGGACTTGCCAAAGAGCTCAAACAACAAGAGAGAGAGTTGTAAGTGCAAGGAAAATAGTGAGTTCCCAAGTTTTTTACTACTTTTATTTTATCTAAATTGTTATATTTTTGTCTGTTATCTAAATTACTTTATTTTTGTTCAATATAAAAGGTTAATGGGCCTGGAGCTTCTTAAGGAGTTGGACATGGCAATGAACCTGGTGGTAGTGGTGGAGTGGGACCTTCTCAAGCTTCTCAAGTTACACAGCAGGTATATGAAACTATGAAACAACATATTAGTTGAACTATTTTTTTGTACTCTATTTTTGGAGGTGTAAATTATATTTTTGTTGACTTTAGGAGGCTAATGTAGCTCAAGCATCTCATGGAGTGGGAAATGGGACTGAACATGGTAGAAGTGGTGGAGTGGGACCTTCTCAACTTACACAATGAATTTAGACACTGTGTATGTTTTTGAACTATTTTTTTGGTGGTCTAAAGTGGTGAATATTGATGCATAGTTTGTTCTTTGGTGGGTACATGACACTTTTGATGCACAGTATGATTTTTTGGACAAATGGTTAGTTAGTGACACTTTTGGTACATGACACATAGAAAGTCTTTTGGTACATGACATATAGGAAGTCATAAATGAATTTTTTGGGGTTGCTTTGATGTAACTAGTTGCATATTTTGGTACTTTGATCACTGGTGGAAGTTACATGATGCAAATGTAATTTTTGGTACTTTCTTTCATGTAATTGCTTTGACATTTTATTGGATGAAATGGTTACACTTTTGGTACGTTTGTTACATATATATTTTTACTTGAAAAAAATAGCATAAATGGATAACAAAATACATAGAAATGTAGTCAGTTTTAATGACACATTAGTACCTTCAAGAGCTTTTAACATTGCCCATATCACATTGCTTTTTGCTTTCAATTTTGCATCCTCTTCAAAAATTTCAACTTTGTCTTCATGCTTCAATCTGTGATCTTCACCAATCATGGGATTACACCATTTCCACAATCCGCATTTTGAAGTTTCACAAGCATAGTACAATCTTCTTTTATTGTGGTTTTTTTCATTCTCTGTAATTCTCACTATAGCGAAAATCTCACACTGACACTTGATATTCTTGTACCTAATATATCCCCTACTACCACCACTTCCATAACTGATTTCAGACATGAGCAAATAAAGAGAGAAGGAAAATGAGCAGAAAATGGAAAAAAAAAATAAATGAGAGAGGACGCAATGCAAAAATGAGGCAAGCAAACTTTATAAAGTCAAAAAAATGACCGTTGCACAATATGACCGTTGACGGGGTGTAAGTGAAAAATTATTGTGTCTTGTTTGGGGCCCACAATATGACCGTTGAAGGGGTGTAAATGAAAAATAAAAATGGGCTTCATTTTGGCACCAATGGAAAGCTGTAAAAAAAAATTCAGGGGGTCAAATTGATAATTTAATGGGCATGGATTTGGCGCCAAAATATACTGCATACGGGTGCCAAAAAATGTAAGTAATAAAATAAAACTTTAAAATTAAAAAAAAAGTAATAAAATGATAGGAGTGTGTCTAATTGATAAAAACACTATCCTTGTTTCCATATAGAACAAGGATAACACATTGATGGTAGTTTAGGGATTTAAAAAAAAAAATTCAGGATGATGTCATACATTAGGGGGTCTAAGTGATAGGAATATCAAATAGTAGGGGGTATAATTGAAGATATTCAAACCTGAGGGAGTGCGATTGAAATAAAAATAAATTTCAGGGGATGTAAATGAAGTTAATTAGTATTTTTTTTCCTCCACCTTATGGTTGACAAATCAGAGTTGAGCCATTGGAACAAGCAATGCCTATGAATTACAGTTGTAGGGAATTGAAGTATTCATAAATGCCCAATATTTTTTTTATTATTGGTTCAAAGAGGTGTCATTATATAAGCAAATTTAAAAGTCTCCTGCTCTCTCTCTCTCACTCCCAAGCTTTTAATATAGATTATGCTATCTTCCCTCAATTAGAGGTCCTTGTCCTTGTCCTTGCAATTTTTTTTAACACACAAGTATCGTTTTGACATTGTTTCTTGGTGCACAAGTAGTGTGAGGTGAATTATGCTATATTTACATTTTCTTCACGTTGACTTTTGATCTAAAAATTATCCAAGGAATCATAATATTTTTATTTATTTATCTCACCAAATTATTTAATTCATCAGTTTTTTAGCCACCTAATGTAGTAAATAAGCTCGAGTCCTTTTTCACTACATCAAAAAAACATTATTTTTTCGCAAAATGGTTGCAGGAATCATTTCCTTTAGCACTCAAAACTATATGTTGATGTGGTCCAATATGTTAATACAAAATCATACTTTATGAATATATGGTCTCATACCTTTTTTTTATATATCAAAATTTAGTCAAAAGAACAAATTCTATTGAACCACATTAGCAAGATGATAAAGTTCGTCAAATGTACCACAATTAAATTAACACAAATTATGCACCATGTTCATCTACAAACAAAAATTAGTCGGTAAAATGTACAATACTTTTGAAAGCTTTTGAAAAGCAGTATGGTCATATTTTTTAAAAAGAACTTATTCTAATCTCGTTATAAAATGCACTTCGATACTTGCTTTAAAAATTAATAGTCTTAAATATGTTACACTGTTACCACAACTGTGGCCACCACCTATATTGCTTGGTAATGGTAACCATCATTAGGACAGTGTCCTCAAATAATGCCTTAGTTTAAGGGCTGAGCCTGCTCCCCATATGGTCTATTGAGACATTTTGAGCTTCATTGGACCAAAAATCAAAATGATGCAGTACCCTTTTGACGCCGGACATAATAGAGATTATTCTGCAGGCTATTGCAATAAGTAATTTGTAAGGCAAAAAACATGAGAATTTGATCCAAAATTTCAGAGAACATTCTGGAATTCAATAAAATTGTTTATAATCAAAAATGACAAAAAACAACCCACAAGTCGGGTTAAAATAGCTGAAAATCGACCCTTAATAGGATTTTTACCAAAAATAGCAAAATCCTAAAAGTCTTACCAAAACAAAATACGGAAAGAAATAAAAAGATTGCCAAAAATCTGGCCCAAATCGGGTTCAGAATCAATTCATAATTGACAAATAAAAGATTATCATAAATATCAAAAATTAACTAAAAATAAAGATTTGAAAAGGAAAACAGCGGATTTCGGGCTCGAAATGAGGGGCTCGAAACCAAAAATAGCCATGACGTGCGCGCCGAAATTAGCTTTCCGAATTGGGGTCACGGACGCGAATCGGACACTTGTAGCCACAGTTATGGCCAAAAAAACCTACACGTGCACGGAAACTGCCCCAATTAGGCTAGATCACGATTTCTTGTCATCCTTGCGCTGATCATCCCGCTCCAGATAATCCAGAGCCATCAATGAACAATCTGACAGCTCGGCATCGTCTGACTCGAATCCCCCTATATCACCTTTTTAGCTAATTAACTAATGATTATATATATATATCTATATATATTTCTTTTTTCTTATGATGAGTGTTTGACCATTACCTGGTTAAAGCCCTGCTTTAATGGTCCATTTGGAAGATATTGAAGCTTTTTATTTATTTATTTTTGTTCTCCTTGATAATGCAGGAGCCAATATATAATCAACTCAAACAATTTTTTTTGGTAGGTAAGTACTCACATATCACATGAGTTTTGTAGGACTCAAACCCTAACCTCCCACAAATCACATTTTAGGAAGAAATCTGATACCATTAGGTTGCAAGGCTCTTTGGTATCAACTCAAACAATTACTCTTTCTCATTTTAAAAAAATCAGACCTCAATAATCTAAAACCAAGAAGACTGTATATATATATATATATATCCAAGTCCATACACACATACATATATGTTGTTTCTGTCTGTCTCTGTTCCCAATTGTTTATTTCCAAAACATTATTGAGTTCATTCACCAATATGGCTCAGTTGGTGGGTGATGACGAGATAGAGTCACTGAGAATTGAGCTGACAGAGATAAGAAGAAGTCTGAGAAGATCATTTGGGGGTCAAAGTTTTAGCTTCAGTTCTGCAAAGAGTGATGAGGTTGATGAGGAATTTGCATTGCAATGGGCTGAGATTGAGAGATTACCGTCGTCCAGTCAAATCCAAATGTAAAAGCGAAAAATTTACAAGTGAAATACCTAGAATAATCACGACATTATGAACAAATGACATCACAACCGAAAATAAATCAAAAATAATTTCAGAAAAATGGGGAAATAACATGGGGTGTTACAATCTTCCCACCTTAGGAGATTTCGTTCTCGAAATCAGGGCGTACCTTAGTCTGCAAGTCACGTCCGGTTAGCCAAACCGAACAACATACTTACATTCATCGGTAACTATCACCGTGATATAGGCACGTAAAAGAATAAAGTGGATTGAGGTATTGTCCTACTCCATTGGGATTAAATCGCAACGAGATGCATCAAGTAAGACATGTCCTCAACACATTAACACTGAAAGACCCAGAAACCCACAATTCAAAACCGCAGATCAAAATCGTAGATAACGTCAACGTCGAACGTCCCATTGACCCTTACCTGTCGTCCCTAGGACAATGAAACCTAGAGCTCTGATACCAAACTGTCACGCCCCGTTATTCCTGAGACTCCCACCCGGAGAATCAGTGAATCCTGAGGTATGACGTTAGTGGAAAAAGACCACTATAATGAATAATAACAAGAAAACACATGGAATAAGGATGAAAAATAATGTATTCCATGTACACATGAGTGATAGAAACTCAATAGTGGATTCTAACGAAAATCCGGCAAAGTTCCGTTTGTAAATGGAACATCCGGATACACAACCACAACAAAACAGAATAACCTGCCCATAACAAATTCAATAACGACAATGACACGCAACCCAACATTCCAGAAACCTACTAGGGCCGAAGTAGTGGAAAGAAAATCATTATTATCTCTACACAACCCTTTTAAAACCTACAGAGCCACAATGCTCAAATACAAATACAAAGAAAACCACATGGCAATTTCGAAGAGACACAATGGCACCCCAAAATAATAAATTCATTGAATAAAAGATACAACGAAATGGAATATGCCAACAAACTGGCTCCCAAGATAAATAAGAACACACCAGAATAGATACGGATAAAAGGAGCAAATGTAAATATAAGCATCCCAAGTCCCCCGTATTGTCGTCGTTGTACATGCCATGTTGCATCCACCTACAATCCTACAACCTGTGTGGGGGTGAGCAACAACGATGCTCACCAAAAATATCTATAACAACACATTCATAAACGTCTAGGAAATGCTAACCATCCCATGTGCATGCATCTATCTTAGGTCGATCGGTCGTCTCACATGACACCCCCCTATATCCGAGACCCCAAAACAACCCCACAAATAACCTCAATCATGCTCAAGAATCACAAGAGAGCATAAATCAACAGAAATATCACCAATATATATACGCAGGTCAAATCAACATATATATATATAAAACCACGTAGATAACTAATCCTACCCACATGGCCGTCTACACAAATAGTCTAATACGTGTTCTCGTCTAGAGACACTACAAGAACTAACTGTCAACCACACCATGCACCTAACATGCCGCCCAAAGTTCCTAGGGGGTAATAGGTCACTCCTTAGGACTACCGGAAGGGAATAACCATAATCACGCCCACAACTAAATCACAACTCCTACACAACACCGTTATCAAATCATTCCTGGAGAGTCTCACTCTCACAACTTCTAACCTCAATCATGTCATTTTATCCACAACAACCGGTGAAATAATCCGTTTACTCAAATGATCATGCATTCAAGGTCTTCTTTAATAAAGAGGGCTTATAAAACTAACTAGTGGTCACATGGTATATACACACCACTACCATCTAATCCTCAGAAGTAACATAAGTGGAAAAGCTTTATCACTCAATTAGATTCGACAATCACAAGACAATCTCCAATTCATACTACCTACTGAGGCATAGGAAAGGGGTACTGGAGTCATTTAGTCCCAAACGGATGCTGAGGCCCTCGGGTTTTTTTAAAGAAAAATGCTGAACCCCGAAGGATTCAACTGGTTTTTAAGAAAAAAAATTAGGACCTGGTCAAATCTGTTTGGTTCCAACATCTCCGAACCCAGCAAAAGTACTAGGAATCACACTATGTGTGCGGAAATCAATAATAAGTCTCCTACTCGAGACTAAAACAAAGAAATGATGAAAAGGGCGTGCATTATGTATGCACTAAAAGTCACCAATTCCATACCTATCAGTATCACCCTAAGCTTTTAATATCATTATACCGCAAATAAAGGATCAACCCAGTCCTCAACATCACCAGTCTGCCTTAAGACTACTAACAAGCGTCCACTCGGGAGTATGACAACTTAAACCCCTATAGGTACCTTAATTTACATTCAACGAATACTTAAGGTACAAGATAATCCAAAGTTTAACCACGGATGGGGTGCAGAATAAGATATAGAGTTGAAACCACACTAGTCTTGAGGAAAAGGGGAAAAGTGTTAACCTACCATGCCCAGTTAGACCTCAAAATCAACCATTCTTCTATATCAACTAGCGTGGTATACCGACCACTCCACACTTTTATGCACCGACCAATACCCAAGAGGCATACCTGGTCGTTACTACATATGTTTCCAAGTCCATCAAACGTCATAACTATCCCTCTAAACAACTTAGAACTCCAGGTCAAACCTATGTCCCTATGCCACTTTCCTAGTCTAACAGAACCCGTTTATCTCAACCTTCCATTCATATATATCAAATGTCTACAAACCCTTGAATTTACTCTTATCTAAGTTCCGATAAAGCTATGACTAGCTCAACTAATAACCTAACTCAAGGGGAAAAGTTACGCCAACAAGACCTCTTTTCTGTTTAGTTTCACTTAACCACCTGAAATACATGTCAATCGTGGTTCCTGGTGTGTTTTAAAATATTACTCGCAAGTGCACGAATCAATTGTAGTTTAGGTTATGCAAAAACGAGGTCGAACCCAAGGGAATGCTTTAAAGAGAACTTAATTAAACTCAAATTAATCTAAAACTAACATAGTTTCTCAAAGTTTGTTTGTTGAAGTAATTTTTATACTAAACATGCAATATCGAAATACAAATAATTAAAGCGAGAATAATAGGAAAAAAAATACTAAGGTATCGGAATCCACCACCACTAATCCATAAACTTCTAATTATTCCTTTATCAATTCCAATTTTAGAGTAGTAATTTAGAAATCAATCTTATTACTTTCTCAAGATTTAACAATAACGTACTAATGAAATAGATTTTCAAGAAATAGATTTTCCTTCGCTTTAAAGTGTAAAATTCTAAGCATCCTATGTATGCAATTTAATGGATCACATAAGATCAAAGATTTTTACTTATAAACTCATCAAATCCAAGCTTGATTAATTATGATAAGAATTCTTAACTACTATAAATACATGATATTTATAGTGAAAGGAATTTAAAACAATTAATACTATGAAGCGAAAATCATAAGCATTTAAACCATACATATGGAAATTGATAAGAGACTAAAATAAATTTATTTCATAAATGGTGGTTTCATCCTCAACCTTAGTTGAGGATTTAGTTACACATGCTTAAAAAGAAAATAATAAAGTAAGAACAATAAAACCCGGAATTGAAGATAAATTATTCTCCTCTTTGGTGTCTTTCTTGCTCTCCTCCTTCTTCTTCCTCTTCTTTTTTTCCTTTTTCTTCTTCAAGATGTATCCATATTTATAGAGAAATATTGGAATCAAATTACAACTTGTAAAGAGAAATGAAATATTCTTTTCTTTTCTTTTTCATAACTTTCCATCACATTTTGTTCCTTTTCCATGTGCATTTGAATCTTCCAACTTTTATCCATGTGCATTTGATTCATCCAACTTTCATCCATGTGCATTTGATTCATTTCTCACTTTACACCTATAAATGAAAGACATAAATGTAGATGTAATTTAATGACATTGAAAATTATTTATTCAACAATTTTATTATATAAATTAAGTTTTGTGCACTTATCATTATTACACTTATAAATTAATTCAAATAAATAGTTTTACCTACTAACAAATATACATTTGGGGATAAAATATGTATGTAAAATGGACTTATCAAATACCCCCAAACCTATATTTTGTTAGTCCTCGAGCAAAACAAAAAGAAATAAAATTTTAACTACACCATTTTCGCTGGTTGTCTCGATTACATTTAGCATATGCAATAAGCCTTTGAACCCCTAGGTTTCCCCTAGTGGACGAGTAATAGTCTCATGAGGGTTTCCAGTGATGATACCCACAAACATCGATTCTAGTGAAGGTTGGATATATTACCCACAACTTATCCATTCTTTATAATCACGCATTCATGCATTCACATACTCATCAACCAAGTCATGATACAATGCATAAGATATTATGGATGCAAATATTTCCACTCACTACCGAACAATAACTATCTCGAGATTTATGTCATGAATGGTTCACACTAAAGTAAAAGATTTTGTTACTTTCTACTCCCAATCCAGACAACCCTCCGTGTTTTTATGAACATTCTACTATGGTATTTAAATATTTCTTTTTCTACTTCATTGATCAAATTTTGCCAAAACATTATTCCTTCCATCATTCCGCTTTTCATCCCTTTTTATCTTTCTAAGCTCCGGACTATCCAGCGAGGATTTTTAATCCCAACCAACTGGGCCCTAACTTCTTTATTGGGATTTATGCTCATTAGTTTTCTCCCCTTTTTACGCGAACAATGATATTGGTGATACCATGGTCCGGTTACTCAAATCGAAGAACTACTTTTTGCATTTTATTTTTCAAAATAAATTTTCAAATTTTTCTCCATTTCAACTATATCAACTCCCCATCTCCCATTTATTGTGGCAAAATTAATTTTTCAACTACATAGTCAAAGATCAATTGTTTTTCCCATAGTGAATGTGTGCTTGTGCTTATAGGTCAAAGTCGTCCTTTTTGGTTTCAATTTTACTAATCTATTCACCCATGTAAAATCATATCACTTCATTTAGCTCGATCTAATCATTACTCTCATGAACGGGAATATCGCATCACATACTACTCATACATCATAAACAAAAACTCAATCAACTTGTAATGCAAAACATTCATGCGTGAAAACAAATTTTTTTTTTTTCTGAAAAATTTCCATTTTTTTTTCCAAAATTAATGAATTACAAAACAACAAATTAGACACCATACCCCCAAACCTAAACTCAAAATTGTCCCTAATGTTGGACAAATTCACACTTTGTAAACAAAAAGACAAGAGTGAAAAGGTATCACCTGACTCATAGTAGGTTGATCTAGTCAAACTTGCTACAACAATGAGTTGTTAAAATTCAAAACAAAAATTAAAAATAAAGTAAAAAAAATCCTAAAATAGATATATACAACAAGACCACATAGGTCAATCCTGATAAACAGGATCACTCAGAAAGATCTCCTCATTTTCTTGAGAAAGTAACTCTAAAAATGGTTTCAAACGCTGACCATTAACTTTGAACACATCACCATTTTTTGGATTTTCAATCTCAATGGCTCCATATGGATGAACAATTGGAACAATGAACAGACCAGACCATCGAGATCTCAACTTTCCTGGAAACAAATGCAACCGAGAATTATAAAGCAAGACTTTTTGACCAGGTGTGAAAGTTTTCCTAAGAATACCTTTGTCATGCCTTATTTTCATTTGCTCTTTATAGATTTTTGTACTCTGGTAAGCATCATTTCTAATTTCCTCCAACTCATTTAATTAAAGCTTCCTATGGACTCCTGTTTTGTCAAGGTTAAAGTTGAGTTGTTTAATAGCCCAAAAGGCTCTATGCTCTAACTCAACTGGGAGATGACAAGATTTACCATACACCATTCGGTAAGGAGACATTCCAATGGGGTTCTTAAATGTAGTACGGTATGCCCACAGTGCATCACTAAGTCTTAATGACCAGTCTTTCCTATTTGGGTTAACCGTTTTCTCCAAAATGTGTTTAATCTCTCTATTGGATAACTCAACTTGACCGCTAGTCTGGGGATGATAAGCGAGTGCAATTTTGTGGGTTACACAATATTTTCTCATTAATGCTTCGAAAACCCTATTGCAAAAATGTTTCCCCCCATCACTAATAATAACACGGGGTGTACCAAAACGTGAAAATATATTATCTTTCAAAAATTTGACTACCACCTTGTGATCATTAGTTTTACATGCAATTGCCTCAATCCATTTAGACACATAATCAACTGCGACAAGGATGTACAAATTGCCAAATGAATTAGGAAATGGTCCCATGAAATCAATGCCCCAAACATCGAAAACTTCAATAATCAGAATTAGGTTTAAAGACATCATATTTCGACGTGAAATACTCCCTAACTTTTGACATCGCTCACATGCTAAGCAATAACAATGACAATCTTTAAAGATTGAGGGCCAGTAAAATCCAGATTGCAATATCTTTGTAGCAGTTCTCTTTGAACTAAAATAACCTCCACATGCATGATCATGACAAAAGGAGATTACACTAGTTTGGTCATAATTGGGGACACATCTTTGAATAATCTGATTAGGACAATACTTGAATAAGTACGGATCATCCCAAAAGAAGTGACGGGCCTCAGATAAGAATTTGGATTTATCTTGCTTAGTCCAATGTGAAAACATTTGACCTGTGACAAGATAGTTCACAATGTCGGCAAACCAAGGTGACTCAGATACAACAAAGAGTTGTTCATCAGGGAAAGACTCAAGAATAGGCACAGAGTCTGAGGATGTCTCAAGAATGAGCCTAGACAAATGATCAGCTACTACATTTTCAGACCCCTTATTATCTCGAATTTCTAGATCAAAATCTTGTAGCAATAGGATCCATCAAATTAAACGTGGCTTAGCATCTTTTTTAGAAAAGAGATACCTAAGTGCAGTATGATCTGAGAAAATGAGGAGTTTAGACCCTAACAGATATGACCTAAACTTGTCTAATGCAAACACAACTGCTAACAATTCTTTTTCAGTGGTAGAGTAATTCAGTTGTACCTCATTTAATATCTTACTTGCATAATAGATCACATGGGGTAGCCTATTCACACGTTGCCCTAACACAGCTCCAACTGCATAATCAGATGCATCGCACATAATCTCAAAAGGCGCATCCTAACTCGGTGGCTTCATGATAGGTGTTGTGGTCAACAATGTTTTGAGTTTCTCAAAGGCTTTCAGGCATTCATCATCAAAGACAAAAGCAACATCTTTAGCAAGTAAATTGCAAAGTGGTCTGGAAATGCTGCTAAAGTTTTTAATGAATCGACGATAAAATCCCGCATGACCTAAGAATGACCTAATCTCTTTGACCATACGTGGTGGTGGAAGATTAGAAATCAAATCAACCTTAGCTTTTTCAACCTCTATACCATTCTTTGAAATAATATGCTCCAAGATAATTCCCTTTTTCACCATAAAATGGCATTTCTCCCAATTTAAGACCAAATTTTTCTCCTCACAATGTGTAAGCACGAGTTTCAAATGAATGAGACATTCATCAAAGGATGAGCCAAACACGGAGAAGTCATCCATAAACACCTCAAGAAAACGTTCTACCATATCAGAAAATATGCTGAGCATACACCGCTGAAAAGTAGCAGGTGCATTGCATAATCCAAATGGCATACGTCTACAGGCAAATGTTCCAAAAGGACAAGTGAATGTGGTTTTCTCCTGATCCTCAGGTGCAATAGGAATTTGGTTATATCCAGAATAACCATCTAGGAAACAGTAGTACTCATGACCGGCTAATCTCTCAAGCATATGATCGATAAAAGGAAGTGAAAAATGATCTTTCCTAGTGACAGAGTTCAACTTCCTATAATCAATGCACATTTGCCATCCAGTGGTCATTCGGGTCGGTACTAACTCATTGGCATCATTTGTGACTACCGTGATACCTGATTTCTTAGGCACGACCTGAACATGACTTACCCAAGAACTATCGGAAATAAGATATATGATCCCCACATCTAACAACTTCAAGACTTCTGCCCTAATGACCTCTTTCATGTTAGGGTTAAGCCATCTTTGCATTTCTCGCAAAGTTTTAGCATTTTCCTCAAGATGGATACGATGCATGCACACAGATGGAGATATACCCTTTATGTCTGCTATAGTCCACCCAATAGCCGATTTATGCTCCCTAAAGACATTTAAGAGTTTTTCCTCATGTTCTTTATTTAAATCATAAGCAATGATGACAGGAAGACTCTCATCTGGACCTAAGTAGGCATACTTTAGTTCAGAAGGTAAAACTTTCAGATCCAACTTTGGAGGTGACTCAACAGATGAGACATGTTTAGATTCAATTGATGAAAGGGGCTCTACCTTGGCTTTCCAATTCTCAATGTCCATAAAAGGGACAAAATCTAACAAGGTATTGACTTCTTCACAAGCACTATCCATATCAAAATCACACCCAAAGTGATTTTGACATGCCTCTAAAGGATCATCAAAACTTGAATGTTCAAAAGTCTCTTGTACTAGACTCTCTATTAGATTCACATCACTCATATCCTCAGATTTTGATGGTTGTCGGCTCACATTAAAAACATTAAGCTCAACAGACATGTTTCCAAATGAAAGATTTAGGACACCATTCCTACAATTGATTAAAGCATTTGAAGTGGATAGGAATGGTCGACCAAGGATAACAGGAATTTGGCTATTGGGATTAGCCACAGGTTGAGTGTCTAAGACTATAAAGTCTACTGAAAAGAAGAATTTGTCAACCTGAATTAACACATCCTCAATGATACCGCGAGGTACCTTGACTGAACGATCTGTTAACTGTAGCACTACCTTTGTGGGTTTCAAATCACCAAGACCGAGTTGCTCATACACAGAGTATGGCAACAGATTTACACTCGCACCCAAATCAAGCAAAGTTTGCTCAATTATTTGGTTACCTATTGTACATGAGATTGTAGGACAACCGGGATCCTTGAATTTAGGTGGTGTGCGGTGCTGGATAATTGAGTTTACTTGCTCTATAAGGAAGGCTTTTTTATACACATTCAATCCACGTTTAACCGTACACAAATCTTTTAAAAACTTAGCATAAGAGGGGACCTGTTGAATTGCATCGAGAAATGGAATATTGATTTTGACTTGTTTGAATATTTCCATAATCTCTTTATAATGATGCCCCTTCTTAGGCTTTTGGAGTCTTTGAGGAAATGGTGCAGTAAGAACAAAGTTCCCAACTGAAGGTTCTACTAGAGAATTGGGGACAAGATCGGGAATTTGGACTTTTGGGTCAACTTGAGATTCCATTTTGTTTTCCTTTTCTGGTTCATGGTTACCTTTCACAGTTTCCCTTCTTGGAATTTTGACTTGATTGTCAACTTGTTTGTCTAACCTTAGGGTTATGATTGACTGGACTTGATCAGTTCGACCAGAAGTCGACTGTTCACTCACATGATATTGACCCTTTGGGTTGGGAATGGGCTGACTAGGAAATTTTCCTTTTTCCCTATCTCCAACAATAGTGGCTAACTGGCCAATCTGTGTTTCTAATTTAGAAATCTATTGACTAGTTTGCTGCATGAACTGTTGTAAGGTATCTTCCAGTGTTGGTTTCCTTGGTTGTTGGGGGACATAGAAGGATATGATACTGGTGGTTGCCCTTGGGATTGCATATGTTGTATACCCGAGTTGTTCCAAGGCTGATTTTGACTCCATGAGAAATTAGGATGATTTCTCTAATTGGGATTGTATGTGTCAGAATAGGGACTACCAAATGGTTTCTTATAGCCGTTTAGTGCATTAGCTTGTTCAGTTATACACTAATGGAATGATGCTATAGAGGGACACGTCTGAGCAATATGAGATGGACTCTCACAAAGTTGACATGTCTCACTAATAACATGGACTGAAGAACTTTTTCCATTTTTCATCTCTATAGCCTCCACTTTTTCTGGTGAGACTAGCTATCCTTGCACTCAAATCAGTTCCCTCACTAACCTCATAGACTCCTCCCTTTTTGGTATCCATAGACATTGGTAAACTTTTTCTCTCAACCCTCCCTGAGTATTCCCAATGTTGGGAACTCTCGGCTAACGCATCTAGAAATTTCCAAGCCTCATTCTCATTCTTAGACATGAAATCTATCCCACCTCGTGACTCAATTAGTTGACGATTTTGAGCTGATAATCCATCATAAAAGAATTCAACTAAACGCCATTTTTCAAAACCATGGTGGGGACACTTAAGTAGCAAATCATTGAATGTTTCCCAACACATGTAAAACTGTTCACCTTCTTTTTGAGCAAATTCCATGATATTTCGGCGAAGGGAATTAGTTCTATGTCTAGGGAAGAATTTGGTGAGGAATTTTTTACAGAGTTCATCCCAAGATTTGATTGATTTTGGTTCCAATGAATATAACCAAGACTTGGCTTTCTCTTTCAAAGAGAACGGGAATAACCTCATCTTCATTGACTCTTCGGGAATATTCTGAAAATTCAAGGTGGAACAAATCTCTAAAAATTCCTTAACATGAAGGTATGGGTTTTCAAAGTTAGAACCTCTAAAAGTTGGCAGTAAATTGATTACTGCTGCCCGTATCTCCAAATGGGCATGTTGTGTAGCAGGCAAGACAATACAAGATGGGTTTGTGATGTGTGCGGGAGTATAATAATCCTTAAGGGCTTTCACTTCATTATGTTCTCCCTTCATCTTGACTTCAATGATCTTTCCAACACTAGAATTCCTTACACATTCTCTAAAAGTTCTCTCAATTTCTAGATCTAAAGGTGTCAACTTTGATTTCAGAGATCGACGACCTAACATGCACTAGGAAGACTCCATGACTCAACAAATACACTACCAAAACAAGTATTTCCTTTATCTGAAATTTAATTCAAGGGTAGTGATTTCTATTTTTAATTTTTTTTTTTAATTTCCTATATGAGATATTATTAGGACTAATTTCAAAATAATCTTCACTTAATTAGACAGCTCCTACTCCCTTTCAGAGAAAACTAGTGGATGACCAGTTAAGGACCATCAAACTAACAACGAAATAGTTCCCAGGAAAGTGTGGCGAGGCACTAGGTCTGCTTAATGCCGCGTCAGCCACACTCCTAGACAGAACTGTCCTACCGTTTATCAATTTGATAGTGACTCACTAGAGTTACCAAAAGTTTAACAATGTCCAAGAGGATCCTATGAGCTATATGAAAACCTATTGGCTAACGTCTACTTAATTTTAAATTAAACTAAATTTAGCCAAGGGTATACAAATGCAAGGAAATTTTTAACCTAATGGGCAAGGAATTGGTGATGAAATCCAATCCTTATCTTGTTAGAGGGTTAATGCCCTTACTAAAAGATTTATGCCAAATGCTAAATTAAAAATGCACATACAAACAAGTCAATAAAAATAAAAATAAAGGGAGTGAGTGTGTGAACCTTTTCTTTTTTTTTTTATAAATAAATAAAGAAATAAATAAACGAAATAAAATAAAATAAATAACAAAAATAAATTTGAAGAAAGTGTGTACCTAAAGGTTATTTCTAGTGTTATTATATCCTAAAGGTAGCATGCAAAATTTCACCTATATAAAAACTATGTTCACCTAATCTAAAAAAATTAAAATAATAATATTATTTACTAAAGATAGGGGTATTTACCGGGATTCCGCAGTAATGCTAGTGAAGTTGTCACAAAGAAATCCAAGTATTTGTTTATCCAATACAATCTCAAAAACAAATATTACCTAAAAAATTCAAGAAGTATCAATTACTTAAAAACAAAAATAAAAATTATAAACTTAAGCAAACAAACACTAATTCTATACTTAAGCTAAGAATAAAGAAAATCAAAATAAAATAAAATAATTAAAAAACAATTAATTTTTTTTGCTACAGTAGCCGAAATGCTACAGTAGTTTTGATTTTTTTTTTTAATTTTCTAATTTGTTATCACTAATAAAATACTAATCTCTAAATTCAAAAGTGAAGAAACACTTTTCATGATTACTATCACGAAATTCTAATTACTATCACAATTAGAAATAAATTTTTTATTTTTTTATTTTTTAAACAAAGCAATAGCTTATCACAAATGAATTTTATTTTTTTTAAATAACTAGTAGAAGAATTAAATCAACTTAAATTTAATTAATTTCTTGTTGCTATTCCCCGGCAACGGCGCCAAAAACTTGGTGTGTTTTAAAATATTACTCGCAAGTGCACGAATCAATTGCAGTTTAGGTTATGCAAGAACGAGGTCGAACCCAAGGGAATGCTTTAAAGAGAACTTAATTAAACTCAAATTAATCTAAAACTAACATAGTTTCTCAAAGTTTGTTTGTTGAAGTAATTTTTATACTAAACATGCAATATCGAAATACAAATAATTAAAGCGAGAATAATAGGAAAAAAAATACTAAGGTATCGGAATCCACCACCACTAATCCATAAACTTCTAATTATTCCTTTATCGATTCCAATTTTAGAGTAGTAATTTAGAAATCAATCTTATTACTTTTTCAAGATTTAACAATAACGTACTAATGAAATATATTTTCAAGAAATAGATTTTCCTTCACTTTAAAGTGTAAAATTCTAAGCATCCTATGTATGCAATTTAATGGATCACATAAGATCAAAGATTTTTACTTATAAACTCATCAAATCCAAGCTTGATTAATTATGATAAGAATTCTTAACTACTATAAATACATGATATTTATAGTGAAAGGAATTTAAAACAATTAATACTATGAAGCGAAAATCATAAGCATTTAAACCATACATATGGAAATTGATAAGAGACTAAAAGAAATTTATTTCATAAATGGTGGTTTCATCCTCAACCTTAGTTGAGGATTTAGTTACACATGCTTAAAAAGAAAATAATAAAGTAAGAACAATAAAACCCGGAATTGAAGATAAATTATTCTCCTCTTTGGTGTCTTTCTTGCTCTCCTCCTTCTTTTTCCTCTTCTTTTTTTCATTTTTCTTCTTCAAGATGTATCCATATTTATAGAGAAATATTGGAATCAAATTACAACTTGTAAAGAGAAATGAAATATTCTTTTCTTTTCTTTTTCATAACTTTCCATCATATTTTGTTCCTTTTCCATGTGCATTTGAATCTTCCAACTTTTATCCATGTGCATTTGATTCATCCAACTTTCATCCATGTACATTTGATTCATTTATCACTTTACACCTATAAATGAAAGACATAAATGTAGATGTAATTTAATGACATTGAAAATGATTTATTCAACAATTTTATTATATAAATTAAGTTTTGTGCACTTATCATTATTACACTTATAAATTAATTAAAATAAATAGTTTTACCTACTAACAAATATACATTTGGGGATAAAATATGTATGTAAAATGTACTTATCAGTTCCATTAACCCTGGTTCTTATTATCATTCCATTTTTTACTTCCCAACTTTAAGTCTTTAAGCCTTCGTTCACATTGAATATTTTCCAACATTTTCAAGAGATTTAACCATAAGCTTAATTACAATAGCAACTATTACGCCATAGTGCTCAAGGGAAAATAATATAAATTTTCAAAATAACTCAACATACAACATGCTCAATATCAACCAATAATAACAGTCTGAAATCTTAACCATTAATTACATGGCAATGAATACTCAATGTGAATGCAGATGCAGTGTCAATGCTTGTGACAATGTCAATGCAATCCAAGTGTAACCCTATCTATAGAGGGTTAATCAGATAACAATGAATCCCAATTCGATCACTTTTGGGGGTAACAAGCCCACAAAAGGAATGGGGGGTCGCCATATGTTACACAACCTCAGGTTTGGACAAGTCCTCCCCCGATCCCTCTGATTCGGGATATACTAGCTTCCTGGGTCGCGAGAACGCTCCCTGTCTAGTTGCGACTATCCAAACGGTCCATACATATATATGATACAAATGAGGCATAAAACTCACACCGAAACAATATATACACACGGTACTACACAAATACAATATGCCTCTACATGGACCCAATGCTCAATCATATTCATATAGCATAAACTCCAAATTTTCATAAAAAGCATTCTTTATAATTAAATTAAAGCAATAAACCACAACAAATCCATCTCAAAATTACCCAGGTTCTCAATCACTCAATTCTTGTAAATTTTACGTATTTGCATACTTATAATTAGATTTTAATAACCAATTTCAAATAAGTCCACTTTAGGGACATCCAGTTCGCAATTTCATTTCTTTATAATTTACGAAAAAAATAAAAAGGAACTAGAACAATGTCTAAGTTTTCACGTCCCTCGCTTTCATACATCCCTTAACATGTTTTAAATTTAGTAAAACACAAGACCAAGGGGAACTAATATCACGTTCTAAGTTCACGTACAATTTCCACAGATTTCACTAATCTACTTCAAATCCAAGGGGTGTTAGGCCACCTATCTTAATCAAATCCAGTACGTCTTTAATTATTCTAATTTCTCAGAGAAATTATTTATTTCATTTCTCAAGAGAATTTCTATCTCCGGCTTTATTTACTCCACCTATAGGTGTTTCATCGGTTTCATAAAAATTCCTAAGTTTCGTCTATAGCTAGGTACTCAGACACATGTTATCATATACACATAAACATATAACATCGGAAAGATTAAAATTTCCTACGCACCAAGAGTGAGATTTAGAGATATATAAATATCCAACCTCAATCAGTGCTCCTAAAACAGCCCCGAAATGGGCCCAACATGAATAATGTGTGTTTGCACAAAAATACGTATTCTGGTAAATGCGGGTGTACCAGACTTTGGAAGAGTCAAGTGTACCTTCAAAAGAATGTGCAACTCTCTTTTTGGAAGTGATGGATGAAAATCAAGCGATTGTAAATAAATTCTTTTTGCCTTAGTCAAAAGGACTTAAATGTTAAAGTTTGAAAAAAAAAGAAAAAGAAATTGAGAGCGCAAGTTGGCAGAAATGTATTTAAGATGGAAGAAGAACAAATGGAAGAAAGTAAATTGTCGCTGGAATTGAAGTGTTGGAAGATAAATGACTAAAAGAAAGTAAATTGCTGGAAATTGAGTGTTGGAAGATATGTATATGGCAGAATTGAAAGTGCACAAAGTAAATTGCATGAATTTAAAGGAATTGAACAGAAATGATGTGTATTGAAATTACATGAATTGAAAATACATGATAAAGTGAATGACAATTTAAGAAAATTGCATTTTTGAGAGTTTGTGTTGTGCCTTGGGGGAGGGGGGCCTTTAAGTTACATAATGTATTCTATTTATAGCCTTAGTGTGCATGTGTATGTAGTCTTCAACCTTACTCTAGAGTGTGCCAAGTGTCCATAAAACTACTCACTTCTTTATTTAATTATCTCATATTCTGCCACGTGTCAGTAGAAGTTACATATTTCATTGGCGGTTACAACTACCATTTTCCAGTTGTCCTTCTTCCAGACTGCCATGTGTCGGTAGAAGTTACATCTTTCATTGGCGGTTACAACTACCATTTTCCAATTGTCCTTCTTCCAGACTACCATGTGTTGGTAGAAGTTACATCTTCCATTGGCGGTTACAACTGCCATCTTTCAGCTGTCCTTTTTCCAGACTGCCACATATCGGTAGAAGTTACATTTTCTGTTGGCGATTATAACTGCCATCTTCTAGCTGTCCTTCTTCCAGACTGCCACATGTCAGTAGAAGTTACATCTTCCATTGGCGGTTACAACTGCCATCTTTCAGACTGCCACGTGTCGGTAGAAGTTATATATTCCATTAGCGATTACAACTGTCATATTCTAGTTGTCTTTCTTCCAGACTGCCACGTGTCCCAAGCCCACATTCTTCCATGTAACTTTCATAACCGCCATCTTCCACGTCATCAGTAACTACCAAGCCCATGTTCTTCCACATAGCTTCAGTAACCGTCATCTTCCAGGTTATCAAAAATTGTTTCTTCCAACTAACTTAAGCAGTCGTCTTCTTCCATCTTCCAAGTCATCAGGAACTATTTTCTTCCACATAACTTCTGTAAACGCTATCTTCCAGGTCATTAGGAACTACTTTCTTCCACGCAACTTCCGTAACCGCCATCTTCCAGGTCATCAGGAACTGCTTTCTTCCACCTAGCTGACTTTAATTCTGCCAAGTGCATGCCACGTGGTCTAATAATAGGCTACCACATGGTATGGAAATTTTGGGTGTCAACATATTCCCCCCAAATTTTGGAGGCTTTGTGACATATCAAATAAAGCCTCTAAAATTTTAAGTAGAATAATGGTGACATGGCCAAGAAGACGGCTGATTAGTCATCTTTTGCCCCCCGTGTACCACTGATTGTGGTGGAAGAAGTATTGAATTTTGCCTCAAACGAAACTAGTTTCCCCCCGGGTCTGGAAGATTTCTCCCGGGAAATTTCGGAGGATAATCCTGATGTCGTGGCAATGGAAGATATGGTTGCGGCAACTGCTGAAATGGCAGAAGATGCGCCACGGACATTTGAAATGGCGGTAGAGTTGGTTGTGGTTGATCCTCAAGCCATTACATTGGCATAGTCATTGGAAGACTCGCCAAAGGAGTTGAAAAATAAATACTGGCCTGTGGAAGATTATGATTCATTATAATGATCATTGGTGGCATATATTTCAAACTTTAACACGTGTCCCGTTGCGAGCGTGTCACTCAATGTTTGCACAAAATTGAATATTCTGGTAGATGCGGGTGTGCCAGACTCTAGAAGAGTCAAGTGTATCTTCAAAAGAATGTGCAACTCTCCTTTTGGAAGTGATGGATGAAAATCAAGCGATTGTAAATAGATTATTTTTGCCTTAATCAAAAGGACTTAAATATTAAAGTTTGAAAAAAAAAAGGAATAAGAAATTGAGAGTGCAAGTTGGCAAAAATGTATTTAAGCTGGAAGAAAAACAAATGAAAGAAAGTAAATTGTTGCTAAAATTTAACTGTTGGAAGAAACTAAACTGCTAGAAATTGAATGTTGGAAGATACGTAAATGGCATAATTGAAAGTGCACAAAGTAAATTGCATGAATTTAAAGTGAATGAAAGTAAAGGAATTGAAAAGAAATGACTTATATTGAAATTACAGGAATTGAAATATAAGGAATTGAAAATACATGATAAAATGATAATTTTTTATGGTACTAATATCGTCTCTATTTCATTATTTAGTGAACAAAAAATGGATTAATGCTTTAGTGAGTGGGTATTTCTTTGTTATGTTGCTCTATTAAAAAAAATTAAGTTCAAAATTTAGTAAAATCTATGGTAACCCGTCGCTCACGTGTTTGGGGTGGATTTGATATTAGTGATTTTTAAATGGGGTGGTAATGATATTAGCCAAAGCCATCCCGTTGCCATCCCTATGCCATAGCTCGGGCGGGTGAGCGGCGCGCATGTGGTTGGTCTATGGTTCAACATGATTCACCCTCTTGCCTCGCCTCTTGGAACTCAAACCCCCAATCCAATGCAACTATATATAAGCACCATATTTGTTCACTTTCTTTACAATGTGGGACAAACTTCCATTTACAAGTTTAAATGGATCCCTTTGAGATATAATTTCTCATTCAATACTTAATGGTTTTGAACAAGTAAATATACCAAATTAATCTCCTCACTAAGGGCCTGTTTGGGAAGCATACATTGTTTCCCAAATCATACTTCATAAACCACTATTCAAAAGCATAACAATAAATTGGGTATTTGTCACAATACTTTGCTTCCCACAAATGTAAAGTATACTTTACTTCCCAATTTCAAAAATCATGCTTCCCAATTCCATACTTTGTTTCCTAATTTAAAAAATCATGCTTCACAATTCTACTTCAAATGGATATGTCAACCAATTTGTGTAATAAATATTTTATTTGTATCCAATGCTGCATACTTTAAAAATATATATTTAATACATATATATCCGAAAATAAATATTTTTTATATATATTTTTTGAAATATATATATATTTCCGTTATTAACAGGAAATATTTTCCGTTTCTGTTTCTTGAAAAAGTAGAATCATGATATTAATTCTCGTTGGAGAAACAGAAAGTAAAATCATGTTTACTAATTATTGATTATTTTCAAAAATAAAAACAGAAAACTAATAGTATGTTTACTAAAATATGTTTAACATAACAATCAACAAAAGAAATTAAAAATTTGTTTTTGAAAAATATTAAAACTATCTTACATAAAATTTAATTCAATATTTTCCAATTTTTTATTTTATTATTTATTTATTACAACTTTATTAAATATCTAATATATATTTATTATTTATTCATTTTATTTATTTTATTTATTTATTATTTTTAATTATTTATCACTCAATTTTATTTATTTATTCATTTTATTTATTATTTTTAATTATTTATTATATGTATATTTTGAAAAAACTATATATTTCATAATATATATATATATCTTTTGGAAAAATATATATTATTTTCTAAAATATATATATATTTTGAAATATATATAACCCAAAAATATAATCAAACATTCTATAATTTTGTGACAAACTAGTGTACAAATATTTCAATGTATTTTTATTTCCACTTATGGGTTTTTATTACATATATTTATTCAATGTTTTACCAAAAAAACAAATTTCCCAAAGCAAAGCATGTCACAAAACATGATTTGCTATCAAATTTTGTGGAAGCATCAATTCCACCAAACATGATTTGTTTTCATCAGCTTTACTTTTTCTTAGACCAAAATCATTAGCACCAAACATGATTTGCTTCTAAAATAAACCACAACATAGTACTTTGCTACGTTGCGCTTTCCTTTTTTTTCAGAGCGTAGGAATATACTTCGCTGCCAAACATGCCCTAAGGAGAACACATTAGCACTTAGCCCCGGTCAAATTGGAGTATGGAATCCACTTTTATTTAAGCACCAAGTTGCTAAAATTTTCTTATTTCAAAATCATTTTTCCAACAATATATTGGCTTGCTTTTATTTATTGTATTAATTGTATGTAAATAATCTGGTCTTTGATATTCCTAGAAAAACAAAACAAAATAAAATTATTCAGTGATTTTTGTATTTTTGTGATTACATAATCAAATCGGGTATCCGATAATCGAGTAAATCAGATAAGATCAACTAAATAAAAATCAATCAGATTGCTAATAATTGGATCAATTGAGAATCATTCGATATCAGATACATTAACTGGTCTAGGCGTATGCATTCCTAACACAAAAATGGCACAACTAAACATTCTATATATACCAATATAAACCTATCATTGCATAGGTATGGTTTAAAAAGAAAAAAGAAAGAAAGAAATTATATCCAGTTGGTATCTTGAAGCGGCAAATTGGATAGAGGTGGTTCCCCTTAAGCCACAGCACAATGCAACCTACATGATAGACGTGCAAGCATGGCATTCGAGTCACCAATTCAGAAGGCGAGAAATTTTCCAGACAGATAGTGCAACATTGATCGTCACTTGTAGTCGAAGCAGAAGGATGTAGTACAATCTTTTCTAACGCATCGATCGATGCTTGACTTGCGGGTACCATTCGTTGCATCATAAGGTCGTACAAGTCATCATTGTCAATCGCCTCCTTTATAGCCTGAACCAAAACCATTCCGGAATATTCACTAATATCAACAACCTCGTCTTTTTTGGGTGCTTCAACTTGACCATCAATATCCATAGGATCGTCATCAGGAGATGGCCTTGCTGTTGCTTCTGAGGTATTTTCTTCACCTCTATTTCTGGTTTGTTGTCTAGACTGTTCGGCTTTTAGCTTCCTACAGTCTCTGATAAAATGGCCTGGCTTGCCGCAGTGATGACAGGTTTTGTCTCTTCTGAAAGTAGACTTTGATCGCCCACGATGTTGTGTCTGATTGCGATGGTTTCTGCTTTTGCTTCTACCGCACCATTATTTTCTTTCTCGTCTTTTAGTGACAAGAGTTTCTGACTCCGGATTATATCATTCTTCCTTTCTTCTGGCTTCCTCGTTCAGCATTCTATCTTTCGTCATTCCATGGTAATTATACCATCTGGAGCTGAGTTGCTTACAGAGACAACTAGCGTTTCCCAACTTTTCGGAAGGGAGTGTAATAGGAATACTCCTTGCATCTCATCTTCTATAACCATTTTCATAGAGTTAAATTGATCCAACAACCCCTGGAATTCTCTCATGTGTTCTGACACACTTTTGTCGTCTTTGTATTTAAGATTTACCATATGGCTCAAAAGATTTACCTTGTTTTGAGATGTTTTTCGCGCATACATCTTCTCCAATTTCTGCCAAAGAGCATAAGCATCATTGTCGTTGGCAAAATTTTGATAAATGCTTTTGTCGATCCATTGTCTGATTTGGGCGGCACATTTTTGGTTGAGTACCGTCCAGTCTCTCTGTCGGTCATGTCCTTCGGTTTGCCGTCAGGTGCATCATCGGTCCTTTTGATCGGCTTCCACAGATCTTTAATATATAAAAGATCCTCCATCTTTAACTTCCACAATGAATAGTTTGCTGCAGTCAATCTAATCATGGCTCCGGATCCTGAATCTTCCATCGAATCGGAACTTTTAAGCTATCCCTGGCTTGTTTGATATATTCGAAGTGGAATCACATGAAATGAAGTGTACCGTTACGTCCGGAACGGTCGAAAACCTTAAGATCGCCTCTGACTGAGCTCAAATTCGACTTAGGATGAGTCATGAATAGTTAAAACAACGGTGAGGGGCAAAACTGTAATTTTGCAAGTAGATGATGATGTGGCAGCAGCAGGGAGTGACACGTGGCAGGGTGTCAGTGGTGACACGTGGCAGGGTGATGTGGCACGCGCAGTGGGTGACACGTGGCAGGACACGTGGTGCAGCAGCAGGATGACACGTGGCAGGTTGGGTGACGCCATCGCTGACTTGTCGGCGCGTGTGGCGGGTGGGCCTCACGCGCGACTGAGCTTGAAGGCGCGTGTGGCGCGTGACGCCGAGGCTTGTGACGCGCCGATCTTTAGGTGGCGCGTGCGGCGGCGGTTGCGGCGGTTCTCGACGGGAAAAGCTTCGTTGTTTGATGGGTCATCTGGAAATATAGGTGGTGTGGTGGTTTGATCACTGGAATGGTTCGAAATAGAGGTTGAATGCACGGCTCTATTTTTCGAATATTGGCTCTGATACCACTTTGTTGGGTTCAAACCAATATCAAACACAAACACACACACACACACACACAATAGACACCAAATTTATAGTGGTTCAGTCCAATAGGTACCTACGTCCACTTTGAGAGGTTTCACTATATTTCGGTTGAAGCAAACCGATGATTGAGGGAGGAGGATACAAACGCTCTCTCGACTCTACCTCTAACAAACTCTCTCTTACAACATCACAGAACAACTCTATGTGGTTTTCTCTCCCAAACTCTACACTCTTGTGTATCACTCTGTTTATACACTTGTGTCTTATATCTCTCATCATTACAACATGCCATATATATATATAGGCAGAGAAACGAACCAAAGACAAATACTTCAACAGGCATGGCATGAAGTCTTCATGCGTGGGAGGCGCAGTCATTCTGGACTTTGGTGGAAGCGTGCTTGAGCTTGTCATTTTCCTCCACATGCGCATGTTGATGATGGTTGGTTGTATACGGCGGCAGCTGTGGTTTACTTGCATGCATGAGAACAGTTGCATGTGGGTATGGAACTAAAAACCAGACCTGTAGCAAATTCTTTGAGTAGTATGCAAGAGCCCAAAACCCCATATCATTGATGTTCTCGCAGTGTTTTAGATCCAATTCTAGGAGGTTCTTGCATCCTGCTGCAAGTGCCGTCAAACCTGTGCATGTGACCTTCACAAGACTACGCAGTTCCAAATCAGAAAGTTCTTCTAGATGGCTCAAGTACTCCATACCTATGTCTGTAATCTCATTACAATAAGACAAGTTTAACTTCTTTATCTTCTTCCAACCACTTGATATAGCGGCTAATGTATCATTGCCGATTCGCATACAACTGTAATAAAATTATTAGGAATAAGAATCAATAACTATCCACATAAACATGAACAAGCAATTGTCGGTGTAAATTACCGGTATAGATCAAGTTCATGGATCTTTGTGCAGTTAGAAGCAATATAGAACAATCCCTTGTCAGATATGTTTGTACAAAGTCCTAACTTTAAGCATAGGAGTTCTGAACATTTAGACAAATACTTGAGTCCTGTGGAAGAGAATAAATAACATCAGATGAAAACATACATCACCAAGTTTAGAGGCCAATAGCCAACACTTAATTTTTCCAAAAACTTCACTTCAATTAAAATCACAAAGTAAATCAGAAGATTTTGCACACTCTAGACAAGGAAATGATCTTAAGAACATATTTACGCTAACTTCCATGATTTCTTGAACTGTCCATAATCTAATTTAGACAATAAAATTATTCGGTGATTTTTGTATTTATGTGATTAAATAATCAAATCGGGTATCTGATAATTGAGTAAATCAGATATGATCAACTAAATAAAAATCAATCAAATTGCTAATAATTGAATCAATTGAGAATCATTCGATATCAGATACATTGACAGGTCTATGCGTATGCATTCCTAACACAAAAATGGCACAACTAAACATTCTATCTAAACCTATCATTGCATAGGTATGGTTTAAAAAGAAAGAAAGAAATTCTATCCAGTTGGTATCTTGAAGCGGCAAATTGGACAGAGGTGGTTCCTCTTAAGCCAGGGCACAATGCAACCTCCATGATAGACGTGCAAGCTTGGCATTCGAGTCACCAATTCAGAAGGCGAGAAATCTTCCAGACAGATAGTGCAACATTGATCATCACTTGTAGTCGAAGCAGAAGGATGTAGTACAATCTTTTCTAACGCATCGATCGATGCTTGACTTGCGGGTACCATTCTTTGCATCATAAGTTCGTACAAGTCGTCGTCGTAGTCATCGTCGTTGCCAATCGCCTCCTTTATAGCCTGAACCAAAACCATTCCGGAATATTCACTAATATCAACAACCTCGTCTTCTTCGGGTGCTTCAACTTGACCATCAATATCCATAGGATCATCGTCAGGAGACGGCCTTGTCTGTATTGTTACATCGAGACGCAAGGCGGGTGTGGATGTAGTAGGAACACCCGTTCTATTATAATGCAAATTTCGACAGGCGGAGAGGAGGCTAGTCAACATGAGATCGTCCATGCTAACCCCTTTGCTGGAGACGACCAAATAGATGCGTTCAAGAGCGGGGGAATCAATTCTGCACTCGAGGAAATCCTTGGTCATGATGTCAACAATTGTATCAAAATGGTGACTGAGTCGCACATTATGACGGTCGTAAGTAAAGCGATGCACACGGACACAAAAGTATATCATATCGGATGTTGGCATTGGCCATGCAAAATCTCGGTAATCCTCTATATGGAAAGCGAAACTTCGTATGCTCCATGTTTGTTTCTGCCACGTTACCATATCTTCCACCACCACCAGCCGAATTCTGGAAAAAGGAATATGCAATTGATAGCTCTCAATTGGGTTGATATAGGACTATATATAGATGTACAATAGTTCTAGAAAAAGGAATCCACAATTGTTTTTTTTTTCCAGATTACAATCGGGCCAACCGAGTTGTGAAAAAAGGAATCTGCAATTCAGCTCACAATTGGGTTTATATAGGACTATATATAGGTGTACAATCATAGTTCTAGAAAAAAGGAATCGACAATTAATTTTTTTTTTTTTTTTTTTCAGCTCACAATCGGGGTTGATATAGGACTACATATGTATATATCCTCTGGTTTTGGGCAAAGTGGTTGCGTCAGACCTAAGCTACTTTTAATCCTCACGGTATTATATAGATTGTATATATATCTTGACTAATCAAATAATATCACAAAAATAATTCTTTAATACTCCTTTTCCCACTTTAATTCAAATCCGTGCCCTGAGAGAAATAAAAAAGGGTTTAAATTGTAGGAGTAGTTCTACTTGATTTGAATCTGTTGTATATAAGTTTGAGTGCATGGTTTGGACAAGAGTCAAACCATACATATATATATTATTATTATGTGATGTTCATCAAAATCGTGATGACTTAAAAGAACCCAAAACGACTTAAATCGCACCAAAATTATTCATATAGGTAGAATCGGAGTAGAATTGATTTTACACGATTTTGCTATTTTTGGACAAAAATAGGTAAAATCATGGTAGAATCGGGTAAAATCGTAAGATTCTACAATTTTATTTATTTATTTATTTTATTGTAAAAGGTAAGTTTTTCACACATACCACTTTGTATTTACATTTATTTTGGTATTTTTTTACTAAAATAATAGTTTCAGGGTTGGGTCATCCATATGAGGCCTAAAACGTTAATGATTTAGTAAAATATTTCAACATGTAGCCAAATTTATGAAAATAATAATTAAAGGTCCAATATATTGGAAATAAAAACTTTAATATGATTTAAACTTTCAAAATAAATATTTGACTATTATGTTAAAAAATCATAAATGAACTACATTAAATAAATTATATGTTCCAATTAATTTCAATTTTTTTATTTAAATTTGTAATTTTATCATATGAATTATAATAATTTTATTTGTTTATTTGTATGCTTTAGTGAAGGAAATTAATGAAATAGATGATGATGAAGAATTTGGTAAGATGAACATCCATGGTGTTGATAATGAGGAGGATAGTAATAGTGATGTTGGTGATGATGATTTTGACGGTGATTGTGAATTGGATGAAGACTTTGATCATAACAATGATCTTATTTAAGCAATGATGTTGTGTACGAGTAACTTTTTGTTCTAAGTTGGTGGTTATTTATTATTTTGAGTTAGTATAATACATTAATGGAATTTATATTAAGTTTGTTAAATGATATTTGTTTAGGTTTCTAGAAATTGTGTTTTAATTTTATTTTTTAAATTTTTAATTAGTTTTAAAGCTTTTAAGCAAGTAGTAACGTGATATAATTTAACTATTTGCACATTGTTATGACTTTAAGGTGATGTTTTTATTTATATAAATTATTTTGAGTATTTTTTATTATATTATAGAGATATTATTGTTTAAGAAGTGAAATTGAATTATTTTTATGATAATTTGGTAAGATTCTACTTACGATTTTATGATTTGTGATTCTATTGATCAAAACGATCCTACCTAGACTCCCGATTTTGACAACTTTGACACTAATGACTAATGGTATTATGATTGTATTACTTTAAGGCCCTGTTTTGTTCGCGGTCCGGTCTCATGTGATTCGGTCTCATAATGGTTTTTTTAAGACCGGACACTGTTTGACAACACGGTTCCAAAAAAACAAGGACCACTTGGGACCAAAAGGGGTAATTTGAGACAACCAAAAATGATGGTCTCAAGTGGTCTTATATACAATTGTCTTAACATATGGTACCATAAAATTTGAAAAATATATATAAAATTAAAATATATATATATTTTAAAAATAATATAAAAAATTAAAAAAATAATATAAAAAATTTGAAATAATGTATAAAATTTGAAATATATATATATAATTCAAAATTAATATATAAAATGCAAAAAATATATTTAAAATTTGGGAAAATAAAAAAATTCCAAAATAATAGAAAAAATCAAAAATAATGTATAAAATTCGAAAATAATATATAAAATTTTAAAAATAATATATATTTTTTAAAATAATGTATTAAATTCGAAAAAAATATATAAAAATCAAAATTAATATATAAAATTTTAAATATATATATAATTTAAAAAATAATATATAAGTTTTGAAAAATAATATAAAAAATTTGAAATAATGTATAAAATTTGAAGAAAATATAAAATTCAAAAATAATATACAAAATTAGATATATATATATTTGAGAAAATAGAAAAATTTTGAAAATAATATAAAAAATCAAAAATAATATATAAAATTCGAAAAATAATATAAAAATTCGAAATAATTTATAAAATTTGAAAAATATATTATTTTTGAATTTCTTATATTATTTTCAAATTTTTATTTTTTTTCAAATTTTATATATTTTTCATACTTAATATATTTTTTGAATTTTATATATTATTTTTTGTATTATTTTCCAAACATAAGACCAAACAGCTTGAATAAGATCATAAGACCAGACAGTTTTACCAAACAGACTTTCAGAACACCACCCAGATAAGACCAGATCAGACCGGACCAGATAAGACCATACCAGACCAAACCAGACCAGATAAGACTAGACCGGACCGCCTACCAAACGGGCCCTAAAGGATGGTGGGCCAGACCAGAGAGTTTGAGCGTCCCACTAATGGGTAACACGGTCCAGCTAGCACCAAAGGGTTGGGCTTAGTTAAATCAACGTGGTCCAGTACATGTTCAGACCAGAGATTTTGGTTTGATAAAAATTGATATAGTTCAGCCCAAGAGGTTGGGCTTACTAGGTCACAATGGTCCGGCCCGACCACCTAATTAAACAAACAATTGGGGCAAGTGGACTGACCAGAGAAGCTGACATAACAATCTGCCAATCTCAAGCTTGTTAAAATCGTGAACCTAACTTGTTGTCAAAATCGTAATCATAATTCGTAAAATTGTATGATTTTACCATGATTTTGTACGATTTTGTACTATTTTATCATTTTATCACGATTCTACTCACATGTGTTTTAAGATTTTTTGGATTGAAATAATGGTTTGAGGGTTAGGCCCTCCATATGAAATACCCAAAATCTTAATGATTTGGTACAATATCCCAATATATGGCCCAAATAATGAAAAACAATAATTAAAAGACCAAAAAAAATTAAAAAAAATCATATTTTATGTTTTGAGTATAATTTTTTTGTATTATATGTATATCATTCACATAATTATTTATTAATAATTAGGTAAACTCTAAAGACTTCATTTCCAATTCTACGGCTCATAAGGATCCTAGTTAAACTCTTGATTTCAACAATCTTAAGTAGAGCTGGCAATTTCTGACACGAATTGACCCGTTTGACACGATTATATTTATGGTTATATTTATTTGCTGATTTTTTCTATTCTCTAATTGGTCATGGATTGAAATACATTAATAAACTATTACTGAATCGTGTCAAATTCAATTTCAATTTTAATTTTATTTTTTATTTTTTATTTTTCGTATTGGATTGTATCATATTTAAAATGTTTGATTTTCGTGTCAACTAGTATCAGATTGCCCTGTTGACCCGTGGGTCAACCTGTTGACACGAATTGCCAACCATAATCTTAAGTAGTCTCTGACTAGTGAGCGACCCAAGAGATATAATTGCGGAATTTAGTGGCAGGTTCCCACACGGTTAAACCAGGGCCGAGTTTTCAATATTCTACCTTTCTTTCATCACCAGCAACTTGTTTCTCAGCTTAAGAGCATCCGGAGTGCTAGACCATGGATGACTCTCCACTTTTAAATAAAGTGTAGTGTTACGTCAGCAATTTGGAGAGTGTGTGCTGACGTGGATCTACACTTTATTTAGAGTGTGTGTGTCCTACGGTGTGATGTTCTATCTTTCATTCCATTTTATTATTATTTTATTATTAAAGATAATTTGGTAACTTAAAATTTTTTAATATGAAAAATATATATTAAATGCTGCAAATAAAAATATATTATCAAAAATTCTACAAATAAAAATGGTACATTAATAATTTAAATATGCAAAAAAATTACATTACATAATTTAACACACATGAACAAAATACATTACACCTTCACACACATAGAAAAAAATACATTAATATTTTACCACATATAATGATTAAAGAACATAGCCAAAATTATATACCTATATTCACATAAATTAAAAGTCAAAAAATAAGAGTTTTTAAATAAATTTAATTAAATTAAATTATTATGCAAAATATATTTTATATTAAATTTAATTATATTTTCATTCTTTTAATTAATTGAATTTGAAGGAAATAAAGAAAAACATGAATGGTCAGTTGGGCGCCATGAAGAATAAAAGAAAAAAAAATACAAACACAAACAACAGACACGCTACTAGACTCACTATATGTGGCGGTGTAAATATTAGTTGGATCACACGACAAATGTGATCCCCACTCCAAACATTCCAACACGCCATATCTTCACCCACTCCATATGCTCTAACCATTACTAATTTGCTGCTAACTTGAATATATGTATACATGTGTCTGTGTATGTACATATTTTAGACCATCACAATTCAATATGCAAGTAAATATTTCGATAAAATCGATAATTACTTTGTCTAATTTTGTGTCGTTTAAACAATATAGCCCTGATATCCTTTTATATATATGACTGCATTGAAATTATACTTAACAAAAGAATAAGTTAATAGAAGAAACTAGTGGAGAGGTCGATAATCATATGCAATGCTAAGGTTGAAGGAAAATAATGAGGTATATCATATATGACATCCTCACTAGCCTTAAAAATATTTAGTTTATATCACTAAAAGGTAACATTTGCCTATTGCATCTCATAAAATTGAAAAGTAGAGTGATTTTTACTTTAGCTATTTACAAAATCTCAATTAAAGCCATATGGATGTAAACACTCAACAGACGAAGAAGATTAACAATAATAATAATAACTCAAGAATAAAAAAATTCAACAATCTCCGCTACCGCTTCCCGAACATCATGTGATAGTATAAATTTGGGAATTTCCCACCAAAGTAATTTCAAATTATCACAAAAGGATAAGACACAGTTTCATAAATCCCTTCACATAGATAAACATGGTTCTAAACTCTCTCATTTGAGATGTTTTGAATCATAAAAGAATCGCGTTAAGCGATTTTCATTTGAGATGTTTTCAAACATAAATAAACTGTGTTTGACGAGATTTTCCATAATAATTGTTCATCATGGGTCTAATCTTTTCTATTCTTGTCCACTGAATAGATCTCCATTTTATTCTATAGAGATTTTGTGGGTTAATTCTAATCCCATCTAATCTTGCAAACTCTCGACCTCAAGCTCTGAAGTAGCTCCGAGGAAAGCAAGAATCGAATAGAATGGAATATAATTAAGGGATAAAAACAAAAATTACAACGGATCTAGAGATCCAACTCAGTGGGTATTAAAAAAAATTACATGGATTTTTAGGGTACAAATGCATATATTTGTTTCAGTGGAACTTAAAATAAATTTTCAGTGAGGGCTTAGTTGTAAAGAAATCTAAATTTTATGGTATCTACGGTAAAAAAAAATCTAGTGAGGGCTAAATGCTAAATATCAAATAATATAGTATAAAAATTATAAGAAAAAAAAAAATTAAGTGAGAGTCATGGCCCAACTGGTCCTTAAGTGGATCCATCCCTGCCGGAAGCATCACTAAATCGTATAGCTCATGAGACTTATAAAAGGAAATGCTATATAAATTAGTATCCTGTCATATGTTTATATAATTAAAATAAATTCAACTACCTTCGTCAACAGATTCTTATTATGACCTTACAATATTATCACTAAAATTCAAAGTACATAGTTCAAGTTATCAAAACTCAGAAACATTTCAATATCTCTTAACCTTGCTTGGACTTTATATGAATAATTTTCATTCTAACACATAAGTTACATAATAAAATGAAGTTATGTGCATCATTACATTATTTTTCATGATGAATATATATAATATTCCAATAGGTTATTTTTTCCCAGCCAGACACCCAACCACCCACCAAGGTGCAATCTAATCTTTTAGTCTTCAATTCAGTTGGGTATTTAAAATTGTTGGGCCTTTAAGTCTTTGGGCTTTTGAAGTATTTTTGGATGGAGGGTTCAACCCAAATCACCTAAAAACCCTTTAAAGAAGCATAAATACTATAATCTTAATACCTAAATAAACAATTTTTTAACGATTCGAGTGGTTTTGGGTGTAGGATCGTAAGATTCTGCGACCTTAAATCGCAATTTTGACACACATATATATATATACACACACAGCGTGGCTTAACCCTAGCTTAAAATATGCAATATATATATGTGGCTTAACTCTAGCCCAAAATAGGCAGTGAAAACTTATAATACAAAAGGCACACCAGGATTCAAATTTAATACTAGTACAATTAAAAGCCCTTTTGTGTTTTTTTCTCATAACCAGGTCATTTCGGATTTGAATTAGAGTGGGAAAAGGAGTTTTGAGGAATTAGTTTTGTGTTATTAACTTATTATTTGATTGTCCAATATATATATATATTGGACAACAACAATATCGACGACAACTAATGACTTGTATGACGTGATGCTGCAACGACTGGTACCTGCGAGTCAATCATCAATCGAGGCTTTAGAAAAGATGATACTATATCCTTCTGCTTCGACTTCGACTTCAAGTGATGATCAATGTTGCAGAAGTCACTTGAAGCCCATATTTATCAAGGTTGTCATAATTCCGATTCTACATGGTAAAATTTTACGATTCTATGATTCTATACGATTTTGTACGATTTTACTACGTTTTTATAATGATTTGACAGTTTCACCATTCATATGAAATGCCCAAAAACTTTATGATTTAGTCCAATATCCCAATATATGGCTTAGATTTATAAGAAAACATTTAAAGGGGTAATGTATTAGAAAATTTTAAAAATTCCAAAATAATTTAGATTTTTAAATTAAATATTTAATTATTAATATTTTTTAAAAAAATTAGAAAAAATTACACAAACTACCCCTGAACTATGACCTAATTGCACGCGGTACCCCTTACGTTTCAATAATATCATAAACTACCCTTAAAACCACCTCCGTTGTAACACTTAGCCCCTTCTGTTCAAAGTCAACGCCGGAAACTTTGTGTATTGGTCAATAAAGGTTGTTTTTGTAGTGAACTTTCATTTTTGCCCTCATATCATTGCATGTTCCAATTTTGCATACAAAATTACTTAAATACCCTAATTTTTTTGAATTTATATATAATGTTCCAAAATATGAATTTTTTTTTTGAAAAATATTTTTTTTGCGAAAAAGTATATATTATGTTCCAAAATATGAATTGTTTCAGAAAAATATATATTATGTTCCAAAATATGATTTTTTTTTTCCGAAAAATAATTTTTTTGCTAAAAAGTATATATTGTGTTCCAAAATATGATTTTTTTTTGCGAAAAATATATATTATGTTCCAAAATATGATTTTTTTTGCAAAAAAGTACTTATTATGTTCCAAAATATGAATTTTTTTTTCGAAAAATATTTTTTTTGCGAAACAGTATATATTATGTTCCAAAATATGAATTTTTTCCGAAAAATATATATTATGTTCCAAAATATGATTTTTTGCAAAAAAATACTTATTATGTTCCAAAATATGATTTTTTTTGCAAAAAATATATATTATATTCCGAAATATGATTTTTTTTTGCAAAAAAGTACTTATTATGTTCCAAAATATGATTTTTTTTTTCCGAAAAATACTTTTTTTGCGAAAAATATATATTATGTTCTAAAATATGATCTTTTCCGAAAAATATTTTTTTGCGAAAAATATATATTATTATGTTCCAAAATATGATCTTTTCTAAAAAATATTTTTTTTGCGAAAAATATATACTATATTTCAAAATATGATTTTTTTCTGAAAATAATTGTTTTTCAAAAAATATATATTATTTTTTCCGAAATAATTCATATTTTGGAAAATTATATTCTCCCTCCGAAAAATAATTTTTTGCGAAAAATATGTATATATTTTTTAATTTATAATTTTTGAGGCAAAGTGGACATCGTGGAGGTTAGTTGATAAAACTGGATAGTATAGGGGGTTTATTGAAATTAACCCTAAAATATAAGATAAAACAAGGGTTTTTAAGTAAATTCAGGCACAAATCTGACTGGAGTTGTTCTAACGGGTAGTAACTGATATTATTCAAATATTAGGAATATTTTCTGTAATTAGATCATAGTTCAAGAATAATTTATGTAATTTTCCCAAAAAATTAATATGATACGGACCCAAAAATGATTATACCTGGAATTCCTGACAATATTTATGAGCCGAATATTGAATTAATTAAGCCAACACTTTGTGGTGGACCGTGTTAACCAAGTAAGCCCAACTTTCTGGATTCAGCTGTGTTAGGCTTAGTTCGTAAACATAAACTACATCTACACCCACCTTGCATCTCAACGTAATAATACAGACAAGGCCGTCTCATGATGATGATCCTATGGATATTGATGGCCAAGTTGAAGCACCCGAAGAAGACGAGGTGGTTGATATATATTAGTCCATATTCTGGAATGGTTTTGGTTCAGGCTACACAGGAGGCGATTGACAACGACGACTTGTACGAGGATGACTTGTACAACCTTATGATGCAACGAATGGTACCCGCAAGTCAAGCATCGATCGATGCGTTAGAAAAGATTATACTACATCCTTCTGCTTCGACTTCAAGTGATGATCAATCCATGCTTGCACGTCCCATCATGGAGATTGCTTTGTGCCCTGGCTTAAGAGGAATCACTTCTGTCCACTTTGCCGTTTCAAGATGCCAACTTGATTAGCAAGAATTCCCTTCTTTTTTTCTTTTTCTTTACTTTTTTTCTCTTTTTCTTTTAATGAATTTGTGTACAATGATAGGTGTATATTTGGTATCTAGTGAATGTTTAGCTCGGCCATATGCGTTTCTGATTTGATGTTATGTTACGAATGGCTAGACTTGTCAACTTAGTCATCCCATCGAATAATTCGATGAATTTTTACCGAGTTAATTTATTATTGAATTTTCGTACCTGATGTAATTAGAAATAAATATATAATTTTTTTCTTTTTTTTTTATGTTTTTCCAGAAACATTAAAATGCCAAATTAGTAGTTACAATCAATATTTATAATACATGTACATGACCAATGTGAAAGTTAAAAAATAAAACAAAAAATTGAGAGACATATATATGATTACTAATATAGTATTACGTGTAGGTATAGATATATATTTAATCGGATCAAGTCACCTCAATTTATATTCTATTTGTTGATTCGGATACTTCGATCCATTGACAGGTTTACTTAGAGCCGGCCTTGAGAGCCTGAAAATTGAGAGTGTCTAGGCCCTAGAACAAGGTACTCCCTCCGTCCCTCGTTTGAAAAGTCAATGATTTTTTAATTTTATTTTCTTTATAATTTTGTCTCCTACATATATAATTAAGGTTTGCTTTTTAGTGGGTTACATTACATTTTGAATTTAGTGGAGAGGGGTAATTTGAGAAAGTATATGATAATTTTGTATTGAGATTCGAAACTGTATAACTAATTTGGGACAAGTAAAATAGACAAAGTGGACAACTAAATTGGAACGAAAAGAGTAAAATAAAAACTATTTTTTTCACAATAGTAGAACAACACCACATATGCTTACATATAAGAGAATTCATTTAAAAATTTTGAGATGCCATCACTAGTCACTACGCTTAAGGCAATTGCAGTGACTAGTGAGATTGACACAAAAGTACAGTCACCCAAGGAAAATACCGGCCATTTTGCTGGAATTTCATGGCTGGTTCTCAGACTAACCAGTCTCTGCCTTTGCTCCTTACTTCAAGATATATACTGGATTTTGCTGGAATTTCATATATAATTATATATACATGATAGATCCAGAAAGTAATAATAATGTTGTATAGACTTTCGGGGACAATATAAAGAATTTTTTAGTAATTTCATAGGAAGAAATTTAAATTTTGTATTTGTATTTTTTTTTCCAATAAAATACTAGAACTATGTATAGTAAAAAAAATCCAAGGGGGGTGCCATAGCTTCAATATAGTTCTCTGGATCTAACGTGTTAATGTCTTGTTTGGATAATAAAATTTGAGGGTAATAAATTGTTTCCAAATATCATCTATCTCAATATTGATGATAGTTTCGATATAAAATGTGTAAATGATGTGAATTTGAAAAAATAATAATTGTAATTGAAAATTATCCAATAGGGTTTCTTTGGGTCGCGTGAAAGCCAAGCTACTTTTAATCCTTACATTCATACCCATATAGATCATGTATACAATATATATATCATATATATATTAATGTATATCTAATCAATATAATCTCTCAATCAAATGATACACTTATTTAGACAACTCTACTGCTCAGGGGCATCAGTGGAGTTGCATTAGCACTAAATATTTATGTGTAAGTTCTCGGTATTTAAAACCATATAGCCCAATATCATATTATATAAATAGGTATAATTACACAAACCTCACCCAACTATGGCATAAATGCACGCGATTCCCCTACTATTTCACCTAATATTTTAATAATATCATAAACCTCCCTTAATTGCACATTCATTATAACATTAAACTCATTTTGTTCAAAATCAACCAAAAAATTACTTTATTGGTCAATAAAGGCATGTTATGGACCAAACTTTATTTTACCCTTGATATTCTTGCAATTATATTTGAACCCCTTATTTTGCATTCAAAATTACTAGAATACCTCAACTTCTTTTACCAAATTGTCCTCATAAGTATTCTATATAAGCTCATTTGAGTGGTTGTTTATACCTTCTCTCTCTCTAAAAATTATTCATTCTTTCTCTACAAGTCTTTTGTCATTACTTGAAAAAAATAAGAAGCGTATATGAAATGACAACTATTGGTACACATAATTCCCGCCAATATATTTGAGAGCACAAGAAGGTATATACGTCATTTCACTATTATTTCTTGCCGGACCAATATTCCAATGATATTAAATGAGGTTTCTAATATTATTAAAACATTAGGAGAACCGCATGCAATTATATCTTAGTTCAAGGGAGGTTTGTGTAATTATTCCTATACAAATATGCCTAGCGTAATGAAAGAATTACTCGACAAAAGCAAGGACTAAAGAGATAGAGAATCATATGTAATGAGCTATATGACATCCACAATTGCCTTGAAATGTTTGTTTTATAACACTGAAAGGTAGCATCTCATAAAATTGGAAATTTAGACCGATTTTTTCCTTTAACCAGTTACAATATCTCAATTGAAGCCAATATTGATGTACAACTTCAAGGCGAAGAAGATTAACAAAAAATAATAAAAACTCAGCAATGAAAAAAGATTCCAACAACCTTCACTACGAATATCATGATAATATAAAGTTTCCCAACAAAGGATAGGACACTTTCATAAACTTCCTTCACGTACAGAAGCAAAGGTTCAAAACTCTCTCATTTTAGATGTTTTTAATCATTAATAAACCGCATTAAGCGATTTTCCATAATAATTATTCATCGTAAGTGTAATCTTTTCTATTCTTGTCCACTGAATAGATCTCCAATTTGATTGTATAGAGATTTTGTGGGTTAATTCTAATCCCATCTAATCTTGCAACCTCTTGACCTCAAGGTCTGAAGAAGCTCTGAGGAAAGCAAGAATCCAATAGAAGCATGCAACTTCACCTTTTTGAGCTGGGCACAGCAGGCCCTGAGCGCAACCTCGAACCCTTTTGCTGACACATTTGTGAGGTTCACCAGCTTCGCATCCTGCAGACGAGTCAAGTTCCCCATCACCATGCACAGCCCCATATCCGAAATCGCACAACAGCTCAGATTTATCTGCCACAACCACTTGAGCTTCAGTCTCTCTACTACACATAACATTAGAATGAGTGGAATCTCCTCCACCTTTCAAATTCATATAAGAAGATGTTGATCATTCAGGTCCCAAATCAAGTACATGTGAGTGTGTGTAAACTATCCAAACAAAGTGCTTCATAGTAGATAATTGGGGGGGGAGCATTCAAGTACTCCCTCCGTACCAAAATGAGTAGTGGAATGATATTTGTACCCACGACCTAATTGTTTAACCTACAAGGAGTTTAACTATAAATGTAGTGGGTAGGGTTCATATATCACTTTTGGGTTGTAGAAATTCTTAAGGAGACATCCCATTAATGCATTATCCTCGGAAAAGTTACTAAGTTATTCCTTTCAAGTTACAATATAAATATAGTCAAGTTTTGAAAATTTTAAAACTTGAAGAACGCAAGGGAAAAAGGTGATCACTTTTCCCAGACAGATGGACCCATTCTTTTTTGTTTTGCTTTTCTTTTTTTCTTTTTTTTTGAGAAAAAGGAGTATTACTATTTAAATTTTATCTCTCATATCTTGTATGAGTATCATCCTCTACTTTTGCATGAGGAGTGAAAACCAAATGATGACTCCAAAACATTGTCTTTGCTTCACTACCAAGACCACTGTTTTTCGGTCCCAGATCTAGTAGTTTCTTCAGTACCACAATTGATTCAGTTTGTAAGATGATAAACGTTATCACGGTAAATTATTTTAAAAGACTCAAAAACATAATAAACAGTCAAGTTGGTACCCATGGAGATACAGGTTTCCAGACAAACCCATATGTCTATGCACATCACATGCTCCATTAATAAAAAAATGAAAATATGTTGAAAGATCATGCCACATTAACTTAATTAAAATGATCACACTAAATTATTCAAGAAAACTCAAGCATGATAAGCAATCAATTTGGTATCCCTGATGATAAAGGCTTCCTGTCAAACCCATTTCTATATACAAAATAGCACATGCTTCCATTAATAGAATATGAATATATGTTGAAAGGACATGTCACCTATTTGTGAGAAAAGATCACTGATAAAATTTTGAAATGAGAGTAAGGGATACACCAGACAAACAATTTCCTGAGCACATGCTGTAATATGATGCATTATAAGCAGCTTATCTTATTGTTCTCCCCTCTAACCCGTCTTACATACTGCTTTTCTATGTTCTGTGTCTCCTTAACTTTCACCATTTTAGAATCAGTTTTATTCTCACGAAATGACACTTTGAGACTTAAAGAGTTCAAATTGGTTACCACTCCCCAGATCTGAGACTATTACTTTTTGGATATATTATCCTTGGAAAATAAAACTTGGTTCTCTATACCTCTTCTTTCCTTCTTTTTTTTCTTTTTCCTTTTCAGCTAAATATGCCTTACTAAATAGTCAGTTTTAATTATTCTGTACCTTTCCAAGCCAAAAACATGAATTTTTACTCGATACAGTTTAGAAGATGAAAGTGCGAGAGTGGAAACCCATGATTGTGATTTCTTGAAATTTTCCAAAAAGAAAAATAATATCTCCATTAGGGTGGCAAAGATTTCTAGGTTCACAGCATTTTTATACTAGACAATATAAACTACCCTCTCAAATTCCTTGTATCTACCCTTCTTTTCATTCAACTCGTGGTGTCGGATATTGAAACGGGGTTGGAGTCTAGATAAGGTGACTGCAAACCCTACTTTGACATTAGTTGCATAACCCTTTAGCATTAGTTGTACAATTGTACAATTTGCCAAAGCTCAGAAGCAACTGCTTTGCATGCTTGGTGGCCCGAGCTTTAACCACTGCACAAAGCAATTTCCTCTACTTCTCTTTTCAGCTAAATGGCTCGCTAAGTAATCAGTTTTGATGATTCTGTAGCTTTTCAAACATAAAACTAAATTTTTTGACTAAATGTACTTGGAAAATGAGAGTGCGAGAGTGGAAGCCCGGGATTGTGACTTCAAATTTTTGAAAAAGAAAAACAATATTTCTAGTTGGGTATCAAAGATTTCTAGGCTCACAGCGACAACATAAACAAGCCCCTAAAATTTCTTGTATCTACCCATCTTTTCATTCAATTAGCAGAGTTCGATATTAAAAAATGTAGAATTTACATGCAAATTGTTGCTTTTTTTAAAACAGGAAAAAGGATATTACCAAGTATGTTTCTTGTTTTCAGAGGTGGCTAGCCCTTTAGAATTAGTTGTACAATTTACTAAAACTCGGAAGCAACTGTCTTTGCATACTTGGTGACCCAAGCTTTAACCACTGCACAAACCGACGTCCCCTACTTCTCTATATACTAAGCAATATTTGAATTCAAGTTCAAGAAACCAGACCTGTAGCAAATTCTTTGAGTAGTATGCAAGAGCCCAAAACCCCATATCATTGATGTTCTCGCAGTGTTTTAGATCCAATTCTAGGAGGTTCTTGCATCCTGCTGCAAGTGACGTCAAACCTGTGCATGTGACCTTCACAAGACCACGCAGTTCCAAATCAGAAAGTTCTTCTAGATGGCTCAAGTACTCCATACCTATGTCTGTAATCTCATTACAATAAGACAAGTTTAACTTCTTTATCTTCTTGCAACCACTTGATATAGCGGCTAATGCATCATTGCCGATTCCCATACAACTGTAATAAAATTATTAGGAATAAGAATCAATAACTATCCACATAAACATGAACAAGCAATCGTCGGTGTAAATTACCGGTATAGATCAAGTTCACGGATCTTTGTGCAGTTAGAAGCAATATAGAACAATCCCTTGTCAGATATGTTTGTACAAAGTCCTAACTTTAAGCATAGGAGTTCTGAACATTTAGACAAATACTTGAGTCCTGTGGAAGAGAATAAATAACATCAGATGTAAACATACATCACCAAGTTTAGAGGCCAATAGCCAACACTTAATTTTTCCAAAAACTTCACTTCAATTAAAATCACAAAGTAAATCAGAAGATTTTGCACACTCTAGACAAGGAAATGATCTTAAGAACATATTTACGCTAACTTTCATGATTTCTTGAACTGTCCATAATCTAATTTAGACAATAAACTTCTGATGCAGTCAATTAGAGAAATACCAGCATCACTTATGCCAGAACATTCTGTCAGATCAAGCTCCTCAAGTAGCAAACACGAGGATCCAAGATAATCCAGACTCTTATTAGTGAGTAAATCGCATGACTCTAGCTTGAGGCACAAAAGATTTCTACAAGAGTCCGCTATAGCTGCTATTGCAACATCAGTAATAGAATTGCAGCATGTCAGATTGAGGATCTTCAAATTGGCACATCCAGATACTAGTTGTTTGATGCCAAAGTCTGTTACTCCTTTGCATTTGCTCAACCCAATTTCGAACAAAAATTTGCAGCAACTGCTGATTATTTGAAAAGTAGAGTTAGACACTCGAGCCCCATCGATCCTAATTGTATTCAAATTCTTCAAGTCCTTCAACGAGCAGAGAAGGGTTTTGGAAAGCTCCTAGTGCATAAAGATTTGAGTTGGAAGTTAGAATTTACTGCACAAAAGCAAAACATAGAGAATATAAAACCCAAATAAAAAATTACTCACAAAAAAACAATAGCCTGCATTGAGCTTCTTCAGATCACTATGTCCTCTAATAACCGAAATTAGGCCGGATGAACTCACATTGTCACATCTCGAGATGTCCAGTACCTACACAAAAGGAATTGATGGATTCAAAAGGGCATGGCTTATCATATTATATCGATTTTTTCCTAATTTATTCGAGCAAAATAACTGTCCTAGTTTTTGAAGCCTATGTTACATGAACTCGTCAAAAGTAGGTGAAGTTAAGAATAAATAGTGTCATATGCTAGGAAAAGAGTAATCATGCATACAACATATACTTAATTTTAAGAATAAATGAAAGAAGTAAAAATGAATAAATTCAGTATGATAATGTGAAGTAAACAAAGAATCAGGTCCAATGGCATGAACTAATTGATGTAATATTGCATTTTGGGCAATAATACATTTTGTAGATGCTTTATGTTTATATTATATCTAAATCAATATTTTCATAGTATTAATCAATTGTCTCTACCCATAAGCACATAATCTAGGGAAAACATATTAACAGTAGGAAAATTCCAACTTCTTTTATGTACAAGTATATTCAACAAGGATTGAAGTCAATGTAAACCAACATAAGCATACATGTACATAGAGTAATTATGAATATATTTACCCTAAAGAATAAATAAAAGAACGAAAAATGGCTCAATCGACTAAATCTATGGAATTGCAAGTAAGAACAACAACACAGAATCAGGTCAAATGATATGAAATAATTGATTAGTATTGCATTAACGTAATTTCTCTAAACATGTCATAACTTGGGAAAGATTAAAACTTGAAATATATTCCAACTTCTAAATGTACAGTCCTATGAAGCAAGGTTTGATGTCAATATAAATCAACATATTCATGTATATGTGCATGAAATATACGTCGAAACCCACACACAAAAAGCTCAAAAGTGAAAATTGTTAAACCCTAAACAAAACAATCACATGGGTTGAATCTAGAAATCCCATTTGCACTATATCTTTTCATGAAACAAAAATCCACCTTGAGCGAAGGACACCCATTTCCCAGAAAATGCAAGCCAACATCATCCACCAATCCACACCCAGTCATAGCCAAAACTTCCAACTTATTCATAGCCGCAATCGAACGCAGCGATGCACTTGTAATCTGAAACAACATATAGATCAAATAAATTTAGTTAGAGGTTCACACACATATAGATCAAATAAATTTAGTTAGAGGTTCACACACATAGAGATATAGACACACATATATATATTTATAGATACCTTAAGATATGATATGTCAAGGAACTTCAAGCAATCACATTTCTGGGCCAAAAGATCAATACCAAGATCAGTTATCTCCAAGCACCACTTCAAACTGAGCCTCTCGAGCCTACCACAGCCAACGGCTATCTTAACCAAACCAACGTCACTCACACCAAAGCACTTGTCCATCTTCAGTACCCTCAACCCCGCGGCGCACGATAGCGCCGCTGCCTCCCTATCCCCAAACTGGAGACAGTACGCCACGTCGATGACCTCCAGACCCGGACACGCCCGGGTCAGCATCTCCAACCCAGTCGATCTCAACCCGGAGGTCCGACTCAGCACCAGCGTTCTCAGCCGCCGAGTCCAACTCGCCGCCGGCCGAGCCAGCAGCGCCGCCACCGTGGCGTCGTCGAACCTCGGACAGACCGAGAGATCGAGAGAGCTGACGTGGCGGTAGCGGCGGAGGAGACCCGGGAGGAACTCGGAGCGGAGGACTCGGAGAGTGGTGCGGTGGAGTGAGTCGACTCGGAGGAACGATTTGCAGACGGATCGGAACGATTTTCGGTCCGAGTCGTCGGCGAGTCGGTCGAGGACGCGGAGGAGGAGATCGTCGGTGAGGGACTCCATCGGAATTTGTGTACAAGTGAGGGGCATTTCGGGAATTTTGATAATTATTTAGGTTGGGACGAAGAGGAAGAGGAGGCGGAGATGGAGGAGAGAGTGTTGCTGGGTGGTTAAGCAACACTGATACGAGCCGATACGGGAGAGGCGTATCGTTTTCATGTTTTCCGATCAGTGCTGCTTGGTTAGTCGGAAAATTTGATGGAATTTGAGTTTTTAGAGAGAGAAAATGTGGGGAGGGGTTTTAGAGAGAGGAGAGTAGAATGTGGGAAACTAACCATTGTTGCTCACACAGTCACACCACATGGGACGTAACAATTTGCCCAATTTAGTAACAATGTCACGTGTTTGTCACGTGACATTTGATACAGTACTACGTATCGAATTGCTATTGGTTGTTGATAGCAAAGGGTTTGTACACAGAAGGGAGAAGAACCAAAAAGTGTGTTTTTAGTCGAGTGAAAATGACAAGGTAGTCCCCGAGGTTTTCTTTTTTTGTTTTTTTATTTTTTATTTTTTAATAATAAGAAACTCACCCATCACAATTCTCAATTCTTAATTTCTTAATTAAAAAATGAGATTATACTATTACAATACTTGTGCGTTGCAGGATCGATATAGTGCATATAACAACACTACATCGATATAGTACCTGAACTTTTGCCAAAAATAGGAGTGCAAAGGGAAACTGGTTTCACCATTGGACTGAAACTTTAATTTTACAGGTGGGACAATTATTTCATCTATTATTTCTTTTCTTTTTTTGATATTTTCATGGAACACAATTTTTTTAAGAGTCGGGTGCGCAATATCCTCTGCAGTATTGATATAGTGCATATAACACTTTTCTTGTTCTCAAGGACCCCAATAGTTTAAATAAGGTGTGAATTGATCCTATTTGATATTTTTCGGTGATTGGAGTTGTGAAATGTCCAAAATACTCTAAATATAATAAAATTTGAAAATAAATATAGTAAATTCAAAACAAATATAAAAAATTCGTAAAAACATATAAAAAATTCAAATATATATATAAATTCGAAAAAAAAAACATATAAAATTTGAAACAAATATATAAATTTCGTAAAACAATATATAAAATTTGAAAAAATATATAAATTTTGAAAAATAAAATAAAATTTGAAACAAATCTATAAAATTCATAAAAATATATATAAAATTCAAAAAAATATATAAATTTCAAAAAATATATATAAAATTCGAAACAAATATATAAAATTCGTAAAAATATATATAAATTTCAAATATATATATATATTTCAAAAAATATATAAATTTTGAAATATATATATAAAATTCGTAAAAAATATATAAACATTGAAAAAAATATAAATTTGGAAAAAAACATATAAAATTCGTAAAAAATATATATATAAAATTCAAATATATATTTCAAAAAATATATATAAATTTCTAAAAAATATATAAATTTCTAAAAAAAACATATAAAATTTGAAACAAATATATAAAATTCGTAAAAATATATAAAATTCAAAAATAATATATAAAATTCAAAGTATAAAAACACAAGTAACCAAAGTACAATATACCAAAACAACATTTAAAGTCAAAGAAAGTAGAAAACTATTAATAGATGCTAGACAACTATACAAGTATACATTAATTAAAACTTCAAAGAGCCAAAATACAACTTTGCATTTGAATTTATATATATATTATATTTTTCATGAATTTTATATATTTTTTTCAAAATTTATATATGTTTTCGAAATTTATATATATTTTTTGAATTTATATATCTTTTTCCCAAGTTTATATAATTTTTCAAATTTTATATTTTTCTTTTCGAAATTTATAATTTTTTCAAATTTTATAGTTATTTTGAAATTGTATATAATTTTTCAAATTTTAATATATATCTTTTGAATTTTATATATATTTTTATGAATTTTATATAATTGTTTGAATCTTATATATGTTTTTCGAATTATTCTAAGGGTATTTTAAACAATTCGTGTTATAATAAGGGCAAAATTTCACATATTTTCAAATAATGGGGTGTCAAAGAACCACAGGAGGTTATACGCACTATATGCATACCACAGGGGATTTTTCGCACCTAACCCTTTTGTCAATAACAAATGGCATTTTCGGGTTTTTAGGTTTAATATAAGTCATGTGTTTTGCAGATGACTTCTTTCCGACCAAGAGTGGACGTCCGGTGAGTTTTAGGGGGCAAAACGCACATTGTTTAAAACAGGTGGACTTATACACACAAAATTAAACTTTAGGGGGTTTAGTGCACATATTTACAAACCAATGGGGTTTTTTCGCAAAAAGCCATTTTTAAAAAAAGGTGTTTTTACAATTAAACATGTGATCCGATTATTGTGATTCGATCAAAATGTCTACTTTTCTTGAATGGGGATGACTGGGATGATACACTAACTGCTATCACGGATCTAGATAGGTGTTTGGCATTAACATTGATAAAAAAAATTAGGTTTGATTCTTATACTAAACTACTGGTGTTTATCAATCTTCCTAGAAAGTGTAAGCTATTAAGTAGGATTAACACAAAATTTATATATACCCCATTCTCTTATTTTATATTTGATGATAGATAAGAGTATTTAACATTAACTTATCTTGAATGTGATGTAATTGTTACTGGTTTAACTTCATAAAAAAAATGTTGTGAAGATAAAATTGCATGCGTCTTCAAAACTTTATACACTAGAAAACAAATACACTCAAATCTTAAAATTTTTGAGAGACTCTAACAAAGAGGTCAATATGAAACCCTTTATACAGAAGGTTTTACATGTTAAAAACTTATATATATTAAAGTGAAAATTTCCTAATATCACACCAAATATACTTATATTGAAAACACAAAAGCTAAACTCAGTTTGAATGCTTTATAAAAAGTACAATCTCATTTAAACAAAAATATTTTTAAAAAATTCAATTTCATATCACAGAAAATGTCATCGTTCATATACTCAAAAACATTATTTTCATCATTATTTATTTCTTATCACTTTTTATTAAATCATTTAGTTATTTTTAATTCCAGATTATTTTCTAAATTTATTTATTTATTTAATATTTAACTATGAATCAAATATTAATCATGTCAAAAAATAATTATATTTTAATATTAAAGAATAAATTTTATTGACCATTCATAAATACATAAATAAAAGGTGAGGAATTATGAAAATTGAGTTTTATTTTCTTGATTGGATAACTTATTAAAATAATTAAAAATAAAACTTAATTAATCCATTAGAGTCACGTTATAGTCTTCCTAAATTGTAATGGATCATATTGGACTTAACGTTTATTTGGGTTGATGTAATTAGAATTGTAGAACCTACATAAATTCTAATTAGTATAATTGGACTTATCTTTCACTTATGTTTTGTTTGTTTGAAGGGACAGATTGAGGGGGAGGGATGAGAGGGAGTTGAACGTAAATATTTTTAGTTTGGTTGGAGAGAAGGGATGATAAGGAGGAAATTAGGAGGGATGAGACATCCGTCCCTCATTCACGATTTTCTATCCGTCCAAATTCGGGCGGACGAGGAGAGAGAAAAGGTGAATATTTATTGCATAATAATTAATTTACTTATCTAACATTCTCCCATCTTATTTTAAAAATACGAATTACAGAACATAATATTATAAAATACACACCATTGTTACACTCCATCTCCAATAAGCATCATTTGTGATAACAACGAATTCTAGGTCATATGAGGCAATACTTTTTATTATAGGTTTGAAATTGGTATTAATATTTTTTTCTATCATATCGCATTGTTTTGTATTCACACATTTTTATTCTATAGATTGTAATTTTGGTTGTTATTACTTTTTTCTATCTTATCGATTTGGATGAGTTTTTTATTTTTTATCTAACCATCATATTCGTATTTATGTTTTTTGGTTGAAACATAATAGTGGTTATAGAAAAGGAATGTCATAGATTTGTAAATTATGATATATATGTATATGTATAGTGTGTAAAATGTTTGTAAATTGAAAAAACAACCATCTAAACATTTCTAACTAAATTGGCACGTAGGACTAATTTATTAAATAGTATTAGGAAGTAGAGCAGTAGGACTAATTTTAAGATTATATAATTTTTATTCTAACCTTTATTAAATAATTAATTCCACTGTTAGTACAACTTTAAATTTTAATTATATATACATAGATGATTTTTTGTTTTTATCTCTCTCTGTATATAATAGGGGTATAGTGGTAAAAGATTTATAAAATCTCTCTTTTCCTTCCCTCCAACTAAACACGGAAAAATATCACCATATATATCAATTCTCTCATCTCTTTCATCCAACAAGGAAGACATCTTTCATTCCCTTCCCTAGGAATGCCTTATCCTTCCCCTTCTCTCCATTTTTTCATCTCTCTCCAACCAAACTGAGCATTAGATTTGATAAAATTGAGTTGTTTAATTTTTAATAAATCAGATTGGATTTAAATTTTATTTTGGTTAAAAGAATGAATCGTTTTTATTTATTTTTTATTTTTTTCTTTTAAATATGTATTAGTTATTATTTAAATTTTTGAAGGTGCACCACCCCATGCCTAGGTCATGCACCGAATATTTGTATAAATAGATCATAAAAGACCAGATCCTTGTAGCGTATACTTTATCATTTTCCAAAGCCTTAATAAAAGACATAAAATTAACGCGCTAAAAGTCCATTTTTGTGAGTAAAAAAAAAATACTTTAAAAGATATTGAAATACATCCAATCAATTTCAACACATTCAATCAATATATAAAAAATTAGTTGAAATGTATTTGTATAGTAATGGTGTTGAGGCATACAGTAGATGTAGAAAAATAAAAAATCAATACCCAAAGAATAAATAAAAGGGTAAAATGCAATAAACCTCTTAAACTATGATCAAATGTACAAATAACCTCCCTGAAATATGATTTGTGCAATAAACTCCTGAACTATCCTATTTTTTAGCAATCTACACCATTTTCTTAAAAATATTTTATATATGATCAAAATACCCCTTCTTGATTATGTTATATATAATGTATTATTCTTATTAGCATAGATAATGAAACAATTAGTACTAATTCGATGACATATTATCCATTCAATAAATTTATACTTAATTTTTATAATTAATTATTTGAATAATGCTTTTAAGTTGTTAAAATAAAAAAAATAAGTAAAATATTTAAAATGATTAAATAATCATTCAAAATTATTTATATAACATGCGGAAATTAAAATGCGTTTATTATTCAAGTAAATCGTGAGTTGTTTATAAACATATTTATACGAAAATAAGTTTTCATTTTAGCATAAAAAAATGTTTCAACAATGGTAATAAGTTTTATTATTTAAATCAAATAAATTTTAGTAATAAGTTAATTACTCTAAAAATAAAGAAATTACAAGTATAACTCTATTTTCTTTTTCTTTTTCTTTTTTGGAAATGAGGATATAATTATTATAATACAATTAAGGTGAATGGTATATTTAATATTCTAAATAAGAGAAATATTATAGATGTAATTAAAAGAATTGATAAATTAAATAAAAAGGTTATTATAGTCTTTTGTGATGGAATTGGGGCAAATTGCAATAAATTGATATTTCAATGGAAGTTGTAGATTTTTTTGAATTTTAGCCTAAAAAATATGAGACAGTAAAGATACAAACTATACAGTAAATTATAAATTCAAATTTAATCAGGGGTATTTTGGGAATGTAACAACATGGATTATACCCTTTCTCATGTATATAAGACTTTAGAGCAACCAAATCATTACAGTGAGTCATCACCGTTGGATTATAGGTGATACGATTCTAGTAAAAATCGGACAGTTCAGAATTAAAGAGGAGGTACAACCGAGAGAGTCAGAAGTGGCTTAGGTTAGTTGAGTGGGACACAGTTTTCAAAGGAGTACGAAAATCGTCCGGTTAGAGAGAGAAAGTGGAAGGAGAGAGAGAAAGTGGAAGGAAAGTGGGACCCAGAAACGTGCAAAGACCGTACCTATCTTGTTTAAGAAAAGGACAAATGAATATCATCATATCAACATTATAATGGTTGGGGGACCCAGAGGAATCGAAGCATTGCAAGTTGAAGAGCAACCACTGATATGGACCGACTTTATCATATGGTATATATATTATATATACACACACATACATGAATATCGCTTATTTCATTTTGTATCTTGGTTTGGGTTTGGTCAACGGTCAAGATTTGAAAACTTCAATTTTTCCAACTTATCTCAAAATAGTTTTTAGGAACTTATAAAAATGCTTTTTAAAAACTATCGTCAAGTACAAGATTGTCAGTATTTAGTTTGGTTAACTTTATTTACATTTTATGAGCTTCGTTTTAACTTTAATACATTCTTTCAAGTTTGAATATATTTAATTATATATTTTTAGATTTAAAATTTTTATTATTTACACCCCTTTAATAATGATATTATCCTAATTTTTTTTTATAAATACCTAAATTATCCTTAATGGGATAACCTAATGCTCTTTGGAAACAATGATATATTATTTTATCAATTTAATCCCTCCAATAATTTAATCTTTTAATTTGTATTAATTTTTAAATATATATATATAATTTGAAAAAATATATATTAAAATTTGAAAAACATTATAAAATTCGAAAATAAATATAAAATTAAAATAATAATAAAAAAACAAATAAATTTAAAAATATATATATAAAATTCGAAACAAATATATAAAATTCAAAAATATATATTAAATTTCAAAAATAAATATAAAATTCGCAAAAACATAAAAATTTCGAAACAAATATATAAAATTAAAAAAACATATAAAATTCAAAAATATATATATTAAATTTCAAAAAAATTATAAAATTATAAAATAAATATAAAATTTGAAACAAATATATAAAATTAAAAAACCCCCAAACCCAACCCCAAATATTCACAAACAAATATTTAATTTTTTTGGAAACTAAATTTTTGAATTTGTGAATAAATATTAAACCTAACCCCAACCCCAAATATTTAATTCTTACAAACACATTTAATTTATATATATATATATATAAAAAATAAAAAAATTTATTCACCAACTTCTCTCTCTCACACACACACACACCTACATGCACACACACGTACACACACATATATATATATATATACATATATATATATATATATATATATCTACACACCGATCGCCACCGCCACCCCCTTCCCCTGCCAGCCAGCCCCTTACACATCGGCCACCTCCCTCTTATTTTCTACCCATGTGCCTCATGTTTCTAACCCCCACACGCAATTTTCGAAATATATTGTTTCACCGGCTGCTGTTATTGGTGGTGGCGGCGGCGGCGGATGGTGGTGGTGGCGGCGGTGTTGATGGTTGGGGTTGGGGTGTTTGCTTTGATGGTTAAATTGATTCAATGAAGTGTTTTATTTAGAGATTAAATTGATTTAAGGGGTGTTTGGTTTAAGGGTATTTTAGACATTTCATACCATGAGGGGGTGTGATTGAAGATTCTCAAACTTGAGAGGGTGTGATTAAAATAAAAACAAACTTGAGGGGTGTAAATGAAATTAACCCTTTAGTTTATTATTCTTCCACTTGACACCACTACCTTTAACTATGGAAAGAGATGAACTTTCATATTGCAATTTTAAAAATGAATATTTATGAGAGTTAGTACTTAGGAGTGGTAAAATTTAGATTAATTCACGACTAGAAATTGATGGAATTAAGTTTAATAATACCTGTGACTCCCATCATTACTTTTCAAAAAACTATCATACCATTTTATACTAAAAAAATAAATTGTTCGAGAAATAAATTAGCAGTAAAAAATTACTGTAACATTCTCCAGTTTTCACTAAACAAATGCTCAGTTCTATGTAAAATCTCGACGATGAAATGTGGAAAGTTTTTGACACTATAGAGATGTTACTAATTACTGAATTTTTTTGTAAGATTTATATGGGTAATAAAATTTCTGAAGTGAGAATAAAAAAATCACATTAATATGTCAAAATCACTACTGACAGTCTGGCATTGATATGAATTAATAGATTAAGTATTTCGTGAAAATTATTTCAAGAGAATATCAAATAAAAGATCAATATCATATAAACTTAAATGCTTTTTCACCCTCTTAACTCAGTACTAGCATATTGGAACATTGGCTAGTGCATTTGTCAGCTAACTTCGAGCTTGACTCAAAATACAAATATTTAAAACATTATGACAAAAATTAATGTATGTCTGTATTATGTGTTCGCAATCATCATTAACCATGACGAGTCTTTGTTATTTTTTGGCCAATTGCTTGAAATAAAGCCAAAGATTACCTTAATTAACTTAGGTTGAAATTCTTAAAATTTAAGAGATCATATGTTAAGATGTGAGATCCTTACAATAAGATCATATTTGGAGACCGTCGTTATTGTCTCACATGGCATTATTTTTTTCAGATGGGACAACATTTTTGATAGAATTTCGTAAAGATTTACAAAGTAACGATAATTTAAAGAATATATATTAATTATTTCATTGTAAAATCAACCCTTCTTTATGTTCATGAACCAATTATCATCATGTCAACTTGCATTGTCAACAATCACATGCAATCTTAGACTGAAGAAATAATTTATTCCTAACTTGACAATATTCACCATCATGCATGCATGTGGATCTCCCTAGCCTTCTAGTCCACATTCATGTTTCATGTCCCACACCATTCACGACTATAAAGTTAACCAATTCCATTTCACTACTTGTCATGGGACATTATAAAGAGAGTCTAATCATGGTTCGCAGTATCGTTAAAAGTGAGCGTTTTATTACGAACCGGATAATAAGTAACATATCGGATGATACATGCTAATCAACTATGCTTCAGAAGACCTTTATGGACTGAATATTTCACCATCTTTCGAGACCATGTATGTTGAAAAGAAATATACACAAAAAATAGATAGAAAATAGCTTTTTCTAGGAAATAATCCCTCTCTTGTACAGTTTTTCACCTCCTTCTGCTGCAGAATAATTTAATGCCGGTTGTCTCGGAATATGATCCTCTCCATCGGATGCCATTACCGCCTTGGCATTCCAGTACCAAGGTTGACGATGAGGCGAAGAAATGGATGTTGAACACGAAGATGGGTGAAGAATAACCGATCCCCAGTCTCTAGTTCCAAGCTTTGCTTCCTTCACTCTCCTCCTAATCAACAAGCCTCCCACATCTTCCTTTTTCATCTCTGATACACTTCTTAGGATCGAAATGCATATAAGAAGCACGAAAACTGCATCCTCCTCAGGTAAGAATTCAACCACTAACAGTTTCCAGTTTATTAGAGCTGTTGCTTTTCCGGTTGGGTTGTCTTCCGAGGTCCGAATGAGTGTCACAAAACCCTCATCATCTTCATCGTTGTCATCTTCTTTCTTTTCCTCGTCTTCTTCGGCCTTCTTAGCTTTATACTGCATTTTTCGACCTTTCAACAACTTCACCTGTGAAAATTGTTCAGGATTATTGCCTTTTAAATATGTAGCTATCAAAATGTATAATCAAGGAAACACCATCTTTTACTGCGGGTGTAAGGCTGTGTACATCTAGCCCCCTACGGCCCGTGTAATGAAGGAAGTCCCATGCACTAGGCTAGCCTTTTATTTGGCAGAAGGTATATAACTGTTAACTACCCAATTACTCTAAAAGCTTAAGCTATTAGAGATAATGTACCTTAAATATTTATTCCTTCAACACGCCCCCTCACGTGTAGCCTTCTTTTGGTCCAACACGTGAAATAACAAATTTTAATATGGATGACGGTGAGGTTTGAACACGAGAACTTCGACTCTAATACCATGTTAACCACCCAATTACTCTAAAAGCTTAAATTACTAGAGAGTGTAACTATACACCTCAATTAAAAAACTCAAAATTCACGAGGAAGTGAAAATTGGTACACTTTACCGTTGAATCAGAAGACGTTTGATTTTTAAAGAAGAATCTCAGCCCCGATACTGAGGTTGATAATTCCCACCGCATCATCAGTTCATCACCTGTTGAGAAGTACCATGAAGCATTCCAATGTTCTGATGCTTCTCTAGGTGTTGCTGTTCCTACCACTTTCTCTGTACTAGATGAGACCATGAAATCAAATCATTAAGAATCTGATGAGATATGGAGCATGTACGAACTTAAAAAGGCGAAAACAGAAGGCATATATACTATTCCCACCATGAGTATAAAATTCATCTTTGGTAGGATTAAAATTCAAAATGCATTTCACAAAAAATGGTTTATTCCAAACCACCTGATTCCTCAGAAAAGATTGAAGTATATGAAGATATTTATACTTCTTTTCACATACGGAAATATGAAATTCAGGCTCATTGTTCTTGGGTCATTCAGGCGGTAAGTTCCTTTCAATCAGGAAGGAATTTATTTGGATATAACGGATCTCCCCCCTCAAAATCGGACGTGAAAGTTTCAAATATATGGGAATCTTAAATATTTCATGAAATGGACATCTAGGAATAAACTCATTATCAGCAACGACATAGTAATGCAAATGTATGTGAAGCACCGTTTATCTATACCGCAGCATCAGCATGACATGATTCTCAAACATTTTAAAAATAAATAAATCCAGCAACATACCAGGAGCTCTACCAATGGAACCAGCAACATATGACCAAGAACCTTCACGTATCTCTACAATCCTATCCTCCCATTTGACCGCTGACGGACTTTCACCACCTCTTCTCCAAAAGCCCCCTCCCACCCTACCCATTGAGTTCAAAACATTTGTTAAAATAACACCGCAAAAACTCTCATAAAATGAAAGATTAAAATGAATATTGTCATTTCCCAAGGAAAAGAGACAAGAAGTAAATTTGTACCTCATTCGAACAACAAAGCACTCTCTGCCCGCATGGTCCAGCACAGTACGAGATAACCAGCGCCCTTCTTGTGGCCGATACTGGTTCATCGTAAGAATCACATCCGATATCATGGCCCCAGAATCGTCTGTGACTCGGTCTGAAACACATTTCAATAAATACGATGCTTGAACTGGTGGAGTAATTGAAGTGACAACCCTCACTGATTCATTGATTTGTCTCCCTAGAGTAAGCGAAGGTGCTCGAAGCAAATCATTCCAAAGAAACGTACAAGTATCTCGCAAGCTACTCCCTCTTATACAGAAGCCACCGCGGTGGCGTAGCTCAAGTACAACTCCTCTGGTTCCGAACTCACAGAATAGGTGCCAAGCTTTTTGCCATGATTCCGAGGGGAAATTGGATACCAAATTATCAATCTTGAGCTCCCTGTGACATCTTACCACCCGAAGACGAAGAAATTCACGTGATATATCCTCTTGAGTTGGCTTCATCTTCGAGTCGAGCTTCACAATTACACAGACCTGTGTTGGTAAAATCACAGCTTAGTATGATATAGTCATCCAAACAATGAGTTCTCTCCACATAGATGCAAATAATTTTAGTCCAGTCACCGTGTGAATTGCATCATGAAGAAAGGTGAGCTTGATTTTATCATTTTTAGTTCAATTTCTCAATATTCTACATAAAATTTTTAATATGTTGCAAGGATAGGGCATTAAAGATTATTCCCCATATTTTGAGCCCTCCTAAGTAGAATCCTACTATTCTTCACTTATATGAAGAACTAACACCTAATACCCTCGCATCCATATCCTTTATTGAGAAATAAATCTCACAATACGACCATGAAGTTGAGTAGAAAAGGTTTACTGTTTCCTCAACCAACGGTGGTTCTAATAACTTGTCATGCTAACTTGCTAATATGCTCGCCATGTTGGTCACAAAGACAGTATTGAGGGTGCTGCTTTGGTAGTCATGTGGGGGGTGATGTTGCTGCAGAATGTTATCACGGAAGACTATGCTTTTACTTTGATGTTCTTGATGTGACTTTTGGCGTAGTTCCGGTTATGGTTCTAGTCAATTTCCGGGACGTTTCTAAGGGGATCTTCTCCCCTACCCCTCATTCTACTATATTTGATTTTCTCCTTTTATATAAAATATACATTCAGGAAAAAAATAAAATAATAACAGTGATAAGTCACTTAACAGGAGCTCTGTCTGAAAGTACTGAGTCACATAGGCGAAGCCGAACTGCATGCAGTTATACTTTGCATCAGTGGTATCTGTCTTATCATTTGTTTTACACGGCCAACTGTATGGTAAATTAATTGTAATCTGATCCACTCTAATTTCAATAATCAAATAAGTAAACAAGATTAATGGATGAAAATCAATTCTGCCAACAATTCCTGATTTACAACCTAGCCAAATCAGTCAAACACATCCTTGTGTTAGAACGGAAAGTAAAATGTGTTTACTATACTGAAAAACCCAATATTTTCTCAGGCACGATGTTATGTCAATCTCTTCGAATGTTTATCTTGTTTTGTATTAGAAAAGGACATTGCAAAAAAAGTACCCATGTTCGAAAATTCCAACTGACCTCAAGTAAGAACCTAGGCACCATAGACTTGTATTTAGTGTTGACATCAGTATCCATAACCTCCCAATAAAACCATGGCTTGACCTGACCAAGCTTTCCACTGGCTGCACCCCCAGCTTTCTCATATGGTTGATCAAAGACTCTCTCCCACAGCTTCTTCGTTTCCTCTACCTCTTCCACCTCGACATCTTCCCCAAGCCCGACCACCTTTCTCATATCCTCATCAATCTCCTTCACATCAGCTGCATATACTATAGGATAGCTCTAATTCATACAACATTAAATCAAAATCATGAGACAAGTTCAAAACATATAATACACAATGAACATACAAAACATACATTAGTAATGTGCGAGTGTGTGTTGGTGGGTGTCTGAGACTACATATATGTATGTATGTATGTATGTATGTATGTATGTATGTGTCCTAAATGAGGGGGACCTTAGTTCATGGACTATCACATGAAGAGTCCTTTGGAACCTTGTGCCATAATGAGATTATAAAAAGCAAATGTTAAATTAACTCTACTATAATGTAGTCCCATCTAATAATTTGGGTTTTTACCATTTAATTTTTTATTTTCCCCCTCTTGAAGCAAGTAAATATGAGACTATCATCCATCAAACTTTGAGACCACAGACTAGAACAAGCTGAATAAACAAAACTGTGTTAAAAAATCCATCTATTTTGCTTTTTATTTTAGCTTATTATTAGATGGATGTTGTTCCTTTCTATATACTTCCATTTTTTACTACTAATATTATTTATTTGACATATGTATTTTTTAAAAAATTTATCAGATCAGGTTATTGTAAAAAGAATTTCTCATTCAAAAAGTAGTACATGTATCAAGAAAGAAAAGGATGAGCACCTGCCACATTCGCCAAGCGACTCTGGATATCATCCCTCCTATCATAGAATAGAGCCAGTCCCTTCTCACTAGATATGGGTTCCACTGCTCAAATCGACTAAGCGAACGATGACTCCTTTTAAGTAGCAAAATGCTATTATAAGTGACCTCACTTCCCTCCATTGAATCTCTATGTCAACACTACTCTAATAGATAAAAGTATGAACTCACCATGAAGATGCCTTGCCTTATCCTAGACTTGCTCTTTTATGTAAGCAACTCACTCTGTTACTTCACCTACCTCTACAACTCTTTTCCAAGCTTATTTGCTTAAAAGCAATAAAAAAGATTTAACTCCTTAACCAATGAGTCAACCACACTAGCCCTCATCCTCTTATGATGAAACCAAACTCATTTCATTACGGGTGGCTTTCGAATGCACGAGTCGAATTAACATGGATTAGAGAATACTTAGCCGGAAATGCTCGATTAGATGAAGAAAAGAGAATGGAGTTGGTAGTATGAGTTTCTTTGTGGATGTTTCCACCCAGCCCAGCTCGATATATTTTGATGTATATTGGGATTGGGCCAGCGAGTTCTTCTCCCTTAATGACTACCAATTCGTTTTTTTTCTTCATTTAAAAAACAAAAGACTTGTCCAAAAACTAGAAAACATAGAACAAAGGTAAAGAAAACGCAATATGTGTAATATAAGGGGGGTAATGTGGCAAAAGCTATGAACTATTATAGCTAAATCTTGAAGTATTGTTTAACCATAAGTTAGTGGGTAAAAAATGAGGAACTATATATAATGGTGTCAAGTTCATCATTGATACAATTTAAATAATGAACAAATTTAATAAGAATATAATAGTATTTTGTAATAGATTTGGACTAATTGTAATAAATTGATAGTCCATGCTTATTTGTTAGTTGCAAAAAATGCAATAATTGTAATGAAAAATGAGAGGTAGAACTAGTCACAACACACACAAACCTGATGGGTCAACCAAATGAGGAGAATATCTGAAGCAGGCACAAACCGAGAACACCCATCTCCAAATCTCTGTAACATATATAGGAACCCTCTGTATCTCTGCTTTGCCGCCATTATATAACCTGTTTCTGTCATGTATGGGTGAGAAAACTTGGAATACAGACCTTGGTGCTTTAACACTTGCTCCAAAAGTTGTTGATTTGTGACAATTGGCTCATGGGTATCATCAGAATCCACCCCATTTTCGAATGGGTCAGATGGGTATCTATGTACCCAAATTTCTCTGCATCTGTTATATGCATACTCTTCATTCTCTTGGTCGAATATGACTGCTTTTCCGATGAGTTTTGAGAACCTTGAGTCGCAGTATTCCCTGTAACTCACCTGAAAATTTTGCGGGTTTTAGTACTTCAGAGTTTGAGTATGAATGCCTTTGAGTTTTACATTCTGTTTGTTTCCCGAGAAAAAATAGGGAAGAAAATAATTGTTAGGCAAAATTTAAGATCTACATCTTAAATTTAGGATATCTACATTTAGCCTCCACTGAACACAAATCCTAGATCGGTCACTGCACATGACTAATCTATAAACCCGTGAAACCACCATATGGAATACAATAAGAACAATGTCCACAAACGAGTCCCTCAAACGAGAGTTAAGCCAAATTTTGCAATGTTCAATTTGTTAAACTAGCTTAAAAGGTTTGGTTCATTTGTTAAACTAATGAGCTGATCGAGCCGAGCGCTAGTTTTAATGAGTCGAGCCCGAACCCGCTCAGGAACGACTCGGTTTAGTCTTGTCAATAGTCGCCAAAATTGAGTTTGCACATCTGTTTTTAACATGTTATTTTTTTTCGAATACCATGTTGTTTGATTATTGTTTATTTCCTTTTTACTATATTCTTTTTTCATTAAGAAGGATTTTCTTGAAGTAATTTTTACGAAATGATCGTATCGTCTCATAATTTTAAACAACTCTATTTGCAATTTTTCAAATTCAACACCTTCTATTGGGGATTATGATAACCTTGCTATTTTACTAAAACGAGCATGCTAACGAGCTACGCTAGCTGACCTCAACAATATTTAAACTCGGCTCGTCTATTAAACGAGCTTAAAAAATATGTTTAAATTCGGCTCATTTAACTGTCCTCTCTCAATAAGGTGAGCTCGAGCCTACTCACCCTAACCATGATTATATCTAATGACACTAGACCGAAGGACTTTGGAATTGAGCCAACCTACTCGGTCTAAAATTTGGTATCATTCAAGATATTTTGGTCTCCATCCCTCTTTATTTCACTAAAAGATAAAATGGTAAATTACAAGGGTATGTAGCAGTTTCATAGCTAGGCTGATCGGTTGTTTTACCGCAGTTAACTATATTACTGTTAAACTATATACTAAAATAAAGAAAAAGCATATATATAAAATTTCTTAATTACGTAAAATTCAATTAAAAAGAAATTTGGGAAAAATAGTCATTTAAAACCGAGTTAGTATTACTTTAATTTAGGCTTTGCCGAAAGTTGAAGTGAATTATGTTAACATACTGAGACTTCATTTTTTTCTGGAAAAAGAAAAGGTAAAGTGTATATCGTTTCTTTCCTTTTCCCACCAACCAAACAGACAATAACCAGACAACTTACCGGATTCAAGATGTGACAGTACCAAACCCACTCAATATCAAGTGGAGGCAAAATCACCGGTGGAGTGGACCCCACCGTAATCTCAGAAATCAACGGCATCCACAGCTCCTCATACCTGCCAAGAAACACCATGATTCATCAGAATCAACCACCACCGTCCGATCGGATGACCCACCAATTGATCAAAGAAAAAGAGTTGAAATTTGACCTCCGTACAGCTTCAGTAATAGTCGGTAAATTATGGAGCCAGTGGGACTCGGCGACCAGTCTCAGAAATCCGACGTGGCGTCTGGTCGCGGCGACCAGATCTATGCTCACTCGCAGGGCCGTTTCCTCCTCCGTTATCTCGCTCAAGCTCCTGACTGACATGCCGTCAAAACCGCCGTCACCGTTACTGGCCGCTGACATTATTGATCATGAAAACACAAGACTCTGTATAGACTGTATGTGTGTGTAAATATATATATCACACAGATTGCGAGCTCAACAATATCAATAAGGTTTCATCTTATGAATATGTTAGATAGTACAATTTATGTATATATATATATATATATATTTGTATATATGTGTATGCTGCTTTGAGATGGGAATTTACACGTGGTGTCAACTTTCAGGTGGAGCTGTCAGACTCGTAAAAAAAGTGCATAACACCAAAATATTAAACAAAAAATATCTTAAGATGGGATTGGACAGGGTTGAATCTCTCACAGAATGTTGTGAAAATTTAATAAGTGGATGTCACTCTCAAATAAATAGATAAATAACTAATTTTGTGAAGACATGTGTTATGGGTTACTGTTTAGATCAAAATTGAAAACGAAAGGTTTTTAAAATTGAAAGTGAACATTTTTGAAGGAAATACGTTTTTAATTAGGCTGCGTTTGGGAGAATAAAATTGGAGATTTGGAATTGGAATTGGTGAGCCCCTATTCCAATTTCATTGTTTGAATGTGATAAAATATTTTGGAATTGAAATTGAAATGCAATTCCAATGACACAAATTCCACAATATAAATTTCACAAAGAGAAATTGTGATTTATAATTTCACATTTTTTTCAAAATACTATCTCTAACAATAAATTTTTCACAACCATACATATATATATATACACAAATACCAATATATATACATAGCCTATATATATATACACCTTTATCTACGCATTTATATACACACACTTATATATATATATGTACTCATATACGATTATATATAGGGTAAATATTACTGACACCCCCTCAAAGATACCCTAATCCCACATAGACTCCCTTGATATTCACTATTCCCACTCAGACCCCCTCAAAATTGAATTTTGTCCCACAAAGACCCCCTCCGTCTCTACGCCGTTAAATTATGCCGTTAACCACCCTGTGAATTGTCTATTTTGCCCTCAAAATGATATAAAATGACCTGCATATCCTTCTTCTTCTTTAATTTGGGCATCCTAAAACCCTAACCCTAATTTATAGAGAGAGAGAGAGATTGGAAGTGAGAAATTGGGAGAGAGATTGAAGATGGGAATTGTATATATTGCATACCCATATATACATATATATATATATATATATATATATGTTGTTATATATACCCATATACCCGTATATATATATATCCATATACCCGTATATATATATATATACTATATACCCGTATATATATATATATAGATCCTGCTATATATATGTATAGATCTATATATATATGTATATGAGTGTGCGGCAGTGTGTGCAGAGGTGTGTGTGTGTGTGTGTGTGAGAGAGAGAGAGAGAATGAATGAAAAAAAATTTTTAATGTTTTTTAAATTTTATATTTTTTTTTGAATTTAGTATTTTTTTTTAAATTTAATATATATTTATTTTGAAATTTATATTTATTTTCAAATTTTATAATTTTTTATGTTTTTTTAATTTTATAATTATTTTTGAAATTTAATATATATTTTTAAATTTTTATGTTTTTTGCGATTTTTATATTTATTTTTGAAATTTAATATGTTTTTTTGAAAAAAAAATAATTTCTAAATTTATATATTTTTTTAATATTATATTTATTTTCGAATTTATAATATTTTTCAAATTTTAAAATATATTTTTTCGAATTTTATATACATTTTGAAAATTTAATACAATTTTTTTTGAATTTTAAATATTTCTTTCAAATTTTATATATTATTTTTGAACTTTATAATTTAGGTATGTTTATTGAAATTTAAATATTTTTTTGAATCTATATATTTTTCTAAATTTTTATATATTTTCAGATTTTAATATAATTTTTCAAAATTTTATATTTTTTTTGAATTTTATATTTTTTTTGCATTTTCAGATTTTATATAATTTTTTTGAATTTTAAATATTTCTTTCAAATTTTATATATTTTTTCAAATTTTATATATATATTTTATGAAAATATATATATATTTTCGTAATATATATTTATGTATTTTCGTAATATATATATATATATATATATTTTGGGCATATGGGTAATTTCATACTTTATATATTATCCTAATGTAATAAGTGAAACCTTAGGGGGTGCCACTGCAATTTACCCTTTTTTTAAATATATATCGAAGGGCAAATTAGTAATTTCGCAATAAAACGTCAATAAAATTAACGGCCGTCTGTCAGAGGGGTCCGTGTGAGAATACTCAATATCGAGGGGGTTCGTGTGGGATTATGGTCTCTTTGAGGGGGTGTCGATGGGAATAACCCTTATATATATATATATACAAATATAAATACATATACACAAAAATATATAGTCACACACACATATATACACATAAATACATACATGTAAATTTACACATATATGCACATCCACATGCATATACACACATACATACATATAGACTTGTTAATGGATCGGATTTTGCTCCGAATCTAATCCGATTAATCGAATATGGATTAGTAAAAAAATTCGATAATCCGATTATTATTCGAATCCAACAATCCAATTTATTAAAAAATTGGATTTCAATGGAGTGTGATCTGATCGGATAATAATTCGATCCGATTAATTTATATATATACATATATATACTATATTATTAATATATAAATATTAAGTACTATACTTAATTAAATTTTTTTTTTCTTTTTTTATATTTTCTATAATCCTGTATCATAAACATTGATTGATTGTAAAATACATAATTTGGTATTTAATATTCTTAAAAAATTAATAAAAATATCAAAATTTCTTAAATAATTTTTATAATTTTGTTTTTATCTAATTGAATCGGATTATCGTATCAAATATCCGATAATGAAGAAATTCGGATTTGGATCAATTAAGTAAAAATTCATCAAATTATCGAATCAACTAATGTGTTTATCGGATTCGGATCAGATCTAATCCGTTGACAGGTCTACATACACACGTATATATATATTTATACCTATACTTGTATACTTATACCTATATATATATATTTATATTATCTAATTTAATTTTAAAGTTATGATCTTTTACATTTAAATTGAATTGGGTTTGTGATTTAATTCCAATTCCACTTGAATTCCAAAATATATCAAAACAATATATTTAAAATTACATTTGTGAAATTAAAATATCATGATATTTCAATTTCAATTCAATTTCACATCGTTCAATCAAACCACCATTAAAAAAAAATTGCTTAGCTCAAACTCTGACCGCCGTTATGAGCCTAGGGGATTATACAAACCTGGACAATAAAGTTAAAATTAATGAAGTCATATTGAATCATTTATTATTGCAAATTTAAAATCATAATTGCTACTATGACTAGTCTTACTATTTAATACTTTGTTTTCTCTTACTCATATCTTATTAATAAAAAAAATGCGAAGGCGCACTTACGTGATTAACATCTCTATGGTAGTTTTTTCATGGCCTAAATCATCATCCATCTGTCTAAAAGGATATTGTATTTAAAACTTATTCAAATTGTCTTTTTTTTTTCTCTCTTATTCTGTAAGAACGTAATTATATGATGATTCCATTTTATTTTTTATTTTTAAATGGCAACATGGCTGTCAAAATTTTAAAATTTAATATTATATCAAAAACGATGTATCTCCACATATATAGTTTATAACAAAAGTTGAATATTCAATCAAACGTGTCATTGACATTGTGAGTAGGGTTGCAAACAAATCGAGCCGAGCCCAATTTTAGAATGTTTAAACTCGGTTCATTTACTAAACGAGCCTAGAAAATATATTTAAGCTCGACTCATTTACTTAATGAACGAGACCGAGCCGAATGTCAGATTTAACGAGTCGAGTCAGAGCTTGCTCACGAACGACTCATTTCAGTTGCAACATATATTACTCGTGCTAATAGTTTCCTGAATTGAGTTGTGGCATGTTTGTTTTTAACATATTTACACTAATATATTTTTTTATGAATGATTTTTATGTTATGGCCGCATAATTCCTATAATTTTTTTCGCAACAATCTTCATAATTTATTCAATTTGAACACTTTCTTTTGTCAAATATGAAATAATTTTACTATTTAACTTAGACAAGTTTTTTCACGAGTTTGGCAAGCCAAACTTAGTAAAGTTCAAGATCGATTTGTTTATTAAACGAGCCTAAAAATTGTACTCAAACTCGATTTGTGTATTAAACGAACGAGTACAAGCCGAACTCTTAATAAGCCGAGCACGAGCCTGTTCGCGAATGACTCGGTTCATTTGCAGCTCTAATTGTGAACACTCTGTTTTTTATAGTATCATTCACTTACAATAATATATATATGATTTTATAAATTTAAAATAGTCCTTTGGTATTTTGTCCAACAACTTCAATAAATTATTTGAAATCAAGAAACCACCCAAGTGATATGATCTAAAAAATTTATAGTTTGATGAATCGGGCCAATCACTACATACTTATTATATAATTTTACTTACAAGATGAACATGAGTGACAATGATCTAAGAGTAAAGCAAACGTCGTAGCCACGTGGTCACATCCTTAATAGATCAAACCAAACTATTATAAACTAGTTGAGACTACAAGCTTCTTGTCCAAGTATAAAAAGTGATTGAGACTACAAGCTTCTTGTCCATGGATGGATCCGATTCTGTGTCAAGTGATGGGTGGAGTGCGGCCCGTATAAATCCAACGGGTTGGATGGTGTAAAAAATTTTGGTCTGAATTTTGGAATTCTAAGAAGGAGGTCCACTATCATTAGATTGATAATTCGTGTTGGTGGGTTATATCGAAAAAAATTTGATTAATATATTAGTCAAATATGCTCAATTCTAACCCAACTTACATGTTGTCTGTGTTGACCTATGTAATTCATTTAACTTATTTATTATAATATATTAAATTAAATTTGAGCGAACTATTTAACCTATTATCAATAAAATTAAATTAAATTTGACACGATTCAGTAATAGTTTATTGATATATTTCAACCCATGACCAATTAGATAAGAGAAAAAAAATATATATAAATATAAATATAATCGTGTTACTCGTGTCGTGTTCGGGTTACTCGTGTTGTGTTGGGTCAACTCTTATATTCTCGTGTCATGTTCGGGTCGATCCTTATATAGATTCAACCCTTTTATAATCAATTCTAACCCTTTTAATTCATGTTGTGTCTCATTTTGTCAACTCTAACTATCATGCATCTACGGTTGAAATCTTGCCTTGACCCGTGAGACCCGCACTGTATTAGTAAGTCACTGTAGAGGATTTTTTTCCCTCCATGGATAAGAGTAAATGCGCAACATCATTGGATTATAGATAATTTGGGAAATTATGTGCACAAATAGATAGGTATTGACCATTTGTTTACTACTTATTTCTTCTCAGATCAAATAATTCGTGTCCCTAACACTGATATTGTTCTTCATTTGATTGGGTATCAAAAAGTTTACACCACTTTGTCAACAATCTCTCCCTCCCTCCCTATGTCTCTACCAACCAAATTTAACAGAACGATATTTCAGAGCCCTTTTTACAAAAACAAAATATCTTAAACTAGAGTGAATGATCGCAATCCGTAAAACAATCAAGAAATAAGTTTTAATTTGCTCAGGTCAAGGACTCATAATAGGCACCGTTGAGATTCCTATATGAATTGTTCTCAGGCCTGTAACAAAGATAGTTGTAATTATCTTATCTTATAGTTATAAATACATCTTATTTTTGAAAAAAAAAAACAAAAAAAAAAAAACTCATCGTAGATAATATACTACCTTAACATTTATATATAGTTCATAGCTTACTTACACGTGTTGCTGTTAGAAAATTTGGATTATTTGGACAATCACAAATTCTCTATCCCAGGATCCTCCTTTGCAGAAAATCAAAGAACAGAGAAATAGAAAAATACGACACAAAGATTTATAGTGGAAAACTCCAAACCGGAGAAAAACCACTGTCATTGTCAAAGACAACCAGAGAAAAATTCACTATGTGGAAAATTGTTACAACCACACTCTCGGTAATTTTCTCTCATCCCAAAAACACCCACAAGAACAAATACAAGCCCAAGAGAATTTTCCCACAAAATTCTCTCCCTCACAAAGCTTATCACTAAAGCTTTTCTCTTCTTTGGGATTACAAGTTTTGGTGTATCTTGCTTCATTTCTAACACCTCTATTTATAGGCATTAGAAGTGACCAAACAATTCAAAATTGGCTTGCCACCTAACTACCATTTAAGTCTCATTTGGCTACTTCATTTTCAAAGTCTTCACCAAACATTTGGCAACCTAACTTTCACAAAGTCTTCATTGGTTGGCATCTTCCAAATTCAACTCCACATGTACCATGTGCTAGAATTGATGTTGAAACCAATAATACCTTCAAAAAGTTTTGCCAAATTCCAACAGTTGCCTTATTTTTTATTTATTTTTCTTTACGTTTGTTTTTGTGTTTTTAGTTTTTGGACAAGTGTTTTGCTTTTTCAAATGAACATTTTTGACGAGACTAGCAATCCATATTTTCCCCAATCAAAGTCTTTGGGCTATTTTAGTTATGTAACGAGAGTTGAGGCTTCGTATCCCATTTATAAACTCAACTGAAATGATGCAAGACATCTAAAGCTTTATATCAAATGGGCACAACACGAAGTACGTGTTATGTTCAATGACTACGAGGTCATTTGAGGTGATATATCCAAAAACAAAATTGGTGAGGTTTAAAACAAATAAAATCATACCATGAATTGAATCGGATTATCACACGATTACCAGATCAGCGCAAATCGTGATCTGCTGTTTTCCTTTTCAAATCTCTATTTTTAATTAATTTTTACTATTTATGGTAATTTTTTATTTGTCAATTAGGAATTGATTCTGAACCCGATTTGGGCCAGATTTTTGGCAATCTTTTGATTTCTTTCCGTATTTCGCTTTGGTAAGACTTTTAGGGTTTTGCTATTTTTGGTAAAATCCTTGATTTTCAGCTATTTAAACCCGGCTTGTGGGTTGTTTTAAATTAGTTTTGAATATTAAGAATTTTATTGAATTTCAGAGTGTTATCTGAATTTTGGGTCGAATTTCTCCCATTTTTCCTTGCAAATTACCCGTTGCGCTAGCCTGCAGAATAATCTTTATTTTGTCCGGCGTCAATTGGTATCAGAGCTCAACATCTTCCTGAGACGGTATTTTCATCAGTTTTCAATGGCTGGTGGTCGTGGTCGTGGTCGTGGTGGTCGTCGTGGGCAGGTTCTGATTAAGGAAGTCTCGCACCGTAATCGTAACGTTCAGGATGTTATGATTCAGGATTTGCAGAGGCAAGTGGCAGAGTTAACCCAGCGCCTGGCGGCGCAGGAAATCGGTAATCATGATGTGGAAGATTCTGATACCGACAATTCCACCTTCGAAAATCCGTATCCACCGTTATGGCCAATATTTTCGGAAGATTCTGATTCCGAAGATGATTGGTTGAAAACCGATACTTTCGTTGGAGAGCTAGTGTATGACACAGAAGGAGATGAGGATGTCTTGTATGGGGACGACCACGAAACTCTGGTCATTCCTAAGAGCCTCCTGACTCCCAGAAGCGATTCCGAAGATGATTGGTTGAGAACCAATATTTTCCATACAACCTGCACCGTGGCCAACAAAGTCTGCAAGATGATTATTGACAGTGGTAGTTGCGAGAACGTAGTCTCTGAAGACGCTGTCCGAAAGAAGGGTTTTCCCTCGTCAGTCTCTATGATGTCTCCTTTTGTATTTAATCAGCCGATGTCTTCGTCGTCTAATGGTCAACATCTTCGAGGCATCCATGAGCAAGTGAAACTAACCATTCACGAGAGCAATGCCAAGTACAAAACTCGAGCGGACAGTCATCATCGTCAGGTACTTTTTGATGTTGGTGATTTTGTTTGGGTTGTATTAACTCGTGATCGTTTCCCTATTGGCAAGTATAATAAGCTTAAGGAACAGAAGATTGAACTCTGTGAGATATTGCAGAAGATTAATGACAACGCATACAGGTTGTGTCTCCCTAGTCACTTGAAAACATCTGATGTCTTTAATGTGAAACACCCGAGTCCTTGTTTTGCGGATTCTGCTGATGCTGCTGTGAACTCGAGGACGAGTTCTTTCCAACCCGGGCTGACTGATGCAGGAGGATCAGCGCAAGGATGATAGGAAATCGTGATCTGCTGTTTTCCTTTTCAAATCTCTATTTTTAGTTAATTTTTACTATTTATGGTAATTTTCTATTTGTCAATTAGGAATTGATTCTGAACCCGATTTTGGCCAGATTTTTGGCAATCTTTTAATTTCTTTCCGTATTTCGTTTTGGTAAGACTTTTAGGGTTTTTCTATTTTTGGTAAAATCCTTGATTTTCAGCTATTTAAACCCGGCTTGTGGGTTGTTTTAAATTAGTTTTGAATATTAAGAATTTTATTGAATTTCAGAGTGTTATCTGAATTTTGGGTCGAATTTCTCCCATTTTTCCTTGCAAATTACCCGTTGCGCTAGCCTGCAGAATAATCTCTATTCTGTTCGGCGTCAATATCTAAAGACAACGTGCTTGTTATCCATAAGTCTTTACTCTATACTCTATTTCTGTCTTGTCGGTTTCTTCATCTTCTTAATTTTAGAGAGTTATTTACTATTGGTGGTCACAAATATAAATTTTTTATTAAACATATTTTCTATTAAAAAAAAAGGGTAAATAATAGTGACATCCCCTATAGTATATTACACATGCACCCCTTATCGTTAGAATAATTACACTTTCACCACCTCAAATTGTGAAATTTATCTACCCATGACTATTTTTCATGGACTTAAATGTCTTTGCATCTAATTGTGGGTATTCTAGATATTCCACATTTGAAATAGTGATGACTAAAGAGGTATTTGTTACACCATACAAACTTTAGGGGTTTAGCTATAAATTATTTAAGGGGTACAAGTGTAATATATCATATCTTGATGAAATATAAGTGTAATTTGCCCAACAAAAATGGCTAGCAAGTGTGTTTTGGATGCAGTTTTCAAACCTAGAGCCAAAAAGTTTTTAACTTTGCTTGACTCCACAATGTTTTTTTTTTTTACTTAAATCTTATTATTTTTGTAAATTTTGAGATTGGTTTCGTTTGAGATTGATCCCTTTTTCTTTAAACTTCTGTTAGTCAACTCACGATTAACCTTAATTTTATAAAATATTTTACCATTATTCCTTGTAGCACTGTACATTAGTCTTGTTTGTTTCCAAATTTGTTTTTTTTAAGGTTGGATTTTATATGCTCACTTTCAAGAAAATACAAAAACACACGTTAACAATTTATTTAATAATTGGGTTAATGAAGAACTAGGGTTTGTTTCAAAAGGGAGAAAAATAAGGGTGGTTGGTATATATATAAAATTATTCTGGGGGCTGTTTTGGAAAATATAAAAAAAATAATGTTTAAGATTAATGTTGACCTTGACGAACCTCAAAATCTACATAAAACAATAAGATTCAAGTTAAAAAAAAACCCTTTCACAATATAACTCAAATATATTTTTGGGAAAATATCACTTACCTCTCTTAAAGTTTGGCAATATTGCACGCGGACCCCTTAACTTTCAAATATATCAGTACCTCCTTCGGAGATATAAAATTACAAAATGACCCTCAATAAACCCCCTAGATTATTGAATTTTCACATTGCCCCCACCCTAATGGGTAAATTATAGTCTCACCCCCTAAAATTCTAAAAAATATTTAAAATTTGAAAATATATAAAATTCAAATATATATATAAAATTTGGAAAAAATATGTAAATTTTGAAAAAAAATATAAAATTTGAAACACATATAAAATTTAAAATATATATAAAATTCGAAATAAATAAAAAAATTCAGAAAAAATAAATAAAATTCGAAATATATATATAATTCAAAAAACATATATAAATTTTGAAATATATATATAATTTGAAACAAATATATATATATCAAAAATATATAAATAAAATTAGAAAAAATATATAAAATTCAGAAAAAATATATAAATTCGAAATGAATTAATTTGCAAGTTCAAACATGCATATATTTGTAGAGGTTACATTACAGGAAGGTGTTCCAATGTTTGTTGTGTAGAGGGTAAGAAGTCTATCAAATCCTAAGCACTTCTTTTTCTAATAGATCTGATGGGTTCTACTAGCTATTATGTAACTTTTTGCTTCAAAGATTGAACCATCAAAATTTCAAATTTTATATATATTTTTCTAAATTTTATATGTTTTTAAAATTTATATATTTTTTTCGAATATATTTTTTTATTTTTATTATATATATTTCAAAATTTATATATTTGTTTCGAATTTTATATATATATTTCAAAATTTATAAATGTTTTTAGAAATTTATACAATTTTTTGGAATTTTATATATTTTTTAGGAATTTTATATATTTTTTCTAATTTTATATATTTATTTCAAATTATATGTATATTTTTCAAAATTTATATATGCTTTTAGAAATTTATATATTTTTTCAATTTTTATATTTTTTTCAAAATTTATATATATATATTCCAAATATTATATATTTTTTTGAATTTTATATATTTTTAAAAAAATTATTATTTTTTTGAATTTTAGGAGGTGAAATTGTAATTTACCCATTGGGGTGGGGGGCAATGTGAAATTCAATAATTTAAGTGGTAAAACTATAATATGAATTTGAGGGGTATTTAGGGTACTTTACCCATTTGACCGCATTTGGCTTTGGATGGAAGGGGTGAAAGAAGTAGAAAAAGCTAACCTGGAGGGAGGTAACTGATACATTTGAAAACTAAGGAGTACCACGTGCAATATGATCAAACCTCAAAGGATGTAAGTAATATTTTTCCTATATTTTTAGCAAACTTTAAAACACATTTAAATTTACATTACCAAACCCTACAACAAAAAAAATCAAAATTATTTCAACTAAGGGCATGTTTGGGAAGCATACTTTGCTTTCAACTGTTCAAAAGTATTTCAGTTTTGTTGGATGTTTGGTTGATACTTTGCTTCCCGAAATCAGAAAGCATACTTTGCTTTTTGGACCATTTTGAGAATCACAATAGGTGATTTTCTATACTTTGCTTTCTAAAATTATAAAGCATCACATCATATATTTCTGTTGACACCCTAAATGAACCAATACTAAACAAGGCGAAGGTAGTGACATGGATTGAGAAAAGAACTACACAACAACATTAAAAAATTACGAACGTTCTGTGAACTCCCTGCTAGATGTACAAAACGTTCAGTGAATAAATTGTGAATGTTCGCAAATAAATTATGAATGTTCACAAAAGGGCAAACTTATGTTCAGCATGTTGGAAAAACAATTGATGACCAATGCATAAAGGATATGGTGAGAACTGGACCAAAGTTGGGCCAAATATTGGGCCGAGAAAATGGCCAAAATAGAAATTGTTTGAAAAACTTTCGGCCAAATGTGAAACTCATTTGATTGAAGGAACACAAAGTTTGTGGAGTATTGGACACTGCTGAAAAATGAAAATTTGTAGTTGAGTTGGTGCTAGTGTTTAAATCTGTTTAGAATTTAGAATTTAGTTTGTTTTATGTTTTATTTTTAATTATTTATCTCTAGATTATATTTTACAAATAATTTTAGATTATAAATGCACTATTTCAATTCCCAATCCATTTCCAATTTTTTTCTATCCCTTTTCTTATTTTTCTTTCAAGAGTTTCTATTCCATATGTTCAAAAGAGAAGAAAACTCGTTCCTTTTAAACTGGTTAAACTCCATCACCGGTTCGGCTCGGTCCGGCCAATTATTTTTTGATTCGAACAATTTCAAATATATATATATATATATATACATATGTTGGAAAATATATATATTTTTTGAAAATATATATATATATTATACTTTTATTTTATGTATATGGGAACCAAATCCTATAATAAATATTTTATTTTTATCTAATATTATAATTTGAAAATAAAAATTTAAATCCTTCAAAACATATTATCAAACATTCCATAATTTGGTAACAAACTAATGTCATTACATTTAAATGTATTTTTATTTGCATTTTCAAAATTTTATTACATATATATTTATTCAAATTTCACCATAAAAAATATTCCCAAAGCAAAGATATTCCCAAAGCAAAGCATGTCATGAGTTTTACTTTTCTTTATGAGAGATGATGGACAATCGTGGTTTAGGTTTAGTTTCAAATAAAGTCTATTCTGAAATGTTCCAAGAATATTCTCCCATTTTCATCACTAAAGAGTGAAACCAAATATAGGTATCCTCTCACTATATTAACTACAGTTTAAATTAACAACAAAAAGCACCGGAAAAAAAATATATATATATATACATAAATTCAAATTAACAACAAAAAACACTGGAAATTATATATATATATATAAACCAAAAACAAATTATATACACACATATACAACTGGAGAAGTAAAAATACTACAACAATTACGAGAATTAACACAAAAATAATACTTAATACTACAAATCAACGGCACTTGAATTTGAGATATAATACTAATAGGTTTCAAAACGTAATTAAGTGGATGATTCATTAAACCTTAACAAAGAGACGCTGGATAGAAAATAAAAACAAAAATATTTACAAGAAAATCAAATGCTCCCTCAGAAACTGATAAAGAAGATTATTTCAATCACGGATTGATCAGTATTAGCATGGTCAGAAATTAAACATCACAGGGAACATCAAAAAGCCCAAATTAAGAACATATCTATACCAAATAAAATATTTATATCTAATACCAATTAAAAATCAAGACCCAATAATTATAAATAAAAAAAAAAAAAAAATTGGGTAGAGCTCAGATAGATGTGAGATGAAGTATTTTCCTAGACCTTCACATAGAAGGTCTCATAATGAGCTGGGATTGTCATATATCATCAGTCATCATTGCATCACACCCACAAAAAACATATCCTGTGTGATTTATATATACACACACACACACATATATATATATATCATGAAATATACCCTCTAATTCTAAGAAATCATAAAGGCAAAGAAGATCTGTTCTATGAAATCATGAAGAGAAAGAAGATCTGAACGACATTAGAGACAGATAAGCATCAAAACCCAATAATCTCTATATATGCATGTGCGCAGAGAGAGAGAAGAGAAGAGGCTGAGTCTAAATAAAGGTGTGTCGAGAGAGAGTCTAGGGTTAGGGTTTATGACGGCTAATATAATTGGGTTGGGCCCAGACTGGTTTAATTGAGAAGTTGACATTTTGGGGCCAACTAAATCAGGCCCAATAACCAGTTCTAGACTTCTAGTTGTGGACATTTTCATTTTTTCTTCTTTCTTTTGTTTTTGATTACAATGACACCCCTGTAAATATATATATATATATTTTCGCTTATAGTTCACTTTTTAAATTTAACTACCAATTAGATTTTATATTTTTTATTTGAGACTTTGATGTATTGGTTGGGAAAAAAATAAAATATATATAATTAGATAATAATGTTAAAAGTGGAAAAATAGTGGATAGACATAATAAAATTTGAAGGTAGTAAAGAAATTGAGTCCCTGTTTTCAAAAAACACCTATCTTAACATCAAGGGTAGTTTAGGTATTAAGTGATATTAGGAGATTTAAATTATGTGTGTCAGAAAAATAAGGGGTCCGATTGAAAATTTTCAAATCTGAGAGGGTTTGATTGAAGATAAAACAAATTTTAGGAGATGTGAATGAAATTAATGCTAATCATTTTGACTGAGATGTGAAGGTGAGAGGAGAGAGCAAGGTGATGAAATTAAAAAGTATATGAACAATTCGAAGGTGAGAGGAGGGAACAAGGTGATGAAATTAAAAAATATATGAACAATTCGAACATAGCAGAAGTTAATTAATTAAATTTAATAATATAAGAAAATTTTCTGAAATTACCCGTTATTATTATTTTTCTTGATTAACTTCACACGAATATAAGTAAAAATGGGCATTTATGCCATTTCATTTAAGAGAAAATAACGCAAAAAAAAAAATTCATGGTGGTATACTTTGGAAATCATGATTGTGAACTGTACAATATTTTTTTGTCCCAAGATTTGATTAAACTGAATCTATTGTGAGAAATCTGATCCAAAGAATAACTATTGTAAAACCACATGCTTGATTTGAAAAGTTATATAAAAGTCCTTTTTTCATCGCTAATGAGCGAGATAATATATATAAAGTTAATTTCATTTACCTTCAGGTTTATTTACTTCAATTACACTATTAAACTTAATAATCTTCAATCAAACCCCATCATATCATATAAAATATTTAAAACGCGCTTTAACCAAATATTCCTTAAATCAATTTAATTTCATGTTCAACCATCTATTCAACCATAATCATATATCCAACCATCAATGCATATTGCCATCACCAACCACACCCTTACTGCCACAGCCACCCCCAAACTCACCGTCGGCCCATGGTGTCTCCGCCGCTTAACTCGATGGCTAGAACGAGCTTTCACCGGAAAGAGGGAGAAGAGAGAATTGGGATTTGGGTTTATGGGGAAAAGATTGATTATGGGTCTGATCTTGATTTTGGTGGCCCAATTTGGGTTTCTTTGATTCCAACACAATTTTTCAGAATCTCTATTCAATTTTTCAGAATCTATGTTCATATACATATATACGTGTGTGAAGATATGTATATATATGTTCAGAATCTATGTTCATATATTTTCAGAATTAGGGTTTATATATTTATGTATGTATGTATATATACGTCTTATACACATATATAAGATTCATATATAAATATATATAGATATATAAACAAAGCTGTTGTTGGGACATCTTTCTTCTTTTTCTTGTGGAAAATTAAACAGAGTTGTTGCTGTGAAGTCCCAGATAAAATTAATAGAATAAAGTTTAATATGTGTAGCTTCAGTTATTTTCAGTCTCTTTCATATTGGTAGAATCATGCCAATAGAATTATAGATAAAAGCTTATTGAATTGATAATATTTACAAGCCAAATTGCAATCCAATCTCAAATATGTACCACACAAAATAATAATAAATTTTGATATAATATTTTAGTTTAAAAATATAAATTTAAACTCTTAAAAAAGAGGAATATTTTTTTTATAAATTTATATTAAATTATTTAACAAATTATAGAATTATGTTTAAATATATATATTTTTTATTTTTGGATTTTTAAAAATGGGAGGGGGTCAAATTAATAAAAGTTATATCATTATTTTCAAATACCACATAGTTAACACATTGAGAGTAGTTTGAGTATTAAAAAAAATTTAGGAGGATGTCATGCTTGAGGAGTGTAAATAATGTGAATTTAAAATTTACACTTTCTTCCACTCTAGATAAGGTTTATTACAACTTGACCCATCTAGATTGAATAATTAGACTTACAACCCATTTAACTTGATTTTTTGTAACAGTTTCCCCCCTTCCTCATTATTTCGGCAAGGTCAACACCGGTTAAAGATGAATTCATCCATTTTTTTAGATTAGAAATGACTATGTTATCACTTACTCAATGAAATTGCCGTTTTACCCTCATTTTTTTATTTATATATATATAAATATACATATACACTTGTATTTATATGCCCACCACCACCACCACCACCACAGCACCGCCGCCATACACTCCCCCAACCTCTAGATCCATATACACTTGTATACATATATACTTGAAATTGTTTTTCTCTTTGGTAAATTCAAAGTCAAGGGTGAACCAACATATTCAAAGCAAATTTGAAACCAAATTCAAAGTAAAGTGACTTCCTTCTCTTCTAGCTAGTAGATCTGAAATCGAAGGATATGTGAAGGATTGACATTTTGGAAACCCTAATTTCAGTGTGGAGGAGAGGTTGAAGGTGAGGTAAGGAGAGAGAGACACTCGTGCACTGTATATGATTTTGTCAATTTTTCGATTTTGAAATGAAAAATATACAATTTTTTAAGTGTCCAATCTTTCCCTTTTGCTTTGCTTCATTACCAATTTCTTTAAGTAGAAATCTAAATCCTTGCCTTCCCATCACAGTGGGGATTTATATATACTTTGATATATACATAGTTTTTGAAAAAGAAAAGAAACAAATAACCAAGTTTTGAGTTATTCAAGCGACTTTTATTTATTTTGTCGCACCGACCTCCCTCTTAACATAGATATACATATATATATATATATATATATATATATATATATATATATATATATATATATATATATATATACATACATTCGTGAGGGTTTTTGCCAGATGGCAGTCTATTTTAAGCATTTTCCAATTTGATATCGAATACATTCGTGGATGTGACAATTCAATCCCAGATTTTCTTACCAGAGAATTTTTGCAGAACCCTGATGGCAAATAGACAACCACAACCACGTCCCAGAGGAGGGATCCCGCCAGTCAGACCTCCTCCCTTAGTAAAAACTGAACCTTCTACTTCCCTCGCTCTAGTAAACAAATTCACAAGCTTATGGACTCCCTTAGGTCCTCGTCCTACCTTTAGTTCAGCTCTAACAACTCCACATGATCCTTTCACCATCCATGCCCCAGTCACAAGTACTCCACCTCTCCCCAGATACAACCCTCCAGGAAGATCAGAATATCTTCAAAAAACTTACCATACCCTTTTCCACATCGAACCTCATTTTTCTCACACAAATGATCCAATTGCCCTAGTAAGACAGTTTTTCCCCCCAAATTCTCATTGGATACCACACACCCCTAGTCACAACTTGCAATATTACAGAGATATCCTCTACCAAACCAATTCTGTCTTCATCAAACCTGTCCCTGATCGCAATGATCCAACCAAAGTCATTTACCACTCCTTGTACATTTTGAGAGTTATCTTCCTCAAAGAATGGGGGAAATATCCCTTTGAAACCAAAAAGCTAGATAACTCACTCCCATTCACCTACTATGACTACATTGATGCCTGGTTCAAAATTTTCCTTTTTCAAACTGAAACTTTTAGTCATTCTTGGTTCGTCAATTTTGATAGTAAATTTAATAGTCAACTCCCTTCTTGGTTTGTTAAATGGTGGAATGACCATGGCCCAGACGATGATGTGATCACTGAAATCCTCTGGGAACAAATCAACTATTTTGAAACCAAGTTCAAAATCCCTTCCTATGATCATCAATTCCCCCTACTACTAATTTTTGCCAAAAAATACAAAATTCCTTGGATCTTCAAATGGAATTACAGCCTTAAAGGTGATATTGGCACAGTTTGTAGAGTCCATTATACCAAATGGTGGGATCCTTTCAAAATCGAAAGAATCATTCAACAAGTCCAACTGGAATTCCCAAAAGAAGTTTCTCAGCCACTCAAGGCTAGCCCAGTCACACAAGTCATTGAATCAGCACAGTCAAGCTCCTCTACAGAAACCGCAGTCAAGAAATCAGTCTCCAAGAAGTCATCCTCCAAAGCAAAGCTCAAAGAAAAAATGGAAAAGCTCATTGCCCAAATAGAAGGAGATTCAAGCAGTAATGAAGAAGATGGATCGTCTACAGAATCCAAATACAGACCATACCAGGATGCCCAAGATCCCTTCGATCTGTCAAAAGATTAAGAAAAAGGAACACAGTCAAGTACAGTCAAGCTCAAGTCAACATATACAAAAAAGGCACAAAAAGACGAGAATAGTGAATAGTAAATTTGACTACTATTGCAAATACAGTGCTCAACAGTACCGACAGACTACAGTGCTCAACAGTACCGACAGACTACTATTGCAAACAGTATAAAGTCACAGTGCTCTGCCCCAGAAGTCACGAGATCAATAATACTACAGTGAAAGACAAGAGTTGTCTGCCCCAGAAGTCACGAGATCAATAGTGCAAAACCTACAGTAACCTCTGCTATATCCTCTATATAAGCAGGCAAATGTAATGGTCTTAGATCAGGTTTTTAGTTTCCCACTTTTCTTTCTACTTTGTAATTCTATTCTCTTCTCTTCTCCTCTTTTCTCTCCTGAAAGCATACTAAGCCTCCGAACCCAGATGGATTGTCATACATCCACTTGTTAGTTCGTCTATCATAGTTAAATGTATTTTTGAATCGTATTAATATTTAGTTAAGATTTTCAGTCAATTGCAATTACTTACTTTGTCTTAAATTGTTCTATAATTAAATCCGAAGAGAGTTACGGTGTATGACAGACTTTGAGTCTCGCTCTGCCTAGACCACTTCAATTTATATAAATTGCTTGGACGGTTGTGTCCTATATACTAATATAATATGTTTACTGTTTACTGTTTATATTATAAAATTGCTTGTATTCCGCTTATTTAAATCTATATTTATACTGTGATCTGTTCCTGCTCAATTCAATTAATCTCATTTCCGCTTATTCAAATAATCTGCTTCCGTTTATGGTATCAGAGCCATAAAGTCTCGTTGATTATCTAGTAAATTGCTCAGATCTGTTAATCTATAGCCTTTTATCTGTTCCTTTATATTGTTCTTCATATTCTCTTTCTCTGTTTGTTGGTGCCACCTCCCCATAAACTGTAAAACCAAACATTAAGTCCCTTGGTGAGCTTTTAGGCGTTTTAGGGCATGATCGGTGATGTCGTTGGGCTAAGGTATGTGTTATGAAATACAACAAACATTGAAAATAGGATAAAGCACAATTATAATGTTCAGATAATAAGATTATTGATTAATCATGAGTCGTTTATTTAGATCTTCCTCCTCTCGACATAGTCGAACAAACCTACCTTCCATTCCAGATAATAATGACATAATTAATGAAGAAGAGCACACCTACACTAATCTTGAATGTCACAATGATTGGAATATCCCAAGGGTACCCACAAATGAAATTTACAAAACCAGTTTCATTAAGTCAACCTTTTTTACAGAATACACAGTCAAAACTGTTGAACAAGTTTATGCTATAAATAAAGAACACGAAAAATGCCAATTATTTTCTCCAAAAACTATAAAACAACATCGCGAAAGAGGATACAATTTTATCCATATTGGTCTTGTACAAGTTGCAGTTGATCCATTAACTATTTTAGGACAAAATGCATCGATTCTTCTTTGTCTAAGAGATGCTAGGTTCCTCGACTATAATCAAAGCTTAATTAGTGTCATTGAAACCAGCCTATGTAATGGTCCAGTCTACTTTGATTGCTTTCCTAATTTTAAGTTAAGCCTAAGTGACCCTCACATACTAAAAGCTTTAACATTAAACATTAAAACTTCAGGATATGCCATGTTCGCAGGTGCCCAGCCTCTAAGCTTAATTTATAGAATTTACTACAAAACTATGAAAACCAATTTAAATGTTCATGCTCTAATCAAAAGTCCCAAAGATCAAACTTTATTAATTCAGAGCAGTACTTCTAATGCAAATATTAGAATACCAAAAACGATTGCCTGGAAAGATGTTTCCCTCCCAAACGAATGATTACTTGAAAATGAAAATCACCCAACCAAAATAAAAAATGATGTCCGAAACCTTGAACATGTACAACAATTCCTTGATGGAACTGTTAAGTTAACATTTGATAGATCTAGACACAGTTGCTCTTCCGTTAGTTCAAGCTCTAAAATGTTCACCCCCTTACCAATTAGAGAAAATACTACTATCCATGATACAGAATTTGTAGAATCTCTAGTCCACCGATCCAGACGTGATCATAGATTAAAAGGAATTCAAAAGGATGAACAAGTATCTACTCCATGTTACGTCCCAAACATAGAAACTGAAGATTCAATCTCTAACCACTCTCCTACACAAACTGACTTTGAGATCGAAACTGTTAATCCACAACTATGTGTTTTAAGTAAATCATTTTCCTATGACCTTCTAAATTTAGAAGTTGAAGCCAAGTCCAAAGAAAATAAAGCAAGACGACAAATATATAAAACAAGTTACACGCATGAGGAGAGAACAAAAATTACAAAAAAATGGCAAAAATTCATGATAACAAACCAATTAGAAATTAGTTTCATTGATTATCTTGAAAATTACTACAAAAAAATTAATGTTCTTACAAAACATAAATGGACAAAACATGATAAAACAATTGTTTCTTCTAGTCACCCTCCTTTAAAAAACCTAATTGTTAACCACCTGGGAACCGAAATCCCAGCCTCCCCTTTTAAGGTAGTTACCTCCACACTTGATCCTAATACAAAAAAATTTATTGAACAAAACAATTTCACCGACCAATATTTAAGTACGCTAGGTTCTCAATTAGACAAAATAGAATCCAAACTTGACGCTTCCACCCCGGTGACAAAAACTATTGATTCCCCTCTAATCAAGCTTCCCACAAAACGTCAAGGACTACCTAACAAACCAAGCACAAACGACTCCTCTGCCCAAATTGATAAATTGTTAAAAGCCTTAGAATCACAACTACTCAAGGACGAAAAAACCCTCACAGTTCTCAATTTTGATTCTCATAATGATACTGATAACTCTGAAACCTCATCTGAAGAAGACACAGATAACAATATACGCAAGTTAGAAAATGCCTTTGAGATCAATAGGATCACACATCGACCAATTAACCCTACCAGTATTACGAAAAATTGGTATACCTAACCCACTCCTGTCGATATTCAATATGAAGAAAGAATCTAAGAAAACCAATTTTCTGTATCATCTAAAAAAATTTATGAATGGAATATTGATGGACTCTCTGAACAAGAAATTTTAAACAAATTAAACCATCTTTCTATGACAGCCAATAGTTACCTTACACATCACAATATGCCTCAACCTGATATTGTAGAATTACTATCCTCTGGGTTTTCAGGCATGTTAAGAAATTGGTGGGATAAATATCTTACCCAAGAAGCAAGAGATAATATAACACATGCAGTCCAAAAAACAGAAGATGGAATCCCTATTTTTAATGAACAAATTGGCCTCGGACTCCCTGATGGAGTTAATACATTAATTTACACAATTATAGACCATTTCATTGGCAGACCAAGTGACATTACTTCTAGAATTCATGATCAACTTAGTAACCTTAGATGTCCTACATTAAGTGATTTTAGATGGTACAAAGATACTTTCTTGTCACGAGTTATGCTACGTGAAGATAGTAATAAACCATTTTGGAAAGAAAAAATTATTAATGGATTGCCCAGCCTTTTCTCTCATAAAATACGCACATAACTTAGTAACACAACTGGTGTTATTGAATATGACAGTCTAACCTATGGTAATATTATTAGTCTAATCCAGAAAGTAGGACTCAAAATGTGTATAGATATGAAAATTAATAATCAGCTTAGTAAAGATAAAAATAATACTAAATATGAAATGGGCACATTCTGCCAACAATATGGATTAC